>OY101451.1:21261128-21742572 GCA_956483635.1 Panzeria rudis | reverse complement strand
AGGGTTTGCAGACAATCAACCAACCGGGAAGACCGACAACCAACTGTTTTTTGAAGGACCATAAACAAAGGTGAAATTGCTAAATTAACCTATTGCCTCTGTTTGGCGGAAGTAAGGGTGATACTGATTATCAATAATATTATATAAAAGACTTGTTCCTTTAGTTGTGGTTGCAGCATCGTAAACTGCGAAATTACATGTGGTTCGAAGGACCATAAATGCGCTAAAATGGACAAATTTAACCTGTTGCTTCTATCTGAAGGAGCAAAGGCAAGGTATGAAAATCGATCATATATTATACCAGTTTTGAGTTACCTAAAATAATTAAGGCCCTTTAAAAACCTTGCATGCCTTTTGTATACCTTTTCTTTATATCCCCTTGCTACAGCAAAATAGACATATTTTATTTCAAATAAGAAGATACAATAGTTTGTAATATCTTACATATTTTATATAGTTTTTAATTTTTATATAAAGACCTACAATAAATTTAGAAAGCTTGATTTGAATTTAACAAAAGAACAGCAGCAGCAAAGTTTACAATTTTCTAAACTTCCTTTTCGTTAGGCAAAGATAATCATCATCAGCACCATCAAATCTCACCTTTTTTTCTAACACAAAAGTTAGCTTTTAAACTTTTTTTTTTCAACTATAATCCCAACAATTTGTGACAATTCTCTATTATTTTTTATGCAAACCATTGTTGGCTATTGGCAATTTTATGTTCAGGTTTCTAATGGTATGAGACATTTAGGTGAGGAGGACAAGATAAAAATTAATTTTTGTAAATTCACTAAACCCTTTTGTTAAGTCTATTGAATTTTATTTTTCATTTCGGGGCTTAGAGTTAGGCTGACGTTCTTTGTGTGTGTGTGTGTGTGTGTGTGTGTGAAACTTAGGAATTCATAATCAACACCACCGGTTGCTAGTGACTTTTTGCTTTGTTGGAAAACGGACAGAGAGAAAGCCAGACGGACGGATGTACAAATACACATCTGCAAATGAAGACAAACCTTTTTAAATTGTAAGCAACATTATACAAGTTTTCCTGAAAATATACTTTATTTTGCTGCATATAGTTCTGGGACAATTGCCAGGAAAAGGACACCAAATCACAATTATATATTTTTTTAAAATATATTTTTCATAAGCATATTTCTTTTTAAGTTATAATATTGTTGTCAATGTATATTTCCCTTTTGTCTGGCCTTTACTGTGGGAATTAAGTGATAAAAATGATGCTGTTAGAGTCCTTTTATTGTCTTGTTAATGAAAATATTTTATGTTCATTATTAAAACTGATTATGCATGTGTGAAGAAGGTTCTTGGGAGTGTTTTTTCTTCAAATTATTGGGGATAATTTAAGAGGATTTAACAACAACAAAATTAGAGTTTCTGTTAAGCAGGTTTCTTCAAAAAGTTTATTTATTGAATTGGAAAACTTTGCGCAGTAGAAAGAAATTAATTGCAAATTTAGTTAGCAAAGGATTAAATTTGTGAGAAAAAGGGTTTCATGACAAAAGGCTTCATTTGTTCAGTTTTCAATGGTATGAATATGAGATAACACAAAATTTTATATCGTTCTACTAGTTGTCTGCTAAAAGTTCATTATCTCTGCTTTGGTTGAAACTAAATGAGATAGAGAAAAAAATTAAACTTGCTTATGGTCCTTCGAACTGGATGGTGGCTGAAGTCGTTCACGGCACTACAACCACATCTACATGATCAGTAAGACAGGCTATATATTTAGGGTTCAACAAAAGGTTGCACAAAAGTAGTATGTAGCCAGTTGTCTACTCATAGTTCAAAAAGTCAGCTTTAGCTGAGCGTATGCCAGCTTAATATTCATCACATAGTTGCAGCATCTGCAATGATGATGCGATATTTTAAGGAAGTGAAGCTGGACATTGCTTTGATAGAGGAAACTTAGGATTGTCCAGAACGGTACAAGGGTTCTGCAGTGACATGCCGCCAAGCTGTATTATGCACAGGCGGTTGGGAAAGTGAGGACATGATTTCTGGTGCGTCATGGAATACAAACTGTAAAAATTATACATCTCTGCTCGCTAGACCTTACTGTTGTAATGATTGTACTCACTTCAGAACTTGAGAGTAATAGACAGACTAACCTAGTCAGATCACAAAGCGATTCAGTTTGGAGAAGTGTTTGCGAAAAAACAGAACACGCAAGCGCATAAGTATACATAGGTACCTTTTGAAAGACCTGCCGTCAGTTTCTAACGGGGCTCCTCGGTATACGATCGAAAACGAGCATGTAGTTGAATAGTGAAACTCAACTATTAAGTTTGCTTTCGAAAAGACTTGTCCTCTGATTGTAGTGGATGAAACTAAGAGCTTGAACCCACGTTGAGAGACAATAATACTTTTAATCGCTATATGAGCGAGAGACACTCGAGCTTGTGGAATGGTTATGAAGATAAAAAGCGGGTGCTGAAGATACTCATTTATCTTCAGAAACAAAGCACAATATGATGTACAGTATAAGATACATCTGAATTATGGCACGAACGCTTAATACACAGAAAAAAATAAGTTTCGTTTTTGATAACAAAAATCCCGGTATTCAATAATTTTTTTTTCAAATTTCCTGTGATAAAGAATTCCCCTATATTGATAACAAAATTATTTCAAAATAAAAATATATATAAAAATTAAAAAAATTTTGACATGGCTGGAATACGAACCCGGGCTTTCCGGACGTAAAGCATACTCTCTATAGCTGAGCCATCTCCCATTTATTTTTTTATGGGATACAACTTGTTTTAAGTACTTATGTATAAAAAGAAAAGAAATAACCGGCATGGAAAAGAAATACTTACAACGAAATATTTTATGATGTTAAAGATAAATGTTATTGAAATTCATATTTTTTTTTAATAACATGGTTTTATTGAATATAATTACTGTCTATTTTTTTCTGTGTACATAAACTAAAGCAAAACCTTCCCGCAAACACCCTTAAGCTTTTAGAAAGCTACTTAACTGAGCGAAAAATTGTTGTTAGAGAAGGTAATTTTCTAAGCCCTCCGCAACCCGTTGAAGCAGGAGTTCCTCAAGGCAGCATCCTCGGCCCTGTATTATATCTGATATATGCCTCTGACTTGCCGGTAAGCAGTAACACACACATATCAACATTCGCTGATGATACAGCTTTTCTAAGTGTTCACAAAAGCCATTAAGAAGCTTCCCGCAGTTGGAACAATGGCTAAAACAATGGCGAATCAAAATTAACGAGCAAAAATGTCTACACATTGCCTTTGCATTAAGAAGAGAAAGCTGCCCACCAATACAAATAAATAACCAAACTATACCTCAACACACTGAAGTAAAATATAGCAGTGTTCATCTTGATCGTCGTCTAACATGGAAGTCCCACATAAATGCAAAGGTGACCTAAATGAAATTAAAAGCAGCTCAGATAAATTGGCTCATTGGAAGAAACTCTACTCTAAGCCTAGATTGTAAACTTCTTCTATACAACTCTATTTTAAAACCAATATGGTTCTACGGTATCCAGTTATGGGGCACTGCCTCGGCATCAAATGTAGTAAAAATTCAAAGGCGACAAAATACTCCGTACGATTACAGCAGCCCCATGGTCAGAAACAAGCGAATTCATAAAGATCTCGATGTGGCGCTGGTTAAGAAAGTGTTTTCTAAACACGTGACAAGATACATAAAAAAGCTCGAGTTGCACCCAAATCCCCTAGCCTGAAACATCATTAACTTTAGATGCCACACTCGGCTGAGAAGGAGGGACACTCTTGCTCTCAGCCGAACACAAGAGACGTAGACAACCAAAGAACCAGCCGCTGACACAAATATTTTTGTCTGGCATTGGCTGGACTTAAAAATAAAAATTTTTAGAGTTAAGATTTGATTACTTATTGTTAGTTCAATTTTATGGAAGATACAATAAATAAATATAACCGTAAAAAAAATCTGAATTAGCTAGACATTTGAGGTAGCTAGCAAAAGATGATATCTCATAACTTCGCCTCAAAAGTGCTACTGTTTCGTAAAGATAGCGATTCTATGACTGAGTCGGTGGGAGAAGCATTGCAGTCGTTGATGGTAGCTTTTAGTCGAATGATCCATGGGGTCCTATTAATGTGAGAGGGCGAGAGGAAGCTGAAAGAATAGAGACTCCACATGATTTCAAGAGTGCGATACTTTCTTTTTCGCCATTTAAAGCAGCTAGAATGGATAGAGTCATTGCGGCTTTTCTTTAGTGGGTTATGATTATATATCTTACTGGACAGGATCATAAAGATATTTTTGGCCGGTCTTCTGATACGCTGCATCCCGACGGTATGGAGAGAAACAAAGGTTGCATTCCTACCGAAACCAGACAAAAAGAATATACAGAAGCGGTATAGCAATATCCATTTTTATGTATATAGAGGGCGCTTTTGATAAGATCTCTTTTCACAAACTGAGAATAGCTCTTGCTGATCGAGAGACCGATTACATTATTTTAAAATGTATGCTACGGCTGAGGGCTATAAACCTCAGGAATGAGTGTTTCAGTGTTCGTGGCAAGATGTGCAAGGGATGCCCGCAGGGAGGTGTTTTTTGCCCGCTACTGTGGAACATTATCGCAGATAGCCTTTGACGAACTTTGGAATTAATGGGATATCACACTGATGGTTGATGGTTAGTTCATGCGCACCATTCTTAGCTGAATGAAATAGGCTCTCAGCATAACCGAGACGTGGTGCACTAATCAGGGACTAACTATAAATGCAAGCAAATCAAACGCTATTATCTTCACTCGAAGGAGATAATATATATAGAGTTGAATCCTTTAAGATTTTTTGGATTGGAAATTAATGTCTCCAGGAAGGTTAGATATCTAGATTTAACGTTAGATTTCAAAATACTAAAGGCGAATAGAATCAATGTAGAAGGGTGTGTGGTGAAAAATGGGCAGTCTCATCTAAGGCTGTGGACTGGACCTATACTATGACGGCTAGACCTGCACTTGCTTACGCATCGGTTGTCTGATGGCTGAAGGCTTCTCAGAAGTCAGTCAAGCAAAAGCTAGGTGGGGTTGAGATTATTTTTTGTGTGGGAATATATGGAGCAACACGCACCACGCCGATACATTCAACGGAAGCAGTGTTAGGATTGCCATCGTTGGGCTTATTTATAAGGAAGACGGTGGCAATATCAGCTCTGCAGATTAAAAGTAATGCCACTTGGCATCACTTTGGATGCAACACGGGGCATAGAAGTATTCTGGACCTCATACATAAAGACTTTAGGGAGACTCAAATGGACAGTCGAAAGACTGCATCGGACATTAATTGCGGATGATAACATACACAATGAGTGTATGGAGAGTGGCATCAGCATTTTTACTAATGGATCTCTTATAGACGGAAGAGTAGGAGCAGGTGTCCACTAAGTGAGTTAGGGCCTCTCTTGCATCTTGCGCTTACAGAAGTATGTGTCCGCTTATCAGGCAGAATTGCTTGGACCGATGCAGGCATTGGAGTACTTGATTGATAGTTAGGTGGAAAAGGAAGAGAATTCTGATCGCACTAGATAATTAGTCGGTGATCAGATGCATGCAGCAAGCAAAGGTGCACTCCACCCAGATGCTGGAATGTGTTTTAAAACCCAATTTGTGAGGTAACACTGATGTGGGTTGAGGGACGCATCGCTATAACGGGAAACGAATCAGCAGATGAATTTGCTAAACTGGGTTATGGTATGATTAGAACTATGATTCTACAGTGCTTAAATTCCAAAAAATTTGAAAGGTGACGGGATACTACAACATGTTGGCAGGCTCGTTTGGTGCTCAAGGCGCCTGTGGGCAGCACAGCGGATAAGGCTCTTTAATATAACCGCAAAACCTTAAGCTGCTTAACTGCGTTAATAACAGGCTATGGAAACTTCAAGTATCATCTAACTTAAATGAAAATCGTACCGATACTTTTACATTGTGTCTTGAAGAAGCCTAGACAGCTGCGCACATTGTGTGTGAGAACCACCGGCCAACACATGCTATTTATGGAGGCTATGAGGTAACTCAATATAAGTCAGATGCTAGCAATTTATTAATATCTGCATGATGAGAATAGAAGTAGATAATTGTCAGTCGAATTCCAGAAATCACTAAAGTGCAGAGCAAACGCTTGTGTTGGCGCTTGTCTCAATGATTGGTATCTACCCAATGGTCGACTGAACAATCAACTACTGAGACACGTAACGGGGTCAAAAATGGACCCGTCATAGTTGTGGTCTGTCTCGATATTCCCTCTAGATATATAATAATGCTTAAGCGCATTTCTTTGAAGATATTTGTATAGCAAAATTTTATAACATCTTTATTAAAGGTGCGTTTGTTGCCCTTTGGTAAGAAAGGGACAAAAGAACCCATAGCAGAGAGCAAATAGGTAAAGGATTAAAAAAAATGCTCCACTTAAATTTTCCTCTTAGTGTTTTACTTAAAAGTGCTGCTTTCCTTATACTTTAAATCAAAGGATTACAAGATTTTTTTTTGCCGATTCACTATAACGATGAGCAAAAGGGGAACTTCAACTCCCCTTTAACTGAATATCGGGTGTTAACAAAATAGCAATATACGTGTATTATTATTTACTTTTTATTTGCTCTCCTCTATCAGGATCAGTCATTAGAATCTTCTTATTTTGAGTTTGTTGTATAGTGTTGTACATTAGGAGATCTATAATATATAGAGAACATTGCAATTTTACGAAGTTACTTATTTACTAAAACATATAGCTTGTTGAACGAAATGTGGGATTGGAAAGCACAGGGACATAGCATTTCTACTATAATTTAAAGATCTGTCTTTTAAATACTAGAAATTATAAAGGACATACGTGATTTTTTAATTTCATGGCATTGCTATGGTGTTAGTTAGCGTATGCAATCAGGCTGCAGCTAGTAATAATTTTTGTTTAAGTTAAAGAAAAAGTTTTTGCTAAATCATTTTTGCCTGCCCAATCTCATCATCAAAAGCACTTTTTGCTGAAAATAGTTACATTTTTTCTATCTTATCTTAAATTAATCCTTTTACAAAGCTGCAATTAGCATCATCCGTCATTTGATATGAATTCCTCAACTTTTAATCAAAATGTATTTATGAAAAGTGCAGTTGTTGGCAATCAACATACGGCTTCGAAAATGTTATTAATTATCTTTTACGTTAAAAGGCAAAATAAACCCTTGACTGAATTGTAAATTTTCCAGCTTATAGTTTTTTAATATCACAATTTTTTTAAGTCCTTTAATTTGCTCTTACTTTTCGTTACTCATTTTATTTTTTGAGAATGTAACATATGTTAACTGCGAATCATAATGCGTATGACATTTTTGCATATGAAACATTTTTCATTTTGAGACCGACAAAAAAAATTAAACATTTGGCTGGCAGTAGCTTTAGTTTAATCACACCATTTTCTTTACCATTTATTAAACTCAAAATTTTCCTTAAGAGTAAAAATATTTCCGGAATGGCTGCATTTGACACTTCATCAGCTTCAATGGATGTTTGGCAAAAAAAATTGAGTCAAAAAAACTGGTGAATTATTAAATAAAAGTTAATAAAGTAGCAACACATGAATGAATGAATGAATATTCATGCTGGCATGTATGAATTTATAACGACTTCCCAACTTTTGAACTTTTTGTGCTCCCCGAGAGAAAATTGTAAAACAAATTTGTTAACGACAATTAGTGAAACTATGAAGCGCTTAGAGGAATGTGTATATGTATGATTTTGTTAATGTGCAACTTTTTTCTTTAACTTAATTAAATGTAACAGAATCATGTACGTGTATAACATTTTATGCAAAACATTGTTTGAAAAAAAAAGAAAAAGTTTTTCTCCTTTTTTTTTGGTTTTTTGTTAAAATGTGGTAAAACTAATTAAGCAGCAGTAGTAGTTAATTTATTATGTTAATTTTTCAATGACATTTATTTTTAAATATATATATATATATTTTTTTGTTGTTCTTAAACGAATGAAATTGTTAGCGAACTAGAGGCGTTCAATTCAAATGTGATGTGGAAAGTGATCAAAAAGTTGGACGTCATAAGCGAAGGTCAATGGAATGGATGTTTAAGTATATAATTTTTTTTTTATCGTAAAAAATGTTATGCAAATAATACGGGTACCATAAAATAACTACTAAATGAAATAACACCCAACGAAAAAATTAAATAGCACCCAGTTTTTTCCCATACAAAATTGCAAGTTATTTCATATGAAATTGGCTCTGCATTGCCGGTCCTCGGCCTTATGCAATCATTTTTACCTCTTGGGTATGCCCAAAAATTACTTAACTTTTCTTGCATTTCCGGTGTTCGGTCGGACGCAACCATTTCCTCTTCTCGCCTACGTTCAAAACTGGCATCGGTTTCTTAAAGGCTCTTGCATTACTGGCCTTACACAAGGGGGCATACCATTTCTTCTCTCGCCTATTTTAAAAGCTGGCGTCGCTTTCATAAACTTTCCTGAATTGCCTGCACTCTGATGGATTCAACCATTTTCTCATTGCATGCATGTCAAAAACTCACAATATTATTACAGTAACGGAATTTACTTTAATCAAAAAATATTACGTGTAGTCATTTTTAAATGAATAAACATTTAAAGTTAAAATGAATAAACATTTAAAATTCTTATTTTTATTGATTCTAATGTTCAATAAAAAAAAACTAAGTACACATTAATACGGATTTTTAGGTTGCTTTCAATATTGTCCGTTGTTTATGTTATAAGAACCAAGAAAGTACTTGATTAAAAATAACACACAAGCAAACACTGAAAATATTACGTATGTAAAATTAGCTGAAACTGTAATTTAAAATATATGCATGCACATTTAAGATCAGGAGTATAGTGGATAGTACTTTAGACTATTACCCGGGAGGTCACATGTTCAATTTCAGCCAAGACTATGCGTGCATTTTTTTAATTTTTAATGTTGAATGCATAAAATGAGTAAGTTTATATTACCTTCGTGCTGCTGCTTTCAATGCTGTGCTTTAACCGAGTGGTTATTGCGTTTGCTTTCATACCTGAAGGAGCTTTGTTCGATTCCCAGTGGAAATTAATATAACAAAGATTAAGTACAAATATAAACTAATAAAATAATAATTAAAGATAGGAAATAATAGGCCTTTAACATTATAAATAAAGCAAAAATTCTTTATGTTTATGCAGCTTGGGGCTGATTATTTAACAGTAAAAATAGCAGAAACAGTGGAAACATCTTTTATTTTTATGGAAGCAGCAATTAGTTCTTGTGACAATCAAATTGATCGTCTATTTTTCTATAAAATAATAAAATAAGCCAACAATCTCGAAAAAATTTTAATTCAGTTAAGAGTTTATTCGAACTGTTTGGGTTTATATCCAAAAAATTTTATTATTTTTGGCTTGAGTTCGGTTTTAATTTAATTTTTCAATTAAATTATATTTTTATTTAGAGATAAATGTGAAGCATGTAGACAAAGAAAATTTGACTGCCTCCGCGCGGGAGCTATCGAACTGACGTTTCGATAGCTCCCGCTAATCTCATCAGAGTTCTTTTACCACTTAGACCACTCGACCACCCCTCAACCCCCCACCCCTCAACCCTCAGCGCAGTCAAATTTTCTTTGTCTACATGCTTCACGTTTATCTCTAAATAAAAATATTATTTAATTGAAAAATTAAATTAAAACCGAACTCAAGCCAAAAATAATAAAATTTCTTCGAAAATTTAAATTCCTCAAAAATCCTTGAAACTAAATAATGAAAATTTTTATTCTGTGAACAAACTGGGAATAAACCAATGGAATGAGGAAAATGTTTAAGAAATTGGGGAAAAATACATTAGACAAAATTTAAAACCACAAAAGAGAAAATTTTTATATGTGGAAAAATTTTAAAAGTTTCAATGGCAAACTGACTTTTTTGTAAATATGCATATTAAGATTTAAAAATGCCAAAATATGTATGAAAACGCCCAAATATGACACAAAAAATAAAAAAGTTCCTTAAATATATGACTAAGTGTAAAATATGCATAAACATGCTGTAAAGGGTAAAATATGCAAAAATATGCACTAACAAATCGATGTCAAAATTCTTGAAAAGTTCTAAACCGTATAAATATCTTATTTGTGCCTACATACTTCACACAGGAACAAACATGCCATTGCATATTTTTGGTTGCCCTGCCTGTAAGTTAAAGTTATTAAATATTTTTACACTATATATAAAACTATCCACAGAGAGATATATATTTGATCAAATTACGGGCATAGTTATAGTTTTGGTGCTGTGGTGAAATTTTAATTTAAGCTCATTCTAATACAAAATTTTCTACTTATACATTCTCAGCTTTAAAATTATTAAGATTTTCTATGTTATATACACCATTCGTTGGGGAAGGGTATATAAGATCCGGCACAGCCGAGTATATCACTTTTACTTGTTATTTTTGTTTTTAAAAAAGTACCACTTAGCGTAGTCTTGGAAATAAAGCCCGAATTTCCGAACGAATTTTATTTATGAAATTTTTCATTAGAAAGTTTTATATATGTATTTATAAAATTCGTATGGCAATTGTATAAAAAAAGTACATTTCTATGAGCCTTGAATTCCATATTAATATTATTAATAACAAATATAGTTCGAATTCCACAAATCAACATCTTAACGTCCTCATGCACAAAACGTTAACAAACCATTTACGTAATTTTAACGAAATAGTAAAAAATCGATTTTAAGTCATATGTTTTTGATTTCAGTTTCATTTATTTGTCAAATATGAGTTGATAAAAATATATCTAGTTTTTGTTTTGTCCAGAGTTATTTTCATTAAAATTCATAAATTTTTTGTTAACTAAATGGTTTGTTTCATCAAAGCTTTTTGAGTCTCGTTTTTGTTGTCTATACTGGAATAGAGTACCTGAGTATACGACTAAAAATTTATTTTATTTCCTTGCGTGAGTAGAAATAATTTTCTGAATGCCGGTTCGAATTCTAGTGTTATACGGCAAAATACTTAATTAAAATTCATGGTGAAAACTATTCCATGTTTTGAAACGTCTTAAGTAATAATTTTTTCACTGAAAAACATTTTATTTATTTTTCTTCACTTTAATAATGCGTTCATGATGCCAAAACTATTTTTCTTTTCGAGCTTTTGCCAGCCTTTTTTCACATGTAACTTTTTCAACTTAAGCTGTCCTTGTTAAGTATTAGTTTCTTTTTTTTCGTTATTCCGTTGCAAAACTAGTTGACAGTTATCCTGAAATATTGCTGGACATACATGAAAATCTTCAAACGTGACTGTAAAACATGTTCAAACAAGCATGCTACAGTTTTTGTGTGTTTTTCTAGAAATTTATAGAATTTTCTTTTTATCTGCCTGGTAAAAGAAGAAAATACTTAACTGTTGGCCTATGTCTAGTTAAGTTTTTCTTTAAGATTTAAAATTGTTTTCAATGTGTTCTACGACGCCATGTGTAATGATGTCGGTCAAGCCGGAAATACAAAAAGTTTCTTGGTGTCTTGTTATCGAAAATATTGAACAAAAAGCAAAAAATAACCAAATTAAAGCACAAAGAATGCACTTCATTGATTGCAATTTTTTTTTTGCTTTTTGCAACTTTAATTTAAAAGGAATATAAATAAAGCCCACTGACTTTTGATTTATAAAGAAAACTTTGTATAACACTTAAATGTTTTATTTTTTGTTACTTTCCTTCAAATTTTATAATAGCAAATTTTAAATAAACCCTCATTTTAACCCCAATAATGAAAATATTTTTGCTGTTGGGTTTCAATGTGGTGTATAAAATAAACATTATTTGTATTCATTTAAACTAAAACATTTCAATTGGATAAACAAAATGCTCAAGAGGATACATTTCAACAGCAGCAGCGGCAGCAGTTACAAGAGCTCTTTTTGCCTTTTCAATACTAGAAAAGTGCATCAACATCAACAGCTAGCAAGTGATGAAGCCAAAAAGATGTTACTCTTAATATAGAAATAAAAGAAAAAGCATTATACACTTCATATGATGATGATGATAGAATGATTGTATTCATTTGATTTGAATTTTTTTCTCCTAAGAAGAGTAGTAGATGATGAAAAGAAACAACATTAACACTCAACAAAATATGTTATTAAATAAATAGGTAATGGACGACTTTTATGTCTGTTCCTTTCAATCTAACAAAAACCTACAATTGCTATAGATATTGAATATATAATTATAGAGTTTTGCTAGAGAAAAATATCATGAGAGATTTTTTGTGTAGAAAAATTTGTATCATAATAGCTTTATAGATTTTTTGTATAGAAAAATACGCATGACAGCAGCAGTGCTAATTTTTTTATATAGAAAAAATTCCATCACAGCCGCTATAAAAGATTTTTTGTATGCAAAAAATCTCATCAAAACAGCTGTAAAATGTTTTTGTATAGAAAAATTCGCGTCACAGCAACTGTGATAGATTTTTTGTTCAGCGAAATTCGCAGCACAGCATATGTTATAGTTTTTTTATAGAAAAATTCGTATGTTATAGATTTTTTGTATAGAAAAGTGTCATCACAGCAACTGTGATAGATTTTTTGTATAGAAAATATATCGTCACAGAGCCTGTGATGGATTTTTTGTATATAAAAAATGTCACCACAGCAGCTGTGGTAGATTTTTCGTATAGAAAAAATATTATCATAGCAGCTGAGATAGAATTTTTGTATAGAAAAAATGTCATCACAGCAGCTGCGATAAATTTTTTGTATAGAAAAATTGTTATCACTGCAGCCGTGGTATATTTTTTGTATAGAAAAAATGTCATCACAGCAGCTGAGATAGATTTATTGTATAGAAAGAATAACATCACAGCAGCTGTAATAGATTTTTTGTATAGAAAAATGTCATCACGGCAGCTGTGATAGATTTTTTGTATAGAAAAAATATCATCACAAAGCCTGTGATATATTTTTGGTATATAAAAATGTCACCATGGCATTTGTGGTAGATTTTTTGTATAGAAAAAAAATCATCACAGCAGTTGAGATATATTTTTTGTAAAGAAAGCTATGTCATCACAGCAGTGGCAATAGATTTTTTGTGTAAATATGTCATCAGAACAGCTGTGATAAATTTTCGGTATAGAAAAAATGTCATCACAGCAGCTGTGATAATTTTTTTTTGTATAGAAAAAAATATCGCCACAGAGCCTGTGATGTATTTTTTGTATACAAAAATGTCACCACAGTAGCTGTGGTAGATTTTTTGTATAGAAAAAATATCATCACAACAGTTTAGATATATTTTTTGTAAAGAAACAAATGTCATCACAGCAGCTGCAATAGATTTTTTGTGTGAAAAATATGTCATTAGAGCAGCTCTGATAAATTTTTGGTATAGAAAAACTGTCATCAGAGCAGCTGTGCTAGATTTCTTTAATAAGAAATTGGCATCACAGCAGCCGTGATAGAATTTTCGTAAAGAAAAATTCGATTTTTGGTACAGAAAAATTCACATCACAGCAGCTGTGATAGATTTTTGGTATAGAAAAATTCGCATTACAGCACCTGTGATAGATTTTTAGTATAAAAAATTCGCATCACAGCAGCTTGGATAGATTTTGGTATAGAAAAATTTGCACCACAGCAGCTGTGATAGATTTTGCTATAGAAAAATTTGCATCACAGCAGCTGTGATTGATTTTTTGTATTAAAAAATTCGGATCATAGCATCTGAAATAGATTTATATTATAGAAAAAAAATGCATCACAGCAGCTGTGATAGATTTTTTGTATAGAAAAATTTGCATCACAGTAGCTGTGATAGATTTTTATTATCAAACATTGGCATGACAGCACCTCTAATAGATATTTTGTATAGCAAAATTTATATCCCAGCAGCTGTGATATATTTTTCGTATAGAAAAATTCCCATCACTGCAGTAGCGATAGATTTTTTTGTGAAGAAAAATTTGCATCATAGCAGCTGTGATTGATGGTTGTGATGGATTTTTTGTATTTAAAAATTTACAATGCAGCAGCTGTGATGGATTTGTAGCATAGAAAAATTCGCATCACAGCAGCTGTGATTCACGCTTTGTAAAGAAAAGTTCGCATCGCAGCAGCTGTGATAGATTTTTTGTATAGAAAAACAGCTGAGATAGATATTTTGTACAGAAAAATTCGTATCAAGCAGCTGTGATAGAATTTTAGTATAAAAAAGATCGCATCACAGCAGCAGTGATAGATTTTCGCATAGAAAACTTCACATCACAGCAGCTGAGATAGATTTTTTGTACACAAAAATTCGTATCAAGCAGCTGTGATAGATTTTTTGTAAAGAAAAATTAGAATCACAGCAACTGTGATTGATTTTTTGTATAGAAAAATTCGAATCACAGCAGCTGTGATACATCTTTAGTATAGAAAAATTTACATCACAGTAGCCGTGATAGGTTTTTTGTATAGAGGCAGGTGTGATACATTTTTATTTCGCATCACAGTAACTGTGATAGATTTTTTGCATAGAAAAATTCACATCAGAGGAGCAGTGAAAGATTTTTAGTATGGAAAAATTCACATCACAGCAGATGTGATATAAGGTTTGTATAGAAACATTTTTTGTATGCAAAAAATCTCATCAAAGAAGCTGTGATAGATTATTTGTATATGAAAATCTCGTTACAGATAATTTTCTTGTGTAGCAAAAATTTCATCACAGTATCTATGATAGTTTTTTTGGATAGAAAAACTCTCATCACAACAGCCGTGACAGATTTTTGATATAGAAGAAATTCTCACCGCAGGAGCTGCGTTACGTCCTTTGTATAAATGAAAATATTTTTTCTACAGAACAAATTTATCACAGCAGCAGTTATGAGATCTTTCCTATACAAACCATCATACAAACCATGTACACAACTCTATCATGGTATTTTACGATATAAAAAATATATCACGATATTCAACAGTTCTATGATGTACATTTTAGTGGTGAAAACTTTTATGCTGTTTGTACCAAAATAAATTATATTTCAATATAAAGCAGCTAAAATCATGTATATCCTTTTAAAGGCTTCTTCTATTTTTTTTAAATTCTTGCAAAATTTATTCATGAATATGTATACAAGGCAATAATCATCCGTGGCGTAACCAATACCCCCATCATCATTAAAATCATCCTCAAAAACATTTCTCTTTTACACTATTACGACATCGTCATTATCGGCAGACATTGTTTCGCTTCGATGTCGAACCCTCAATGCAATGCCTCAATGCTCTAAAGCATCCTTTAAGGCTGCAATTACTCTTGTTGTTTGTGTTATATTTTTTATGTTACAGGAACATATTGCAAATAGTTTTTATTGTATGATACTTGTACAAACTTAAGCAGAAAAAAATTTTTCTGTTAACTTCAAATTTAAGTAAAGGAAAATTTTGTGAAAAGATTTCGCTGAAGATTAACTGTGACATTTATTATTCCTAATAGGAAAAATCTTTCGCAGCTCCTCAGACGAAATTATTTTAATGACATATTTTTCTATACTAAAAATTTATCCTTTTTCGTATGAAAAAATATACAAAATATACAAAAACCTATCGCCTCTGTGATGATATTTTTTCTATGCAAAAAGTTTTATTAAAACTTCTTGTCTCTAAAAGAATTGACTTCTATAGCTCAATATTTATTTGTATTTATTTAATTTTTTTGTCTGTGTAATTTTTTATTTTTCAATTTATTTGTAAATTTATCGTCACTTCAAAGCCAATTAAGTGCAAAATAAACAATTTACAAAAACTATCTAGACTTTGTCGCTTCCGTAAATGTTTAAGTTTTCTTAAGGTATAAACTATTAAGTGAATAAATTTATTTGTTTTATTAGTTTGTCAAAGAAGACTTATAAAATGTTTTGCGTACAACAAGAAGAATTTCAAAGATATTTGGAAAGATATTGAAAATCAAAGAGAAGGCAATTAAATATGTTGTATAATAATTTGTTAAGATGATATACCAGTGGGAAAAAATACGATAAAATATGAAGAATACGAGTGGCGGGTCTGCTGTGACTTTAAACTTTAAAGAAAATCTCGGCAAAGAGAAAACTTACACCCTGTTTATCGATGTCGAAGGCGCTCTTTCTATCTAACAATTTCATTTGAAACAAAAGCAAATTCTGAAATTTTGTTTTTGGTTTAAATGTAATTCGATATCGATAAACAGGCAGTTAATAAATGCGAAATAGTTTGTAGTTTAGAGGTATTGGTGTCTATTTGCTTTGTTGTTACACTCTAAAACAATTTACTGATTATTATCGACCTAACATTAGACAAACATTCTCTTTGATGGTTTTTTAACGAAATATGTTTAATAAAAATAAAAAAAATAAAACCGCCTGCGACGCGATTGACTGTGTGCAGTTTCGAACCGTGACCTCCTGGCTGATAGTCAATCGTAGCTACCATTCAGCCATAGGCGTATTATACTTTATGTTAAATTTTTGTCACTTGGACTAAATATATTTAATATGAAAAGTTGCTTCTTTAATAAAAATGTATGAAAAACATTTTCTGAATTCACTACATTTATTAAAACAAGAAAAAGCTTTAGAGTTTTGTTTATAAGTTAACAATATTTACTTACCAATACTTACAAAATTTATTTTTAAAAAATTCTTAAATACCAGAAATTCAACTTTGATCACCGAAGAAAAAAATTGTCTGCTGTTTTTTACACATATTCCTTAATAATCAACATTTTAATGTTATTTAGGCATAATGATGAAACAGAACTGAGTCTTGACGAGTTTTCCCATACAAATTGACATTAATCATACGCCGTAAAAAGCAGTCATTGGATAGAATGATGAAACAGTACTGAAGCTTGACGACTTTTCCCATACAAATTGACATTAATCATACGCCGTAAAAAGGAGTCATGGGATAGAATCTATCCAGCGGCGAACCCTGCTTACCACATTACATCTCTTTAATGATGTTTGCCACACTTTGTGTTCAATGAATGCTAGCTTACAAAGTGTACGACGAAAGTGTATGGTATTCACAAGAATGAATTTCGTTTATCTTTTGTAGCAAGGCGTCGTCTTTTAGCTGCTCACAAAGTAAGCGAGATTGTAGTTTTAATTGAGAAAAACCTGGTTGCCTCAGCCATGTTTTTCTTTGCATTTATAAGTACCCCTTTCATAAAGTAAGCCAGATGTGTAACGACTCAAATTTTGGCTGCACTATTTCATAACACAATAACAGTCAAAAATAAAATTGGGCGGGAAAAAAATAAAAGAATTTTTTTTTATAAAAATATATGAAAATTTCAATATGGATTACACAAGTATTTTATGGCAAATATTTAATTTTAATCAAATATATAACAAGTCAAATGCACAAGACTCTACAGGACTTAAGAATATAAGAGTCTATCTAAAAAAATTCGTCACTTACTGTATTTTGAAATTGTGCAGCCAATTATTTCCTTTAATTTATTTCATTTAATACTACTGCTTTTTTAATTATATTTCTTCTATTATTTAATCTATTATGTGCACTTTTTATCACCTGTCCATTATTTATTTTTAAAATTTATTTTCTAAACACTGACAATTGATTCAATTGCTGTAATTAATTTTTATTGAAAGTCATCAATGCTAAATCTACCATCAAAACATAAAAATCTTATAAATATGCAAATAACAAATACAAATGCATAATATACAAAAAAAAACTTTAACAAATAATCTTAATTAAAAGGGGAAGATGAGTGGAAAAATCAATGCAAATAAATGATAGAAACTACGAGAAAAAAACAAGTAAAGGGAAAAATAATCAAAACTAAAATCACTGCCAGCTGTTAGTACTCTCACATACAGAAGAACTCTTCTACAAACGTATTAAGGAGTTTTTTTTATCAAACATATGCCAAAGCTGATAAACACACTTTAACGTACTTGTATCCTTAAAAATGCATGAATATTTATATAAACGAAAAATGATATTATATCGTAAGAGTATTGAGAGAAATATAAAATTTATGCAGCATACATCAGTGTCTCTCTAAGCTTATAAATGGAATTGATGGTATGAAATAAAAATAAATTCAATACCGGAATTTAAAAGAATAAAAAATATAAAGGCCATATTCTGCTGCATAAAAAACAATAATTTACAAAAAAAAATGTTGTCATTTAAATGCATAAAATCTACTGAAATTTATGAAAATAGCAGGAAAATCCAGAACAATTGCATAAACTTATTGCACTTGTTCAGAAGAGAGGAGTGATTATTCTCAAGCCAAAAAGGTATGGATGAAATGTTAACGCTATTATTATTATTATTGGCAATTTATATCAATGAATTTTAGTAACCTTTGTGGCAATAATATCTATGATAAATAAAGTATATATTACTATTAGAATAGTAATTGCTTATGGAAATAAAAGAATTAAGGAATAATAAATATATGAAACAAAAATATTGAACAATTTATGTTTTAATTTTCTCAATGCGGTGTTTTTTAAAAATATGTCAATTTAAAAATATATGGGCTCTTTTCAAATTATTTTTTTAAACATAAAATTTGGCAAAAGTATCTTAAATTGTTTAACTTGTCGCAATCAAAAAATGGGAGATTACTGATTTGACTCCGATTTTTATAAAATCAAGTTTTCACGAGATCTTAAAGTTTTGAGGTCCTAGAAAGCTATTTTGAATATGTATACGATGATCATCGTATGGCTATATGTACAATTTACATACATATGTGTGTGTATGTTTACGTGTAATACTCGTAAGTACGTAACCCACTCATATAATTTCAACGGCTTAACTGATCTCAGATTAACCGATTGTAGGTAGGTTTTGAGTGTTTTCAAAATTAAAATTCTCGAAAATATATATTTTATAATATAAATCTTAAGCAACAATTGCGATCAAAATCAAAACGTTATTAGCTCAAGATTACACTGAAAGAATTTTGTTCATAAATTCTGTGAATTTTGACATTAGTCCAATGAAAATTTTCAAAAACTCCACCAACGTCGCAGTTCGTTGTATTAATGAAACAAGTTTCGTTAACATTATTACAATGAAAATTTCATTAATATGCAATAATTTAATTGCTGCAATACAATAATTTTACTAAGCTAATGAACATTTTCATTATATCAGTGAAATTATATTATTGCTCGTTGTATTAATGAAACAAGTTTCGTTAACATTATTACAATGAAAATTTCATTAAATATGCAATAATTTAATTGCTGCAATACAATAATTTTACTAAGCTAATGAACATTTTCATTATATCAGTGAAATTATATTATTGCTTTAATGAAACTATGTAATTATTTTAATTACATTATTTCATTATTTTAATGAAATAGTTTCAGTATTTTAATGAAATTCTAACATTATTTTAATGAGATTTTGTCATTATTTTAATGAAATTATTTCATTGTTTTAATGAAATCTGGGTAAACAGATGCCTGCGTACAATCCTAGGGATTTGGTAGCCAAATAACTGGATGTCAAATGACCAGCTCCTCAGACGTTGCAATGAATAACCTATCCAGTTACAAATTCGGGAGGGGAACTTTAAGAACGCTTCGAAAATCGTCACATGACGTCAGCCGAATGTCACTCGACTGGAACACACAAGGAACCCGCACTAGAGAACGTCCGAGAGGAACATAGCGAAGGAGCTTACTGAAAGAGACAAACCAATGCGACCTCAACCATACATAGCATTAAACCAAAACAATAGCAAGAAATTGTGACCAATGGAAATCATTTGTTAAGGCAATATGCGCCCATGATACGGCGCTATAGCAAAAAATAATAATAATGCTTGAAATATGTACGATAGACGGCAATGCACATCAGTAATGTGGATAACCGCTCACAGTATCGAACTCAGACTGTTGATTCTCATAATTTACCAATTTAGCCAACAGCACTGTTTTTATGAGTGTCTATGAGTGTATAATAACAATAAGAAAGAGTACAACAGAAAAAGCATATAAAACTATTTTTGTTGTTCGCTTTTGGATGCCAACTGTTGAAATATATATGTATGTAATTTATTTCATATATGCAATGAAACTTTTCATCAAAAAAATGAAATATATTTCATTGAAGTTATCACATTCAAGGACATAAAATTGGTAGTTTTTTTTTTAATTTTTTATAGCATATATTTCAAGAATTTTAAGTATTGGTTAAAATATTTTGTCCAAACTTAAAGGGGTTACAATAAAATGACAAAATGTTGCTGTCATAAATCCAATGAAATTTTCTAACGAAACTATAAAAGTTATTGAAGCAATTTCAAAGAAATTTTTTCACAATATTTCTGAAATTTCATTAGAATTGTGAAATATTTCATTAGATTTGTGAAGAAAATCTAACGAAATTGTTTCATTAGATTTGTGAAGCGAAATTCTTTCAGTGATAAAACATTCCGTTGATTGCTGAAAATTTCATTAAAGTCCATCGATTCGTTCGAGAGATATCGTTGTCGAAATTTTTCTATAAAAGTGTCATTTTGTACTGACTCCAAGATTGTCGTCAAATCGATATTGGCCCTAAATTAAGAAATTAAAAATTGTCCCATAATATGAAAAATGGCCCAAATAGGAAAAGTGGCCCCAAAAATGTTGTTGTTGTTTTGAGTGGAAACGTTTTTGTGTCATTTTTAATTTTTCAGTTTGAGGAAAAATTGCTGTTGAATTGTTGAATGGGCGTGGCAATTCCTACTTTTCTAATCACAATACTGCATTTATAGCGGAGCATAATGTGTGTGCCAAATTTCATAAGTTTCGGCTAAGTAGAAGTAGTTTTAAAAGATTTTTACTAGAAATGGGTGTGGCACTACCCATTTTTCTAATCACAATATTGCATTTATTGCGGAGCTTAATATGCGATTAAGTAGAAGTAGTTTAAAAATATATTTACTTTGATTCGGCATTGCACTGCCCATTTTTCTAAGCACAGTATTGCTTTTATGCCGGACATTAATTTGCGTGCCAAATTTCATAAGATTCGGCTAACTAGAAGTACATAGTTTAAAAGTACTATTTACTCTGAATGAACGTGGCCCTGTCCACTTTTTTCGTCGATATATTGTGCTGTCACAGGAACGGAATGTTTGTACAAAGTTTCATTAGAATCGATGAAGAACTTTGCCCTAAAAGAGTTTTGGGCAAAGAAAGTGACCGAAATAAAAAATATATACTTTTTTCGTGATGAGAACACAGAAAAAATTATCACCAAAAATTTTTCAAACAAAAGTTTGTCGAAAAATAAATTTCATTTTCAGTAAATGTTATTTACATAATCAATGAATTGTTTATTTGCTTCTTATTTAGGACGGAAACACCAAAAACAACAATAGAAACTGTGTCGTAAAAAAACAACCCCGACGACAACATACACACAAATAACAACAACAACAAAAATGATAGCAAAAGGAATGCGGTTGTACCAAGTTTGTTTACTGAATAGTTTTGAGTGAATCAATTCGTTAATGTCGTTGCTTTAATTTATTTTTCTAGAGTCTTTAGACAAACTTTCAGACTTGACCACATTTAACAATGCGAAATTTCATAAATGCTTAATGGATGATGATGATGATGAGTCAGACAAAAATTTTTGATTGATATATTACAAGAAATCCAGTAAATTTTTTTGTTTGATTAAGTAAAATATTTTGTTTAATATTTGTTAGTATTTTTACACTAATTGTTTTATAAATTCAGACAAAAATATTCTTTGATATTTTTCAGCAAATCCAGTTAATCTTTATGTTTGATTTAGTAAATTGTTTTGTTTACAATTTGTAAATATTTTTAGACAAATGGTTTTGTAGATTTAACCAATTTGTTCACTGAAAAACAACATGTTTTTTTCTATGAAATTATTGAGATATTTTTGTCTATATTTACAAATTTGTTGGTTGGTCCGTTTCTTGACAAAATATTGAATTCCTTTACTAAAAATGAAATTTAGTTTTTTCTGTGTGGAGGTTTTCTGTTTGTGACGTTGTTTTCATTTTAAAAGCGTTTTGGTAAACTTCAAGTGCTAGTTCTTCACACAACTGTTCATTGACAGTCTGGCCAGGCGATTGGCGTAAACGCTTAAGCTATTTTTTTATATTCGAGCCAAAGTTTCCAAGCTATTGATGCATGTTCAGAATCAATATCCTGGAAAAAAAATTTAATTTTATGCGCATTTTACCCCGCTTTTTTCGACTGCGTTTTCAGAAATTAAAATTAGTCTTAAGTTGTTTTGTCAGGACTCCACAGATATATGTCTATCTTTTACTATTTGAAAATTTAACAGAAACCACACCAAATTTTTTATCTAATCTCCAACTAATCCAATTTGATCTTCTTTCTTGCTTTTTTTCAACTACAATCTAAAATACTAAATTAAATCATGTAGTTTTGAAAATTAAACCGAAGCTTGACAAATTACAACATGTAAGGGATAATAATGAATATAAAACAATGACAACAGCAATAGTAGCAGCTACAATGACATGCAACATTCTACAACAAAAATCACTGTAAATACAACAAAAATCACTGTAAAAATAGATAAAAATTAAATACAATTGAAATAACAACTATAAAAGTAGGTAAAATATTTATAAATTTACACGTTAACATAGAAAATCTGGGCTGTTACACAAACTAATTAAACGGGGACCAGCAACAGAGATTTGAAAGTAAACTTTGAATTTGTTTGGCTTAAACTCATACAATTCGACAACAAATGCATAACTTAATTGTTAAAAACTCTAGAAAAAAGTGAATATAGTGCATTTCGTTTACTAAAGTAGTTAGTGAGTTGATTACAAAGCAAACTATGACTAAGAACGTTAGTTCGATACCTGCTCAGGGCAAGCCATCAACATCATGAATTTTCCTGATGTGCATTAGTATGGCCTTGTGTTATTTATTTTCGACTGCACTGGTCACACAGCAGTACCGGCAGCAGCTAATACTGTTATATGCTAATCTTCATCGTAGCGCCCTCCTTCTGTGAGCAAAATTTTTTGCTAACTAAAATAATTAATAAAATGGCTACTCACACAGAACGCTCCAAAACTAATCAAACGCGCAATAGCAGAGTTGTAAAAAAAATTTTGCTTACTACCATATTTTCACCACCTGTCTTCTGTGCGCTATTCCTTTCCCAAACAAGGTAACACAAAGTATTTAGCTAGTAGGCATTAACTGCCTGAGTGTTACTTATATTAAAACATGAAATGAAAAGCTGAAACACAACTTAAGAAGTGACTCAGCAGAAAAGTAAATGATATTCAGCTATTCACATATTATATAACGAGATATGGGGAGCTTTTTATAGCCCCCTAATTGAAAAATTGCATTTAACACGAACTCAAGTCAAAATAATTAAATTTCTTTGGAGTACACATTGATTCCAGATTATAAGAAAATATTTTTTTTAGCAAAGTTAAAATAATTTAAATGAAGATACTTTTTTCAATATCAAACGTTGCACACTTCTGCTTCAGCCACACACTTCTTTGCAAGCCTTAACTTATACTACCAGAGCTAAAAACAAATACCCAGGCAGACTAACGTTCGGTCGGTTGAATAGATAGATAGACTTTATAGAAATGTATGCTTGTTAAAAAAGGGATTTAAATAAACGAACCGAAAAATAAAACATGACAGATGTAATTCTGTATTTTGTATAGAAACCAAATATACTATTAAGGAGTGAATGTGTATGTGTTTGAATAATAACTATGTATTTGTGTAATAAAACTAAATGTTAAAGTAATTGTAGATTTACCTAGACGCATACAAAATAAATAAATCCAACTAAATGATTAGTTTTGAACAATCAATGGGACCAGCAAAAACAAAAAATTTGCCTAGATAATATGAGTAGACTTGGGCACAACTCGTTTGAACTCGTTCAGCTGTTCATTTTAGATACAAACCTATGATCAAACCCATTTAAATCACATGGGTTTGATCATAACTGAGAAGGTTTTCTATAGGAACGATGCTCAGAAACTAAAAATTTTTTCTGTAGAAAAGTTGCTTAGAAACTGAGAGGCTTTTCTATAGAATCGTTGCTCACAAACTGGGAAGCTTTTATATAGAAAGGTTGCTCAGAAACTGAAACGTTTTTCTGTAGAAAGGTTGCTTAGAAACTGAGAAGCTTTTCTATAGAAAAGTTTCTTAGAAACTGAGAAACTTTTCTATAGAAAAGTTGCTCAGAAAGTGAGAAGCTTTTCTATTGAAAAATTTTTCTAAACCTAAGAAGCTTTTCAATAGAAAAGTTGCTCAGAAACTAAGAAGCTTTTCTAAAGAAAAGTTGTTCAGAAATTGTGCTCAGAAACTAAGAAAATTTTCCATAGAAAAGTTGCACAGAAACTGAAGAAGTTTTCTATAGTAAAACAAGTTACACAGAAACTGAGAAGCTTTTCTGCAGAAAATTTGTTCAGAAACTGAGAAACTGTTCTATAGAAAAGATGCTCAGATACGGAAAAGTTGCTCAGAAATTGGGAAACTATTCTATACAAAAGTCTCTGGGAAACTTAGAAGCTTTTCTATAGAAATGTTGCTCAGAAACTGAGAAATTTTCTATAGAAAATTTGCTTAGAAACTGAGAAGTTTTTCTATAAAAAAGTTGTTCAGAAACTGAGAAGCTTTTCTATAGAAAAGCTGCTCATAAACTGAGAAGCTTTTCTATTGCAAAGTTTTTCAGAAAGTGAGAAGCTTTTCTATTGAAAGTTTTTTCTGAAACTGAGAAGCTTTTCTATAGAAAAGTTGCTCCGAAACTGAGAAGCTTTTCTATAGAAAAGTTGTTCAGAAACTTAGAAGCTTTTCTATAGAAAGAGTGCTCAGAAACCAAGAAACTTTTCGATAGAAAAGTTGCACAGAAACTGAGAAAGTTTTCTATAGAAAAAAAAGTTGCACAGAAACTGCGAAGTTTTTCTATACAAAAGTTGCTTAGAAACTGAGAAACTGTTATTTAGGAAAGATGCTCAAATACGGAAAAGTTGCTCAGAAATTGAGAAACTAATTAATACAAAAGTTTCTCTGAAACTGAGAAGCTTTTCTATAGAAACGTTGCTCAGCAACTGAGAATTTTTCTATAGAAAATTTGCCTAGAAACTGAGAAGCTTTTCGATGGAAAAGAAGTTGTTCAGAAACTTAAAAGCTTTTCAATAGAAAAGTTGCTCAGAAACTGAGAAGCTTTAATATAGAAAAGTTGTTGAAAGACTGAGAAGTTTTTCTATAGAAAAGCTGCTCAGAAACTATAGAAAACCTGCACAGAAACTAAGAAACTTTTTTAAAGAAAAAGAAATTGAACAGAAACTGAGAAGCTTTTCTATAGAAAAGTTGTTCAGAAGCTGAAAAACTGTTCTTTAGAAAAGATGCTTAAAAAAAGAAAAGTTGCTTAGAAACTGAGAAACTTTTCTATAGAAAAGTTGCTCCGAAACTACCTTTGTGAAAGTCTGGAGAGTTTTTCCAGACTCTGAGAAACTTTTCTGCACTAGAGATAAGTTAGGTAAGACTCTACAACTTATTTTTTATAGAAAAGTTGGTTTAGTTTGTAAGATTGATGAGAAACATTTTTCGGAAATTTTCTTAAGTTTGAAAATAAATACGGTCCCATTTTGGTCTTTTAATTCTTTTATTTATTTACCTTAACACACAATGTTAAATGAGGATATGAAAAATAAATTTATAAGGGAATGTAAGTATGTATGTGTGAGTGAATCTTTATGCGTGTTTGATAGAGAGAACCCAAGTAGATGTGTGGATTATTTGCACGTTACGATGTGTAATTGATTTTATCGGCCATGTTAATTTTGATTAAATATGCAAATTGGTGACACACATGCATATACAAAACGAATATTCCCATTAGCCACACTAACCAACACCAACAAGAGAAACAAAACTCACACATACAAGAAAAAGCTTGAAATATCCCTGAAAATAGTTTTTTCCGACATGAGCGACTGAGACGTTACCGGACAATCAAACGACTTGTCTACATTTTTCTGCACCATTTAACATAAAGGCCCGGCGATAACGCACATTTACTGAATAATTATTCGATTAATATCAGACTAGTCTGCACATTATCTGAAGCCAATCTTATTTTCTTTAAGACATTAAGACATAGTCTGCGTATTTTCTGGCCTACGACATGTCTAAAGTTCCTTTAGAATTTCCCTACTAGATTCTTCAAAATTCGTACAGAGTTCTCTAGAACTTTTTCGGAAAGTTCTTAGAATTTCCTCAAACAAAGACGCCCGCTTTCCTGCTAAACACTCACATGATTTTCGTTTGGTACGTTTTCGTACCGATTTCGGCATCTTGTGCAAACTTTCTTACCAGCTTCGCACCGAAATCGGCACAAAATGTTTGCTGGGACTATATCTATAGGTGGGAGGTAAACTACACCAAGTCATATTTTTTTCAAAATACGCTTTTATATAATGTTAGAATCAACATTTTCTTACTTTACCGATATGTAAATTTCTAAAGGTCTTATGTTTCAAGGACATAGTACCCCTCTAAACCATCATGCGGGAACACCAATTCCATTTTAAAAAATAACGGTAATGTTATGTGACGTAATTCTACTAAGAATATCTTCGGTATAAAAATATTACAGTTATATAAAATATTCAGTGTAATTCAAACTGTCAATACTACAGAAATAGAATCATTGTGATTTTCAAAATGTTTTTGAAGTCTCCTGTAAAATTTCCATAATCTGCCCTTGTGTAGTTTACCTCCCACTTACAGATATATTTAATGTACAAATTCTCAGCCACATGCACTAAAAAAAAAACAATGAACACTTTGGCATCTACATACACGAATATGAGCTCCGTACACAGAAAAAAATAGACAAGAATTATATTCAATAAAACCATGTTATTAAAAAAATATATGAATTTCAATAACATTTCATTTCTCAAACTTATAACATCAGAAACTCTATGCAACTGAAGGAAAAACTCTGTGATATAACTTTAGACGAGAATGACATCATAGTATCATTTGACGTGGTATCATTATTTACTAATATACCTACACATTTAGCTATTAAGAACATACTTGACAAATGGGATACCGTTAAGGAGCACACTACTGTTAGTAGAAGGCAATTTTTGAAAATACTTCAATTCTGTATAACAGACAACAATTATTTCACATATGATGGACAGTATTATCACCAAACATATGGTATGCCAATGGGCAACCCATTATCACCGACGATAGCAGATATTGTTTTGGACACATTATTAGACGATATTATTAATGAATTGAAAACAAAACACATATACCTAAAATTTATTTGTAAGTATGTCGACGACTTATTTGCGGTTATTAAAAAAGCGGACATGGAAATCGTATTAAAAACTTTAAACTCATACCACAAAAATCTGCAATTCACTATTGAGATAGAAGAAAACAACGAAATACCATATTTGGATATGAAAATAATTAAATACAATAACAAATTAATAACAGACTGGTATGCAAAGGAAACCGCATCTGGCAGATTAATAAATTACCATTCCACCCAACCGATGATCATGAAAATAAATACGGCGACGAATCTAATTAACAAAATTCTCAACATCAGTGACAAACGATTCAGAAATAAAAACATTAGTAAAATAAGAAACATAATGACAAAAAACAACTTCCCGATATACATTACGAACAAACTAATAAACAAATGCTTAAATAAAAACGCAACTGGAAACAATAATAATGGAGTAGCAGAAAAAGTTTTTTACAGTGTACCATATGTACCAAAGTTGACGGAAAACAAAACATTAAAACAGATGATAAATGATAAAACAACAATAGTCACACATAGATCAAACAAGACACTAAGACGTCTTTTTACACAGGAAAGAACAAAACTTGACAAATTAGAAACAGACAATGTTGTATACGAAATAACTTGTCAAGGAAATGAAACAGAAATATGCAATAGAGTATATGTAGGAACAACAAAACGAAAACTCGGAACTAGAGTATCAGAACATGAAGCAGACATAAACAAAGGAAAAGAGACAACAGCTCTAGCCCAACATGTGAAAGAAACGGGACATAAAATAGATTTTAAGGGGGTCAAAATATTAGATAGAGAAAAGAGAGCGAATAAAAGATATACACTAGAAAGCCTACGAATACAGCAACGTATTAAAAAATCGATCAATACAAAAGAAGACAAAGACAACACCAAACTGCAATATTCAATTGCAATAACTTGACAAGTGAAGTTCTGTGATATTAGTTTTAAGTTTGCCTGTGATATTTTACATTAATTTTTATTATTTAAATTATACAATTAATTGTTCGTGCTGTCCAGTTTTATAATTTATTCAATAATGTAACTGAAGATCGTAAGTCAAACATAAAAATTAATATTACAAAAATATGACCAAAAATAATAAAAAGCTTGTAATTTGTTGCCAGAATTTAAAAGTAAAAATTCTCCTGAAGACGTCGGAAAAAAGCTGACGAAACGTTGAGAAAAAAGATGAAATAAATTGGTTTTATTTGCATCCTAAGAATCAAGAAATCTGACCATAAATAGCCAAACGTGTAACACAATAAAAAAAAAACATTTATCTTTAACATAATAAAATATTTCGTTGTAAGTATTTCTTTTCCATGCCGGTTATTTCTTTTCTTTTTATACATAAGTACTTAAAACAAGTTGTATCCCATAAAAAAATAAATGGGATATGGCTCAGCTATAGAGAGTATGCTTTACGTCCGGAAAGCCCGGGTTCGTATTCCAGCCATGTCAACATTTTTTTAATTTATATATATATTTTTATTTTGAAATAATTTTGTTATCAATATAGGGGAATTCTTTATCACAGGAAATTTGAAAAAAAATTATTGAATACCGGGATTTTTGTTATCAAAAACGAAACTTATTTTTTTCTGTGTAGTTACATCAAGAAAAAAGATGGGTTGGAAAATGTCACGATGGCAATTTTCTATGAATTAAAAAAACAATCTATGTTCATTATGAGAAGAGCATAAGTGTAATGATTGTGACAATTCTTAAATTGGTTAGATCGTTTGCTTTTGTCATGACTAAGTAACCAACATGATGACCACAACCGAATAAAATATTGTGAATTGGATTTTAGTATCAATTATTGGTATTTTCAATTAAAAAATTTTACTTTCTAAATTTTCTTTACTTTTTATCGGTTGTTGCAACTAACTAGTGCCTAATTTTATTATCATTGATACACCTAACCGATTAAATGGTTCGCATTAGCAATTACTTATTATTGTAAAATAACTTCTTTTTCAATAAGAATTCTATGATATTTGTTGCTACTGCAAAAATTCGATTGGCAACAAGTTCGGTTTTCTCAACGAATCTGTTTTCTCTGTGTATGCTTGTAGGTGACTGTGTATGAGGCCAAAGTTACTATATTTGAGGGCGTTTGCTTTAACAAATGTTGGAGGTGGCTGTAAGAATTGATAGGTGCTGCTTTTTCTGTGATTTTATAGAAGGCTGGGGTGAGAAGGTAAACAAACTATAAATATATTTGTATTTGTATAGTTTCTGGTCAACATTATTGCTATCAGCAGCAACTACAATAATATCGTTACCAGCATCGTTATTGCTGTAAAATATAATGATTATTATCATCTTTATTATGACTGGGATATACGGTAGAACAATTTACTATTATGAAGTAGAGAAAAAAAATTACGCAATAACAAAATTCAAGCTTTAAAAAAGTTCTCTTTTAAATGTGAATGTTTTACAAAGTTTTTGTCAACAAACTTATGAAAACTTGATTCATAAAACAAATTTTAAATCTCTTATGGTATTATAATTATCTAAGCGGCAAAATTATTTTCTGTTCTATAACTATTCTCAAGGATAAAATTTAAAGAAAAAATATATATATTTATTAAATTTATAAACACGATTTATTAAGAAAAGCGCAATATATATTTTTAAAAAATAGTGCCAACGTTTGTCTACACGAATATTGGGCTTTGCTGGCATAAACAGAGTAATTTTATTAGGTCAGAACTAATTCCAATTATGCTAGAAGCCAATTTCGGATGTTAAAAAAAACTCTTACTTGTATTACCCTCACACAGTGATATAAATTAAATAAAAAGTGGTAATAAGTATGGAACTTCTAACTTGTATGGATTTTTTTGAAAATTGATATGGTTCTAAAGGAGGAGTCGTGTTTTTACCACCATATATCGTGAAGTCTGTAGCTACATCATGGGTGGGTTCAGTATTTAAGAAAGTTTTCCGCAGAAATTTTTCCATTTTTCGCTACTCAAATATGTTGAAAACTATGACAGGATCTAATCCAATAACAAATACAAGATTTAAATTTTATTTTTAAAATCAACGGATATACTCTCTACAATACAAAGGACCCCCAAAGGTAGAGCTTATGGTGGCTCGGCTATACTAATAAAATCGCGATTAAAACACTATTTAAGAGTGATCAAGGTGAAGACTATCTTCAAGCAACTAACATCTGCATTGAAGCTGTTCATGAAAACCTGGTGATTTCATCAATTTACTTTCCTCTCAGGTACCCTATTACAGCGCATCAATATAGTAGATTTTTTTAATTCACTAGGCCCACGCTTTTTGGCCGCTGGTGACTACAACGCTAAGCACACGCTCTGGAGATGTCGCCTCAACAAACCAAAGGGTCGCGTTTTGTTTCACACTATTTCTAAAATGCGTTTGAATGTTATATCAAGCGGGCAGCCAACTTATTGGCCAACAGATCGCCGAAAAATACCTGATGTTATTGATTTTGGAGTGGTAAACGGTGTTCCCAGCGAAATAATCCAAGTTGAAGCATCTCTAGATTTGTCTTCAGATCATCCACTAAATATTGTCACTATATATTCACATACAGCTTCTTCAAGCACTTGTGATTTAACAATGACAACCACACGTATAAATTAGTTGAAATACAAAATATATTTGAGTGCTCATTGCACAGAAAATATTCCATTAAAAACGCACAGCTGACACAGATGACTCTATTAGAATTTTTGCGGCAAACCTTATGCAAGCTATTCTAAATGCTACTACTACAAATCTTCAGGTGAGATGTAATAAAATTTATTCAGCAGATGTAGAACGGCTTTTATCTGAAAAAAACAGAATTCGTAGAGAATGGCAACGCTACAGATCCCCTCAGCTAAAATCTAGGCTGGAGGAATGTTCTAAATAGCTTAAAACTCTACTAGAATATAAAAAAAACGCTGCTCTTCAAAAATTTCTGAATGGTATCGACGTAACACCTCAAACAGACCAGTCGCTATGGAGAGCAGCCCGAGGTCTCAAAGGACCAGTGATATATAACCCTTCATTGCGAGCTTCCAATGGAGAGCGGGCAAGAACTGACGCTCAAAAAGTTACTCTATTTGTAAACCACTTGCATAAAATATTTACTCCAAATACATCTGATACTATAGTTGAGCTGCCAGATGTTACCTTGAGATTCAATATTTGTAAGATTGAACACTGTCTTGCGCGCTCAAATTCGAAAAAAGCTCCAGGCGCTGATAAAATAAGCAACAAAATGCTCTTAAAGCTACCCTATACTGCAAAAAGGATAATTCTATTTATTTTCAACAGTATTTTGCGCCTCAAATGCTATCCAGCAGAATGGAAGGTTTCGCTAATTACCATGATACCTAATACGAAGGTGGAATCCTATAGGCCTATAAGCCTATTGTCTTACATTTTAAAACTATTTGAAAAGCTACTTATGAGTAAGCTAATACCCATACTGAATGGTAATGGATGCATTCCAGACCACCAATTCTGTTTTAGGAGACAACACAGCACGATTGAACAGACACATAGACTCGTGAATATGGTTAGGACAACCTACGAGGAAAAGAAATATTGTTCTGCGCTCTACATTAAAGCAAAACCTACGCGCAAACACCTTTAAGCTTTTAGAAAGCTACTTAACTGAGCGAAAATTTATTGTCAAGGGAAGTAATTTTCTAAGCCATCTTAACTCAACTAATGGAAGCCGGAGTTCCTCAATGCAGCATTCTCGATCCAGTATTATACCTGATATATGCTTCTGACTTGCCGGTAAGCAGTAACATACACATATCAACATTCGCTGATGATACAGCTTTTCTAAGTGTTCACAAAAGCCATCAAGAAGCTTCCCGCTAACTGCAAGAACATAGTATACTGCAGTTGCAAAAATGGCTAAAACAGTGAAAATTAACGAACAAACATGTCTACACATTACTTTTACATTGCACAGAGAAACCTGGACTCCTATACTAATCAATAACCAAACTATACCTCAATACACTGCAGTAAAATATCTCGTTGTTCATCTTAATCGTCGTCTGGCATGGAAGTCACACATAAATGCAAAGGTGACCCAAATGAAATTAAAAGCACCTCAAATGAATTGGCTCATTGGGAGCAACTCTACTCTAAGCCTAGATTGTAAGCTTCTTATATACAACTTCATTCAAAATTTTAGAATCTAAATTTTAGAATCTAAAACCAATATGGTCCTATTGTGTCCAGTTATGGGGCACTGCCTCGGCATCAAATGTAGAAAAAATTGAAAGGCAACAAATTAAAATACTCCGTACAATTACAGCAGCCCCATAGTATGCCAGAAACAAGCGAATTCATAAAGATTTAGATGTGCCGCTGGTTAAGACAATGTTTTCTAAACATGTGACAAGATACATAAAAAAACTTGAGTTGCACCCAAATCTCCTACCCCGAGACATCATTAACTTTAGAGGCCACACTCGGCTGAGAAGGAGGGACACTCCTACTCTCAGCCGAACACGAGAGACGTAGACAGCCAAAGAACCAACCGCTGAAACAAATATTTTTGTCTGGCATTGGCTGGACTTAAAAATGAAAATGTTAGAGCTAAGATTTGATTACTTATTGTTAGTTCAATTTTATTGAAGATACAATAAATATATATAACCGATAAAAAAAAACTTTAATGTTAGGAAATCTTTTAATACCTCTTAATTATGTCAGTTGACGCTGCGGCTTGCAAACGGCTGGACCGATTTTTTATACATAGTTAAGAACACTCCCGCTCAAGTCACCTTTCAAAAAATAACAATCAAAATCCCGAGTGTTGTCATACTGGGCGTATGATCTATATTAATTGAGGGGCTTAAAAGCAAACACATACGTACAAGTGCAATAAATAAAATTCCGAGTAATTAAGCTTCAAAGTTTTTTTGGTCCCATGCATTTCACAAAAATGCTAATAGAAAGTACGAAATATTATTTTGTAATTTGCCCCACTGTTTAGCAGTAGGTGTAACTTAAATCATGATACTACTTTTGCATGTGTCAAATAAACTATTGACAGTTTATTATGTTTACGATGTATTATCTCGTTATTTATGCAATTCATGACAAATACAATTTGTTGTTTATTCTCCACCAACAACAACAACAACATCATCATCATCATCCTTTTCAACATTTTATACTTTTATTTGTTAAACATCTGAAGGAAAATTTTCACAATTTATTTGCTCATGTAATGCTTTGAATTTTATCGACAAATCTCGAGCTTTATTTATGTTAATTTTTTAGTAAAATTAATTTATACAATCTACATGCAATTCATATATCTTTGCCCAGATAATCTCTGTTTGTGTCAATATTTATTTAAATCTTAAGGAATTCAATTTATCGAGATACATTTTTGTTTTATTTGCATGAAAATGGTATGTTAATTTTGGAAATATGTAGTCAAAATTGAATAATTGAAATTCTTAAAAATAAAAAACAAGAAAAATAAGATGATAGAAAATATCAAGATTGTAAAATAATATTTAAAATTAAAGTGGGGTTTCAACAATCCCCATGATCGATAGTCTGGATAAAAAAATTGCACTTGGGAATATTAAGTAAAAAACAAATTAGCTTTAGCTCACTCAGGGCTACAGGAACGGTTCCAGAATAACTTCACTTGAACATGGGAAAAGAGTTCATTTATTTTTAACGCCGAATGCAAAAAGAGTAATATTATAAACCTAAATCTGTAAATTGTATCGCTTAAATGGCTGAAATCCCAGCAACAACTTTTATCATTTTTGTAATCGGTAGGACTTTATTAATGGGGTACAAAGTAATGAGTGGTACTTATTTATCTTATTAATATGCCTTAAATTAGAGCTACTACTTAGTTTTTAATAAAATTACTACTTATTTTTTATCATTATCTGAAAGTAGTTACAATTTGTTGATATGTATTAATAAATTAAGTAGACACTGACTTTTTGAGTTAACATGTGTTTGCATATGAAAACTAATTTTTGTCGCTTAAACTTTTAAGTCACCAATAGCTGATGGGGTAAAGTTCTTGTCTTAATATCTGAACGAGCACAGGTTTGTATCCCAGCTGGGTCAAAAATAAAAAATTAAGTAAAACTGAAAATATATAAATAACACATAAAGCGTATAAATTTATATTTTTAAGTTTAATTTGTTAATTTGACTACTTATTTTTTAGCTTTAAGTAAGTCAAATAATAAATAGTTAACTGCTGTGACAATGTAAACACATTTGTAAGGGGTACCCCTTATTTTTTAAACTTCTCAAACAAAAATAAGTACTTATCGAGTCAAACTGTAAGTAGTTATGACTTAAATCCTCATATATTTTTTTACCCGACTGCGCGACGCAAAGAAGGGTATTGTGTTTATCAGTCTATGTATGTATGTATGTATGTATGTATGTATGTATGTATGTATGTATGTATGTATGTGTGTATGTATGTATGTGTGTTCCTTTGCGGCACTATATAAACCGAACGCGTGGGCCGATTTTGATTATTCTTACATCAATCGATTTGTCTTAATCCCGAGAGTTTCACTAAAGATATGACATTACTCAAAATTCAATATGGCGGCAAACACACGTCACTTTGTAAATACGAAAAAAAATCGGCGAACAATATCAAAATGGGTATCATTCGACAGGTATTTGAAAATAATTTTTAGGTACCTCTTATGATTTTTAATTTCATGACCATTTAAGATCTGTGACGGTTTAAAGCTGTTTTCTTTTATTTATACACAGTCGGGTTTTTTGATTTTTTAAATTTATGTCTTGTTGCCTACCAGTTTTTGCTGGGAATGATTTATAAATATTTTTTATTACTATTTTCTTTTTCATTAAATTTTTTCAAAGGCCACCTTATTGACAGTGTTTACCCAGCAAAAATTAGTGCTTGCTGGAAGCATTTTTGTAAGGGAGACAGCAGAACGGAATCACTTGCAATTGCGCTTTTATTATGCATGATTTTGGTTCAGGATGAGCCGCTTAGAAACAATAGTTTCTGTTTCCACAAAATGCTAATATTAGTGCTGAAAATAATCAAAATTTTCAAGACTAAAACTGAAAATATATGGAAAAAATGGATCGATGAGGATTGGCGTGGTCAAGTTCACAAATGAGCTAACGTCTTGTTGAAGTCTTATTATTTTCTATCTTTAATTATTAATTTTATATATTTACTCATTGTTTGTTATATTTCAATTTCAAATAGTATCGAACTAAGCATCTTCAGATTTTAAATCCATCGCACCAACCACTCAGCCAAAACACTGTTGCAAATCGGCAGCATGAAGTTAACATAAACTTACTCTTACAAATATATATTTTTTTAAATTATTTACTTTGCTTTATTTTTAAAATTTACTATTGCTGTATACACGCCTACTGTATGTGTGTGTGTGTATTTTTGTGTGTACTGTTCGTGTATACAATAGGAAAACATATTTTAAGGGTCTCGCTTACGTTACTGCTTCCAAGTAGCACTAGCGTCAGCGGGAGAAGTTAAATCTTAAATACTTATAGTGCATTGCCCATATGTTTTTACATTTCAAAATTATCGTCAAAAGTTAATAAGTGTGCATTTGTGGTAGCATTTTTGGAATCATTTTGTTCTTAAATATGCAATACATAGCTTCTACCAACTGAAGTGCTTCTAACCTCCTATCTCTTTTTAATTTACATCGGGGTCTTGTAATATACATAGGCAATGAAGTTGTTTACCAGTGTTAGAAATCACTAGGCACGTCTGAATCTGAATTTAGCGGCCTCTGTATTAAATTCAAAATCAGGTCACACTATTTGCAATTCGGATAAATAAAAACTCCTGCTTTAAAAAATCTCGTCAAAAACTATAATAAATATTTTCTTGCTATGGAGAGTTTACCGCCCGCCCCTAGACTCTGTTCTAAGCACTAGCGGGAAAATGAATACCATATAATCGTTTGGAGGCTCCATTTTACATTTTGTTGAAAAAAATTTTAGGAATCCGGCCGGCTGTTCCGAAGATTAACTCTTGCAAACACACAAACTTTACTTCTTAATAATATTAGTATAGATAGAAAAAATCTTTATCACAGAAAATTTAAAAACTTTTTTTTATTGAATCTACAAATTTCAATAGAACAGTACACAGAAAAAAACAAATTTCATTTTCTGTAAAGGAATTCAATGAATTAGTAAATATTTTGTCTAGAAACGGACCTACAAACAAATTTGTAAATATAGACAAAAATATCTCAACCATTTCGTTGAAAAAAAAAACGTTTTTTTTCAGTGAACAACTTTTTTAAATCTATAAAATAATTTGTCTAAAAATATTTATAAATTGTAAACAAAACAATTTACTAAATCAAACAAAAAGATTTACTGTATAAAAAAAGATTTAATATCAAACAATATTTTTATTTAGTCTAAAAATACTAGAAAATTTTAAATTAAATTTATTTGCTGGTGTTTAAGCATTGTCTACATGCAGCATTTCATTGGTGCTTTACCAAATCGTCAGCAGACTTCAAACACAATTTTGCAAAGTTACAAATCCTTTATCTTATGTACAGACTTTCAAAAACCATTTGAGAATTCACAAATATGTAAATGATTTTCAAAAATAAGCATAGTAGGCTTTGAAAATTATACAAAACCCAGCAAATAATTTATATTCGATATGAATCTATTTTATTTTTCTACACCTTTATACAATTAGAAATCCATTCGATAACAACTTGTAACTTTTGTAACTTTGCAAAATTGTGTTTGAGGTCTACTGACGATTTGGTAAAGCACAAATGAAATGCTGCATATAGACAATGCTTAAACACCAGCACATAAATTTCATTTAAAATAAAATTGTGACAATATGTCAAATAATACATTTCTTGAGAATACTAGAAAATATTAAACAAAATAGTTTACTTAATCAAACAAAGATATTTACTGAATTTTTAGTAATATATGAAACAAAATTTCATCATGATCATCCATTAAGCATTTATGAAATTTCACTTTCTTAAATGTGTTTACGTCTGAATGTTTATCTAAGGACTCTAAAAAAATTAATGAGAATTAATGGAATGATATTAACGAATTGGTTCACTCAAAAATCTTCAGTAAACAAACTTGGTACAATCGCATTCCTTTTACTATCAATGTTGTTACTTGTGTGTGTTGTCATCGATGTTGTTCTTTTACGACACAGTTTTTTTGTTGTTGTTTTTGTGTTTGCGTCCCAACGAACATTTACTGAAAATTAAATTTATTTTTAGACAAACTTTTGTTTGAAAATTTTTTGGTGATATTTTTTTCTGTGTATGGTATACAAAAACATTTCTCACTGGAAATCCAAAAATTTTCCTTTGCACAATTATTAAACTTGATGTTATTTTTAGTAAATCATGCAGGCTTTGTTTCAAAAATATTATTTATTGCTTAGAACTGTAAATAAAGCAACAAACCTTCAGTTTCAGTATTTAGAACTGTTCTAATTTTATTTACGAAACGCTAAACTTTAAATGTAATTCCTAATTGTTAAAAGCTTGCTAAAAATTCCACAAAGATAATGGCATGAAAACCACTTTATCCTTTGCTTTGGTCAAAACTTCTGAACTTCTTTTAAATTATTAACCATAATTTAATTAAATTTTACAACATCATCACGATCAAAAATAACATACATTCAAAATTCCTTTTCTTGCAATTACATACAATTTACGGGGCCTTATCATAATTTTATTTCAAAAATATGAAACAAATTACATACATATATATTTATTTGCCATGTCGATAATTTAAAATTTTGCTGAGACCATCATAATATAATTAAAACATTAAGCAATAAAGAACAAAATATCATATCATAAATATGATTTTTTTGCAACTCTATTAAACATATTAAATTCGTGAAAAACGTTTGCTGTTGAGCATAGTGTTCAATTCAATTTTTTACATTAAAATACACCTTTCGTGTTACAAAAAATGTCTAGGGAAAAAATTCGTTAAAATTGTGCTGAGCTGGTGAAAATTAATTAAAATTATTCTACAATCAACGCTATTTTTCAGCTCCTCTTTTTATTAACATTTCTTTTTTTTATAATTTGTAGGGTTTGTATAAAGACAGCACCTTAGATACTCTGCTACAAGGATTGAAACAAGCAATAGACAAACACAGAAAGTCTGTCAGTCAGTCAGTTTGCCAGCCAGTCAGTTGACTCGAGCAACCACTACCGGCAGCAGCAGCATCATTATTCAAAATAACTGAATTTTAATTGAACGCAATCAATTCAATTTCATGGCACAAAGTTAATTTGAATATAAAATTTTATTCTCTTCTGTATTAAAAAAAAAATAAAAAGAAATACTACTTTAGTCAAGGACTTTATTCCTTGCATTTTCATTAACAAATATTTTCAAAATGAAGATAAAATTGTAATATCTTTAAATTATTCTTAGCAAAAATTTAATCAATAAAGAAATAATCGTATAAATATAGTTAAAATGCCTGCAACTAAAGATTTTCCGCCAAGAACAAGAAAAAAAACAGCAATTAAATTTATGGATTTTTGAAAAAGGCCCAACAACAATTTCAAACAAAACTTGAAATGATGTTGTCAGGAGTAGTCAGGCAAAGATAATAATCCAAATATAAAATTAAAGTCTTAGAACACAAACCTTGCAACGTTGTGGCAGAGCCGGCATAGACAAAGTGACGCCTGCCAGCCTGTAAATGAAATACTACAACAGAAATCATTTTTATATAATTCTATTTTTCTTTTCTCTTTTTTTTTTTTTTGTTGTTTGTTTTATCCTTGCAATAATACTTTAAATTTCTTGTTTAGTTTTTTTTTGCCGTCATTGCTGCTGCTGCCTTCGCACAAAATTATTGTTTTAGTTTCCGTTTTACTTTTTGGTCGTTCTTGTATTATTTTCATACATTTTCTGGCTTAAATAATTAAAGGAAGCAACCGTGAAAGTTAATCAGAAGTATCAACATTTATAATGATCCCGTTGTAGAAGATATATGGAATAGTCACCTTAATAGTTACACTCTAAAACATTACTTCAAATTTACGATCATATATTGTCTAAATGTGTGTTGAAAATTTCTCCTTGTCTAAAATTACATCGATTTTGTAGTTATTTTATTACAGAAAAACCCTTTCAAATTAAATATATTTAGTCCAAGTGGAAAAAATGTAACATAAAGTATAAGACGGCTATGGCTGAATGGTAGATAAGTCAGACTATCGGTCAGGAGGTCGCGGTTCAAAACTGCACGCAGCCAATCGCTTTTTTTAGTAAAAACATTTTGTTCAAAAATAATGCGAGTGTAATTTTAGGTCGATAATAGTCTGTAAAGTGTTGCCGACTATTATCGACCTAATTTTCAACAAAAGTGTTTTGAGTGCATCTATTTGCTATAAAAATTATATAAAAGCAAAATATCAGGAGTTTTTCAGATACAAACAAAATAATTTTGCAACTCGATTCCATTATATTTTGCTTTGCCAATTAGAAGACATGCAAGCGATCTGCCAATTTAACATTTTTTGAATCTCATTAAAAAAATCCCTTTTATGTCGGTTCAGACTATTTATTTTGTTTTTATTTTCAGCAACCGTGGCCCCTGGAGTGAAAAATGTGAGATTGGGATTGATTATGAAATTTATTTTATTAATTCTGGCAAACCAAAAATGGTCCCACCGACTTTCGAAAACAAATTATAAGACCCAACTGCAAACAAACCTTTCCAAACAAAAAATAGATTTGAAAATCAGTCCATTAATGAAGCAGTTAGGCGATAATTAATATTTCGGGGTAAGTGAGATCAAAATGCCCTTGAGTAATTCCATTTAGACGGGTGTAACCACTTTATACATATTTATAAATAAAGAATATAAAATGTTTTACTTAAAAAAAGGTTGCGACTCGCAAGGCCATTAAGCTTAAAGTCGTTGAATAACGGGTAAACACTGAAAGAACACGATTCCTACTCAGACAGGTCGTCAGAAAGCTGTGACGAGTGTGCCGTTACAAACCTCAGTTTTAAAGAATTATGACTTTCAGCATAAATTCTGTAAAATGTTTACTATAACGTACACAATAGTTTTGGTATAGCTGTCTGTTCAAAGTGTTTTTACCTGTATTACATATTTACTGTTTGACAAAAAATCATTTTTCTTAACAAAAAACTATTTTTAATATGTGAAGGGTGTGACCGACGGGTGTAACCTAATATGATAATTTAAAAAATTCGAAGAAATTTTGATTTCATCAATATAAGTAATATACAAATAAATCATAAGAAAATAATAACAAATTAAATTATTTGCTATCCGATCTATTACAGACAGCAGAATACTCTAGCTGAGTATTTTTTTAAATTCAATAAAAATCAAAAAAAGTATATTCTTTTCAGAGATAAGGGTTTTTATTAATAATGAGAAAGGGAAGAAAAGAAAATCTGAAATAAGTATTAAACATACAAAGAGGGAGAACAAAATGTTTTGTGGATGATCATTTAAAATTGCCTCAAATTGCTTAAAAAATATTGAATAATGTATTTTTTATTTTTTCTATAGTTGTCATGCTCTTAAAAACATCAATTGAGAGATTTTTATTAAAAAATAAGAAAATTCTTTTTTCCTTGCATAGGGCCGTTTTACGTGGAGTCCACTCCCTTCCGATTTTTCCCAAAAAAAAAGTTATGGGACCAAATCGCAAGCAAAGCTTTTCAAAAAAAAAAAATATTTTAAAAATGAGTATAATAGCTTTTTGCAGCATAAATAATTTTAGTTTTTAACACCAACCCGGAGCAAAAGTAGTGGTTACGCATTTGGCTTAACAAAATGTTGCTTAATTTATCGATAACAAAACATTATAAATCGATAGCGACGGAAAATAATCTAAGACCAGCATCACTTTAATTTTTGACTTCAATATTAGTTTTATTTCTAATTAAACTCGATTAAATGACAAAACACAATCCAGCCAACTGATAATGTAGCCTCATCAAATCCTTTTTAAGCACAAATAATTGGTTTCCTCATTTAGAGTGAGTGGTCTTATAGTCAAGCGAAGGGCCATTCAACCAAACGTTATACACGTCATTTAAAACGTATGTATGTATGTATGTACGTATGCATGCAACTGTATGTGATGACTCAGGCTGTTGTGAAATATGAAAAAATTCCGTAAATAAAAAACGTATTGAAATGAATGGCAAAAGTCATAATATTTACAACATCCACTAGTTTCAACTGACTGGCATCATCGAGCAGAACAGTATAAAAGTCGCAACCATATATTCCCTTTTTCAACTTTCTCTAAGTGCTACAAACAACAAAGGCTGAGTATTATCATCATCATCAACACCATAACCTTATTTGTTGGTCCTCTTGTCAGTCTTTACATCCATTGCTTGTTCTATAGCCGCCCATCTTTATGAAGGCAGCAGTCAAAAGAAATTTGTTTCAGAAAAAAAAGAAAATATTAAAAAAAAACAAAAAGAGAAGAAACAAGAAATTAATTGCATTTTCATTATGTTGCTTTAAGTTGGTTCGCTTATGAGGCTGGTATATTCGATTTTGCCTCATGTTGCAAATATGGCTCGAATGCGCTTTTGCTTTAATTTAACACAGAATTAAAAATATATTTCTTGATATTGTTGCAACATTAAATTTGTATGGAGAATTGTGGCATAATGATGCAAATAAAAAAAAAGTCACTACTTCCCAGTCTCAAGGAATTTATCTACTTGTTGTTGTTTTATTAAGAACACAAGTGTGTATGAGAGTGGGGGTGCAAATGTGTGAGAAATGACGTCTGTTTGATTTTTTCTCGAATGCATTATTGCAAAGATATTGCTAAAGACTATGAATTAATACGTTTACGCGCTATTGTGATGCTTGCAGATGAATGTGAATGACTCTTAATAATAAGATAGGAATGAGTTTTAAAAGTCATGCAAACATACAGCGTGTTAGCAAAGCAATATAAAAACATATACGAGTATGATGATGATGTTTCGCTATCCTTCAGCTGGGGAGCAAACGGTCTGAAGTAATGACTTCCAGACGGACTCTGTTGTGGGCTGTTCTTATTGCCTCGTTCCATGAAAAACCTTTAGTAGTCAACTCACGGACAGTTGTGATGCGTCAAGTGGTTTTTGGACGTCCACGGTGCCAAGACCTTTGGGGGTTCTAATGAATCGCTGCCTTGCCAACCTAATTATCGGATCTCAGTGTATTACCAATCCGTCAAAATTTCCATTTCAGAATGTCGTATTGGATTGGTTGTTGGTTCGTGCTTGGGAGCAGCTCAGCGTTATTTATATTAGTTATACGAGTATGAACTTAACGCAAATAGACAGGCAATATTCCCAAAAGTATCTGATGTCTAGAAAAATATTATCAATGATTTTTAAACGACTTGAAAAAATAAGGAGAAAGGTTATCAATTCCTCATAAATTTTTTAAAGGATGTTCTCTAAAAACTCCGCCCCGATTATGCACCGATTTTGCATTTTTTTTCTTTGCTAAAAAAGACGTACTTCCAGATTGATCCCGTTGAAAAGTGGGCGGGGTCACGCCCACGCGTATACACTTTGAAACCATCCAACCGGTTTCATTAGAATGGCAATAATGCGAAGGTGGTTTTAGAACGGGATTCGAAGCCAGGGTTCGAACCTGTTTTAAACCATCTTTGTATCATTGCTTTTTAATTAATCCGGTTTTGTGAATATTGGTTTAATGGATTCAAAGTATACAACAAAGTATACAAAGTATACAACAAAGTATACAGTTTATGGTGGACTATTTTTATTTGCGACTTCCAGTTCTTTGAGTAGCGAATGCCTGGTGTGTGCTACTAGTCTAACAAAAAAGAAATATTTAAATTTTTAATTACACCAAACAAATTATATCTACACTCTAAAACACTTTTGTTGAAAATTAGGTCGATAAGTCGGCAACACTTTACAGATTATTATCGACTTAAGATTACACACGTATTATTTTTCAACAAAATGTTTTTAGTAAAAAAAGCGATTGGCTGCGTGCAGGTTTGAACCGCGACCTCCTGACTGATAGTCCGATGTATTGGACTTGGACTAAATATGTTAATTTGAAAAGTTTTTTCTTTAATAAAATAACTACAAAATCGATGTAATCTTAGACAAGGAGAAATTTTCAACACAAATTTAGACAATATATGATCGTAAATTTGTAGTAATGTTTTAGAGTGTATATAATTAATAGGAAAACACGTTTCTTTATATCCCTTTTATGTCCGTAATATTTAAACGATTTTGATACAACTTACACCATTTTAAACATATTTCTTTAGAGAGGTGTACAATTCATATTTTGTAAAAATCGGTTCAGTATTTTGGGAGCTATAAGCGTTTAAAGTTGCTACTAATACATACGCACATAGTAGGTACCCATGCATGTGTTAGCATATAGTTAAAAAACAAACAAAGCATTTGCGTATGTTTGATGGTTTTGCTTTTGCAAATATAATAACAATACAACATTTTTCTCTTCTTCATGTTGTTATTGGAATGCTATAATACTAAAAGGTAAGAGACTTCAATAAATTGAGAATTAGCATATTTGAAGGAATTATATTTTTGTATTTTGCTATTAGTTTTTAATTTTAGTATAGGAAAGTTACTATGTACCACTAATTAATTATACACATGACTGTTTTTTAAGGGAATTTTATTTTTGTAAACCTTAATGAAATCATTTAGTATATCGAGAATACGGACGATTGTGTCGTCCGTAGGCCATGCTAGTATAAATAAATAGATAAATAACAACTGCTTTACATACGTATATTAGATCGACAGATATTGTGCAACGAAACAAGATTTAATGCTAAGAAAATGTCGCCGAAGTTAATTGAAGCCATAATTATCAGCAGCAAATGTAAAGGACAAAATGCGCTGATACCACGAATTCTAATAATTTCAACCGATAATTCTATGTTTAATATATCAAGATATTGCGATGTTTTATATAAATTTTTTTTATAGAAAATTTTCGATATTTCTTCTTTTCGATATCGCTACTTTTCTATATAGAAACTTTCTATGTTTTATTTCTATACTTTTCTATATATGAACTTCTCTATGCTTTATAGCAATTATTGGATAATTGCTTTATATTAAATTTGTTTGATATTTTATATATATATTTTTTTTTATATAGAATTTTTTCTATGATTTATGTCAATAATTTTGCTTATTGAAGCCATTCGATGTTTTTTACTTACTTACTAATTACAGACCTCTTTCTGCCTTGCAGTGTAGAGGTTTTTGCAAAGACTTCTCCTCTTCGATCTATCTTGTGCCGCTGTATTGGCAGTTCTAGGCTCGATCCTTTGTTCTGTCAGAATATTGTTGATAGTGTCCTGCCAAGTTATTCTTCTTCCTCTACTTCTCGTATCACTCGGTCTTGCTTCTGATACTCTTGTCGGCAGGCGGTTCTCTGGCATTCTAGCAACATGTCCAAACCAAGGTAGATTAATTTACCAGGTAGTCGCAGTTCCTTGAAAATGTCAAATTATTAAAACACATATACAACATAACTTGTGTATTTTGATACAAAATTGACAGCCACAAATAAAAAACAGTAAACATCAAGAGTACCTGGTAAATAAATCTACCTTGTGTCCAAACCATCTTAGCTTGTTGCGTTTGATTTTGTTGTTCAGCGGTTTTGTATTCAAGCTGCCTCGAATAGTGTCGTTTCGTATTCTATTTCGTCTTGTTTTTCCGGCCACACGTCTTAAGTATTTCATTTCTGATGCCTAAATTCTGCTTTGATTTTCTGCTGTTAGCGCCCATGATCCGCAGTCATATGTAAGGGGTGGTTAACTCCGCCTATACCGGTCCCAAGCGCGGATGAGAAAGGAGGAGGGAACGTCGCAGTGGATTAAGATAGAACTTCACATGCAATTAACAACGTGCAAGTTTTCTGCGAAATGGTTCATCCTGGGGAACCTCAACTGGGAGCAGCGCTCTCAACCAGCATAGGGGACAATATGCCAATACCTCACTTCTCCAAATTCAAACAACAATTAAACAAAAAATGCAAAAGAAAATATATGATAATGGCCCGAAAAACAGATTACCGATCTGGCGACGAAATAGGACTATCGATTACGGAACATGGAACGTAAGAAGTATTATTGTAAAGGAAACTGAACTCGTCGACGATGTTTTTTAAATAGTTATACGCTTTTTTTTCTATGTTTCAATTCATAGTTATGTGATATAAACAATTATTTAAGCTTTCTGTCGCTAATTTTCTTCATAGAAATTTTCAATACTTTCTACTTATAATTTACCGTTAATATAATTTTAGTCATATTTATTTTAAATTTTAAACTATTTTTCATAAATTTTTCTCGTTTCACCCTGTATACAAATTAAACACCCAACGGCACTTCCGGTTATTTTGAAGCACATACATTTACATACTAAAAATTAAAAAAAGAAAGAAAAAAGAATAACAAATCCAATTGCAATTTGTAGAAAAATAAAAAATGAAAAAAAAAACCAACTGACAAATGATTCTGCCACTTGGAGTAGAAATCGTGGCAGCAATAGTACACAATGCCACCCAGGAGGTTTAACCGATAGAGGTAAAATTATACAGACAGATTGAACGAACACAAAAACACACAGCCAACATACAGAATGAAAAAGGCAGAAAGTAAGTAAGAAATGTAAATTTTTTAAATGCAGAGGACTGAGTAAAAAAGCATAAACTGCATAAAAATTAAACAAGAGTAGAAAAAACAAATTTAAAAAATAAAAACTGAACCCAAACAATACAATTTCATAGAATTTAAGGCCTAAAGGCAAATGTGGTGAGTGCGAATGGTGTCATTAAGCGATTTTTCATTGCAATGTGCTGCAGGTGGATTTGTGCCATTCTATATGATTCCAATTTTTTATTTATTATTTTTTTTTTTTGCTCTGTGTCTCTTTTTAACAATGATATGGATTTTATTTGTTGTAATAAATGAATGTATAAAAATACTTAAATAAACAGGATTTAAATGACTTTATACGCCACTAGATTTCGAATAATGTTTATTTAACACAGTTTTGTTTAAAGCTTTACATTCGGCCACAGCTTAAAATTATATAAAATAGTGATGCTGATGTTAAAAAAAAAAATCTTCTGTATAAAGCTATAACAATAATTTAACTGCAAATTTTTGAGAAATTTACACAACTTGGTAAAGCGGAAATTGAAAAAGAAAATTGTTAATGCTCCGTAACGGAAATTATAATTTTATTGTTGACTTTTTGGCACTTCTACAAAAAACTTAATATCTTAACAACTTGAGAAAAGAAAAAATCTCACGCCTTTAAATTTATAAATATCAGGCATTATTTTTATAAGCATATTTTTTTAACATATAGATAAATGACACTTTTGTTAAAAATAAATTGACAGTCAACATCCGTTTTTATACTTTACACACGTACAAAGGATAATTTTACCCTCCCACTCGTACATCAGCATAATTTTCATTTTACAATGAAGGAACAATTATTATTGCTATAACAATTGCAACAATTGTTTGTTTGATGGAATACTTTCAAAAGCATATGTATAGACAGACAGACAGGCAGACAGACACAATTAAACGTTAGCGCGTACTTATTTATTTATTAATTCAGTAATTTCGCAACAAAGTGATAAAAGGCTTTGGGTATTGTGTAAAAAATATTTATATAATTGCAAATATTTAATAAAAAGAAAATCATGAAACTGAAACATAGAAAAGTTTTCTACACACACCGTATCGCTATATAAAAAATAGAAAACTTTTAACAAATAAAAGAAATTAACATAGAAAATAATGGATAAGAGATATCAGACAATATCAATTCATAAGATTATCGAAATATTGATATCCGCAAAATCATCAATATAGAAAACTCAAATATTTTGTCTTCAAAACATTATTTTAAAACATCGGAAAATTGGATATTATGTGAACCGTAACTATGTTCATGGCTGTTGCTCATTTCAAATGATTTTTTCGTGTCCTTTGAAAGTAAAGTAAAATATTTCATAATTAAACGTATAAATTTTAAACCGAAAACAGCTTTAGCATGATTTAATAGATTATAAATAAATGTACATAAGTTTTTTTTTATGAAGAATGTCCCTTATGTGTTAGAAACGAAGAACGATAAAACTGTTTTTACTCTCTCCATACAAAATGGCGTGTCCGTAATGCATGCTATTGATTTTCCACATTAAAAAAGTATGAATTATTCCAAAAACGGATTTAGATTTATAACGGTTTTTATCATATTTGCATTTGTTTCTCACAAGAAATTTTTGAAAAATATTAGAAATTATAATTGTTTTTTTTTAATTTTTGTTTTCCGGAGTTTTGTGTATTGAGCGTTACAATTTTTTTAATACACCTCATTACTCCGTTTAATTATTAAAATTGCATTAACAACATGTACTATAATACCAGAGTAGGTTTGGACTTCTAAATATATAAAAGTTGTGTGAACTTTGTTAAATTGATTTATATTCCAAAACGTTTCATCAATCAATCATCGCTTGTATCCAAAAAAGTTTATTGAGTGTTATCCACATTTTTTTAATATAATTGAAATTTTTAGTGAATACCTAAGGATGTTATGTTAAAATACATCGAAGCTTATACACCTGAATTGTATTGAGTTCAAAATGAAGTGTGTGCCTTGAAAAAATATTGAAATCGTATTAAAATGTATTGAGCGTTACGTAAAAAAGTATTTTGAATACAATCCATATCCATATGTCATATAAAAATGAGGTGTATGTTTGTTTGTTTGTTTGTTTGCTTGTAGGTTTTTGTTATGGCATCATGCCTAAACGGTTGCAACGATTTAAATAAAATTTGGTACATAGATAGATGTTTGGCCCACAACTAATATAGGCTATATTTTTTCCCCAGATTTTAGACCAGGAGGGGCGAAAATGGGTCGAAGCCTCCCTATACGCATAACTCTGCCAGTTGTCATTTGTTACGGCATCACGCCTAAACGGCTAAACTGATTTAAATGAAATTCGGTACATAGATAAATATTTGGCCCACAATTAATATCGGCTATATTTGTTGTCCAGATTTTTGACCGGGAGGGTATAAAATGAGTGAAAAACTCCGCCTACATGTAACTCTGTCATTTGTCAACCGATTTTTAAAATTCTTTATTGGTTTGAAAGGTGTTGCTTTCAGTTAGGTCCCATATTTTTTTTTTTCAAAATCAGTGGGGATATTAGACTCCCCTCCCCCTATGCTTAGATCTGTCATTTGTGAACCGCAGATTTTTGTTACGGCATCACGCCTAACCAGCTGAACCGATTTAATGAGATTTGGTGCACAGATAGATATTTGGCTAACAATTAATACAGCCTGCAGTTGTTTCCCGGAATTTTGACCAGGAGGGGCGAAAATGGGTCAAAACTTCTCCCTACGCATACTCTGTCATTTGTCAACCCATTTTAAAAATTCTTAATTTTATCCAAAGTTATTAAATTAGTTTGGCTTAAGTTCATTTTTAATTTAATCTTTCGATCAAATTATTTTTTATTTAAGAAAGAAATTCTAAAGCATGTAAATATTGAACATTCAAAGAAAAATTTGGCTGTACGGAAGGTTGAACTGACAGCTGTTTCGTGACCACCAAGTCTACTCATCAGAGTCCTTTACCCACACTACCACTGACAGTGGCAACAACACTGTAGCGAAAGTCCTACTAATATTAGTAAGCTCAATTAACACATTGTCGCCATCTTGTGGCGAGTCGCACCTTATTGAGCATTGAGAATATCGACGATATCCCACGCTGGTAAGACTGAAACGGAAAAAGCTTAAAATAGTTGAACATTCTAAGAAAAGACAGTTAGTGAAGTTCCGAACATTTAGACAAAGTTCAATAAGGTGCGACTCGCCACAAGATGGCGACAGTGTGTTAATTGAGCTTACTAATATTAGTAGGACTTTCGCTACAGTGTTGTTGCCACTGTCAGTGGTAGTGTGGGTAAAGGACTCTGATGAGTAGACTTGGTGGTCACGAAACAGCTGTCAGTTCAACCTTCCGTACAGCCAAATTTTTCTTTGAATGTTCAATATTTACATGCTTTAGAATTTCTTTCTTAAATAAAAAATAATTTGATCGAAAGATTAAATTAAAAATGAACTTAAGCCAAACTAATTTAATAATTTTGGATAAAAACCATACAGTTCGACTAAAAATTCATAACTCAATTATTAAAAAAAAAAAATCTTAATTTTTTTGAAAGGTCCCGTAAGTTTTTTTTCAAAATAGGTGGGAATATATGAACCATGTCGCCCCCCTATTCCATATCTATGTCATTTGTGAAACTATTTTTAAAATTCGATTTTTTTCTTGAAAGGTTTTGCTTACAGTTTGGTCACATAATTATTTTTTTCGAAAATAGGTGAGGGGGATGGGGAAGTTTGGTCCCCACGCATAATTCTGTCATTTGTCACCCGATTTTTTAAATTCTTTTTTAATTTGAAATGCTTTGCTTGCGGCTTAGTCCCATAATTCTTTTTTTCGAAAATCCAGAGAGACTGGATTTGGACAACCAGTGTGTTTGGCATCTTCAACGGATCCAGTCTCCCTGAATTTTTCAATTAATTTTTCTTTCCATTTTCCATTTTTCTTATATCTATTAATTGTAGTGATTAATAGATTTGGAATTTTTATGAACATAATTTACAAGAAATGATTTTTGCCGTTTTTTTCTACTTTTGCCGATTTTCTGCTATTTTTTATGCGACTATTTTGTAAAAATTTCTATAAATAAAAACTATTATATAAAAACAAATTTATTATAAAATATATATTTAAAAAATTGCATGAAATATATTTTGGCGATTTTTAAAATCAGTTTGGCGAAATAGGTCAGTAAGGATCTGACAGCCCTGTACGTGCAGACATCAAATTAGTGCTATCTCAATGTTATAGGAAGTATTATGAGAGTGGTGTTATACGAAATCTTTTCACAACAATCTTATGAGATGAACTGTCAAATAACTTACTTACTTGAAAGTAAATAAATGTGTGTGGATATGCTTATTGAAATAAATAAAAACCAATTTTTTTTACAAAATTTCAGTGGTTTTATGTATTTAATATGCTTAGTTGATTTTTTATTTATAATGTTTAAGAAAAATTAGAAATAAAACATTTAATTTTGCAAAAATAGTGAATGTTAACTCAATGAGCATTTGTATTAAATGACATATAATAACCCTAAGTCTTCACGAGCCATCGACTTGAGCATGACATGAACATGACGCCGGTATAAAAAATTCATCAACTTTTGTTGTGGTGAATATGTGTGATGTCCATGTTCGGCCTTATCAATGTATTTTGTAGTAGTGCAATAGAGATGGAATGTTCACCAATTTGTTTCTGCCTGATGTTCATACCAAGTTCATGGCTAATGTAGTCCCCCAGTAACATACGTGTTCCTGTAGTATGACATGAAGAGAAATATCGCCATTTTATTTTTCTAATTCTGTCGACGTTCTATTTCATGTTATTTCAAAGTTCATCGCAGTTGTATTTGGCTAGAAGTGTCATGTGATTCTTGTACTTGAAGTGCATCTTAGTCAAGGTTAATTTTCGGTTTGAATAATACTCTGTATTTTTTTTTTCTAATTTGCTAAAATATATACTATTATCTTAGTTAAGTTCATAATATTAGTGTAGATACTATAGTCGCTTATTATAGCATTAGGGTGGTCGTAAAAATTTTTAATTTGTATTTCTCCAAGTCTCATACTACAATTCGATGGGTATTTCTAGAAAATTAATTTTAAAAAAATTAAAGGTAATGTGTTACGATTGAGACGTTTCGCACGCCCACCATAGTTTGAGCAAATGCTGCTTTCTGTTTTTATGTCTCATTAAACTTAATATATCGAGCCATAACCGCCAAAAAAGCTTAAGCGACATGTTTTTGATTTTTGTTTTTGCGAAAATCGATTATTTACGATAAGTTTACCTATCCTGCAAGGCTTCAAAGTCATATCAAAGTACACTCATAGAAAAATGTATCATCGCATTGATGACGCCCTATCATCAGAATTCTGACATCAATGCTATGACAAATGTCATCAATACAACGAAAACTGACATCAATCTAATGACAAACGTCATTATAGAATTTTGTTATAGTTTAAGTGTCATCAATGCTATGATTGGAATGACATCAATACGATGTCACTTATTATATATTATTAAATTGTAAAATATGTATTAGAGAAATAAGTAAACAATGTTATAATGTTTGCAGCTTGTATTTCAAAACAAATGTTATTGTTTTATTTTTTATTTTTGTGTTTAAACACATTTTTAAAAAAGTTAAAAAAACATGACATTGCATTGATGTACACTTATCATCATTACTATATCAGATAAAATACGCAAGACCTTTTAAAAACTAAGCCAGTACAGCATACATACACAAGAAAAACGTTGAAACAAGCAATAGTATGACACCTTTTCATTATATTGATGTCACATAGTCATCACATGTCATCAATATCAAATAGAATGAGCGCGAAGAGAGTAAAGTGCGGAAAAACAACAAAAACATACTCTTGACACAAATGAAATAAAAGAAGTTGTGGCAGAAAACTATTCTGTTTGTTTGTTCTAGATCAGTTGTGTTTTTAAAGCTAATTAAATAGTACCGCGTGGTGTTCTTGTGAGTGAAATTTATAAGTATAAATTGCATACATATTTTTAATTATTTGTTATAAGTTGATTTGATTACACTTTTTGTTTGTTTTTGAAGATAATTTGCATTTTTATTTTTGTTGTTATTTGGTGTTGCCTTCCTACTACTTGTGGAGAAAAAGAAAAAAAGTGTAATTATATCAACTTAATAAATAGCAAAGCAAAAGTGGATAGAAAAAATAATAAGTAATATAATAAAAGTGAAAATTTTTTATAAGAAATATATGAATATAATAAATTTTTATTGTAATAAAAACATAATTATATTGTAGTTTTTATTTATTTCGCCATAATATCAATTGTAGTTTATCAAAGATGATTAATGACAGCTGATGTAAAAGTTGACATCACAATGATGTAAAGTGTCATTGGGTCAAAAATGAAGACACTTGTCATAGTATTGATGTCAAATTACATCAGCGTTACGGCGGGGTTTCTATCAGCGACATCATATTGATGACATTTTAACATAAAATTGATGTCAATTCGTCCTTTCTCTGATGTCGGTGTGTCATTGCATTGATGATAGATTTGTCATCATTGGTATTAATGACCAGCTGATGTAAAGGTTGACATCACCGTGATGTTAAGTGTCATGGGGTCAAAAATGAAGACACTTGACATAGCATTGATGTCAGATTACATCAGGGTTATGACGCTTTTTCTATCAGTGTACCGTTCCGGAAGTACAACAAAAGAAATTTTAGGTTAAGTGCATTTTACCTTTATATTTTAATTTGCTTATAAAGTTGCAACGTGTCGCTTAAGCAAAAATTCTCTTTTTCCAATAGAGCAAAACTATTGATGCCAAAAATTCCAAGGATATCAATGAAATATTTAAAGAACAGCTTGCTTTAAAATAATATACTGGCTTTAAAATAATTTATTTAAATTAACTGGTTTTTCACGAAATGAAGAATATCTTAAAATATTTTAAGCCACACAAACATGCGGTGTTTTATAGGAAATTTATTAAAACTATTAACATTATTCATTAAAACTATTATCAAAATTCGTCAACAAATTTATCTTTAAGCAAAGCCAACATTGATTCTAAATCTGACCATTAGTTTCTGAGATATCGTAAAAGTTTGAGACTAAAAATTAAAAAATTCACAAAAAATTTTAAAAAGTGCACTCACTAAATTGTGAATAAAATCAATAGTTTGTAAATAGGAATATATTAACCAACATGATACTAGACAAAGAAAAAAATTTTAAAGTTTTTCTTATGAAATTTTTAATTTTTATGCTGGACCTCTACGATATCTCTGAAACTAATGGGCAGATTTAGCAACAATGTTCGCTCGGCTTAAAGATAATTTTATTGTCGAATTTGATTTTTTTTTTTGTTTGCTGAAAATGCTTATCCTGTTATGCCATTTTGGCTACTATGTTATGTTATGTAATTTATGTCATAACGGCAGCGTTGCCGTTTAAGCATTTTGACTGCTAGATTTAGCATTTCTGTTTGGCTTAGAGGATTAACATTTTTAGAAAACACCCTAAATGCTATTTTGGCATAATTCTGTTGTAGAAAAACTTTTATTCCAATTTCTTCATGTGTAATAATTGGCTACGCTTTTGTAAAGCATTTGTAGTGTAATTGCTGATTTTACCGTTTCCTAACGCCGATATTACAATTTTTTAGCCTGAATTGCTATGATCAATTATACAAATTCTAGGAGGAACGAAATTTAAAAATGTGTGCCGCTATACGTAAAAAAAAGCTGATAGCTAACCAAATAAAATCTTTTGACAATATCGAAATGATAATAAAGGTGAAGATACATATTTCACAAATATTTGACTCAATTAATAAATTATTATAAAAACTAGAATTTGTAATTGACTTTATTTAATTTGATCATATGTTATAAGATTATATGAACTTGTGCATAGCAATAAAATTACATAATAATAAACATTATAATATGTATGAAAATATTTAAATAAGCTATGCGCAAATTATTGAAATAAATCGTTTATATACACAATTATGAAAGTTTTTATTTAGCATTCTGTTTTTTGTCTGTAGAACGTTTTAGCATTTTGTTTTTGCCCATATAGCATTCTTCCAGATAACTTTGTAAACTCTGGCAACACTGCCAGACATACTGCCTCGATAAATATAGCTGATAAAAAGAATTCGTTTGTAGATTTGCGTTCAGCGGCCCAAATAACTAACTAAATAAATAAATTTACTGAAATTTTTAAATTTATGTGATTTTTTTGTTATTTTAATAGTTATGGGCTTTTTCTATATTTTGCTCTTTATTTTGTTAAATATACGATTTAGATAAAAGTCGATAAGGCAACAGCTATTGGAAACTTCACAGACGACAAATTTTTAGAATTTTGTTTCTCTGTGAATAAGTTATTTAATAAGTTATGAGCCATAAAAGCAGAAAAATAGCATTTGCTCAAACTTTGTTGTGGGACACGCCTTAATCTCAAATGATTGACCTGAAAATTGTTTATGTTAGCTTTTTGTAAGTATCCATCGATTTGGGGTATGAGATTTAGAGAAATCCAAATTTTTAATTTTCACTACCACCCTATTACAGCATTAACGTAAATTGATAAGAACCATTAACTTTTTTTATTAACTGACATAATACAGTACCATTATATCTGTTTGCTTAATTTAATTTTCTACAAAATAATTATATAATAAACATCTAAACTCTTTAAGTTTATAACGTAAGTAGGAAGTAAAATTGCATATAAATATTAGACTCATATCCAAATAATTATCACTTGAGTTTTAGTTTTCAAAATGAAAACGTTTAAGGTATTTTTATTCTTTGTACTAATCAGCTTTCTACAACTTCTGCTTGTCCATGCCGCCACTGATGATGAGGTAAGAAGTAATGGTATAGATGCAAATAAAGATTTACTAGTGGCAGCCATAAAAGAAGATACCACCGACGATTTATTAAATAAATTCACCGCCAACCTTGACAATGATTGGATTAATGAAATTGTTGCCAAAGCAATAAATGAAATTACTAAAAATAGCATCTGGTTTAAATCTATGATTAAAGTCCAATTGAAATTATTTGAAAAATATCGCCAAAGATACTATAATGGAAAAAGGTATTTGATCTCATACTCCACGAATTTGTATAAAATGCGTATACATGACCTATATCAAACTATAGATGAGACCACAAAAGGAAAAGTAGAAAGTATTTGGAACAGACTGCCGAAAGCAGCAAATTATCTCTTCTATGAGCCCCCCTTTTGTCTTTTAAATCATCATTATTCAAAATTCATATATACTGCCATTAAACCTGATGAGAGTAAACCAACTGTTAAGGATAAAATTTGGCTTTGGCATGATAATGGTTCAGTAGATAAAACAAGCCACCTAACAGTTGATATTAAAAAATTTTATGAAAATGGATATAAATTTGATCTTACACTTAGAGGAATTTATTATACAAATATGTATTTGCTAATGACTTCCTCAAAGAAGCGAGAGATATTGGGTTGGGATTTTGTAAACCCTCCTACTAAGGGAGAAATTTGGACTATGGAGTTTTTGGATGATGATCGTGTTGTATTTTATCAAGGCAGTTATATAATGTGTGCCGCGGAAGAAGCTGACATCGACAGACGTAATGTTGCAGGATACAAAAAAGGAGAAGAATTTAATACAAACAGCGGTAAATGTCAATGGCGTCTAAGAAAATGTGGATTAAAATGATTTGTTGAAAAACATTATTATTTAAGTGGAATTAAATATAAATATATGTATGTATATATATGGGTAATTCTCAATTCAAATGCTTTTTCGTGTCTGTTGTAAGTGTAGTAAAATATTTAATAAAATAAACGCACAGAGAAAAAAGTAAAAACACGATTCAATTAAGAAAAACGAAGATCTAATCAAAAAAATTAATTAGTTTTCAACCAATCACAAAAATTGTAGTATTAACTCAACAGAATTAATTGAAAATATTTTTCAATTTTTTCATTTAAAAAATAATCAATTAATTGTCATAAAACAATGTCGCACACTCAGAAAAATTATACAATTCTCACATATGGAAACTAAATTTATTTTATTTATACACAATTGACATGTAGAAATTTTTTCTATTTTATGGTAACTTGATTTAAAATCTAATTGATACCATTGTTTTAATAGAAAATATAACCAATTCAAATAAACGTAGATTCAATTAAAATATTAATTGAAAATACAAATTTTTCTGATTAAACTGTTAATTGGAAAAATTTGGCAAATACTTTTTTCTGTGCATAAATTTTAAATTGAAAACTGCTTTAGCATGATTTAATAGATTATAAATAAATGTACGTCAGTTTTTTTTTGTGTAAGACTGTCCATTATGTGTTAAAAACGAAGAGCGAAAATACTGTTTATACTCTCTTCATAAAATATGGCGTGTCCGTAATGCATGCTGTTAATTTGTCACTTAATGAAAGAATGATTTTTTTTAGAATACATACCCAGGTAGAAGTTGCGACTTTTTGCAAAAAATATATGCCACCGCAACACTGTAAATACTTTTATATTTTTAATATTTTAAAGTTTTCAATAATAACATCATGATCCATTAAGCATTTATGAAATTTCACTATATTAAATGTGTTCAACTCTGTATGTTAATCTAAACTGTTAATCTAAACACTCTAAAAATATGAATGAGAATTAAGGCAACAACATTAACGAAGTGCTTCACTCAGAAATCTCCAGTAAACAAACTTTTTACAATTTACGTTTAATCTTTAACAGATTTATTATTTGACATATTGTCTATTGTGTGTAGTCGTAGATAATCAAAGCGTAAAATGCCCAAAAGCATTTCGATTTTACCAGACCTTCGGCCATGCTGGTATGCTGGCGGTCTTTTTTCCCCGGCTGGAGCTCGCCGTCTTGGGTGGAGTGCTTGCCTATCTATCTGGTTAATGCGACTACCAAACAAAAAAAAATCATACCTGCCTTTTGAGAATAAAAGGTGAAAATAAAATAATAAAAGAAAAATTTGGTTAAGAGCCCGAAAGTGCCCAAGAGAACTAAAAATTGGATCTTGATGTTGATCTTGAAAATTTGCACCTTATACTTACTGTGTTGGTTCATCTGCCCATATTCCGTTAGCAGATGTGATGCTAACTTAGGCGGTCCTCCCTCTTGAAATCCATTCGGATTTCACCATGGTACCCAACCTGCCTCGAATTTGCAGGGTCCCCTTATCCTTTACTTATCCTTTCCCTACCATCCCATTGTCCTATCCGGATTACGTTACTCCCTCATAGTTTAAAATAAAAAGAACGCACTATTTATAAAACATTATAATTATATACTTTGTTTTTATTAAAATCATAAAATTAAAGGCAAAGAAATTCTACATGGACGTTTTTGTGACTCAATATACTATTGATTTAAGCAAAAATTTTTTGATATGACTAAAAAAGAAAATGTATAAATAAAGACAAGCAAAATCGATAAATGTATATAATTCCAATAACGGCTATCTGTTTGGTTGCACAAAAATTTCTTTTACAGGCTAATCTGCTTCTGGACCCTTGGACGTTGGATAACGAATCTTCGGCGGTTTAAGGCTAAGCCGTCCGTCCGTTAACGTGTCTGGTTCGGATTTGCACCGGTAAGTACGTAAATCAAAAACTGTACATATATATAGATTACACTTGCCTAATTAAATTAATTTTTCTATTCCCGGAAAACTTTTGGGCAAACTACCCCCACACGTGACGTATTCCTGGCTTGAGCTTAACCCTATTATCGCGCACTCTGACTCACTTTACCAGAGGACTGTATCTACCGGTAAGTTTTTCCCCATAGAAAAATACTTAAGGCTAAGCTAAATATATATATTAATAAAATTTGGATTTCGTCCGTAGGTTGTTTGTTGTGAGTCCGAGGTCAGATTGTGGCAAATACCTGGCACCGCCGGGACTGACGGTGCGCCCAATTTATGCTGGAATCCCACGTTGGACACGACCGAGGTGGTGGAGCTTTTTGGCGATTAGTTTTAGTTTGTAGTATAGTTTATTGTTTATTGGTTTAAATGGTTTTCTTTTGTAATTTTTGATTTTTCTAATTTTTAAATGTTGATTTTTTTCTTATAAAAATTTTTAATTTGATCTTGTTTGCACTTTTTTTTATAGTTTTATGCTTCAGTTTTTCTTATTATACACGTTGAATGGCATTCTCAGTAAAATTTACTTTTAATAGTTTCATTTTAAGCTAATTTTTTTGAATTTCATTTGTTTTGAATTGATAATTTTGTCACCATTTTCATAGCTTTAAGCTTAGAATTTTAATAACTTTACGTTCTGGCTTCATTAAATTTAAGTTTGCTATGCAATTAGATTTCTTTCTTTCTTTCTTCTTTTGCTTTTTTAATAAAATAGTCTTTAAGTCACTAATTTTGATTTTATTTTTACTTTTATAATGTTAATAAAACCATCTTCCACCATTTATAAAACACCATTTCTTTTGTTTTACCACCGCACTCCTGTTTTACTTTCCGCTCCAGTTGTCGTGCCTTCAAAATCTCAATCCAAAAAGAAAAAGACTGACATGTTTAATTTCCTCTACCTCTTAACCTCGGTCACGCCATCCTAAAAACTCGTCCCTTTCCAATCAATTTTTTTTTTATTCATGTTTGTTTTTGCCTGCCAAAATCGTATCATTTTCTACCTTGTTTTGTTTTTGTTCTTCCCATATGTTTTTACTACATTTTAACATTCCTACAGATGTCGTCAGCTGTCTATACTGCCTTACCATCGTACACAACTACAGGGTGCACGCTACATGTCATAATTTGATTTTAAATGAAATTTATTTGCTAGAGTTTAAGCATTAAAATCATTTACATATTTGTGAATTCTCAAATGGTTTTTGAAAGTTTGTACATAAGATAAAGGGTTTCTAATTGTTCAAAATTGTGTTTGAAGTCTACTGACGATTTGGCCAAGCACCAATGAAATGCATATAGAGAATGCTTAAGATCCAGAAAATAAATTTCATTTACGTTTAATACTAACATAGCAAACACGTGTTGGTTGTCATTGCCAAACAACATAATTTTCAAGCACAAACTACATACCGTCTCAATTACTTTGCAATAGTTGCTCAACATATTTACTATTGATTAAACAAGCCATTTATTCTCTTATTTGCAGAGTAGTAGTGTATCTTCTTGTCATACAGTCGATTTTTTCCATTAATCCAATGAAAATTTCATTAACATTGTGAAAGAATTTCATTGGTTGAATGAAAATTTCATAGATCCAATGAAAAGTTTCATTAAAATTCAACTAACGCAAATTTCATTAAAATTTAATCAACGAAACTCTTTCACAATATTAATGAAACCTTTCATTGGATTTATGAAATTGTCATTCAACCAAAGAATTTTTTTCACAATATTAATGAAATTTTCTTTGGGTTTGAGAAGTTGTCATCGGATTAATGAAAAAAATTCAATAAAATTGTTTTATGAAGGAAAATTCTTTCAGTACAATTGTGTTCATGTTTGTGAAAACATGTTTTAAGCGCGTAAGAAAAGAGTTGTTCAGTAGCCTAGTGAGCAGAACAGTTATGCCAAGTGTTTTGCTCATTATAACTGCAAACGCCATGAGTTCAATGCTTAGCAGAGACATTTAATTTTTATTGTGCTTTGTGTATTCAATGCTTTCTAATTATTGAAATCTATAACTTGCTATTTGTAACTCCAATGACATCGCCATGTGTGAGTAATTGGTTAAAATGCCAATGTAGAAGTAGTGTTTATTAGCATTTTAGTTCATTAATTTCCAATCAAAACTTTTCCTGGCAATTGTATGCATTCCGGCATCGCATTTCCTTTGATCTCATTGTTGTTTTTTATTGTATATGTCGTCATGGTGGCTGTTTTTTTTACGACACGAAAACTGGTTTTTGTTGTTATTTTTGGTATTTGCGTTTGAAATAAAAGTCAAAGAAAAAGTTCACTGATTCAGTAAAGAACACTTCCTGATAATTAAATATTAGCTTAGACAAATTTTTGTTTGAAAATTTGTGGATGACCATTTTTTCTGTGTAGTCTATTTCAGCTGAAATGGACCACGTAGTCCAATATTAACTGCCGGCTTAATCGGAATTATTTCTAGTACATTATCTATATACATATGGGTAATGCCAGAAAATTTTCATTTTTGTCGCGCCCGTTCCCAAGCACTTAAGGTTGTTTTTCTTCCAAAGAAAAACTCAAGTTTTGTTTCACGTTTCTTTAACTTAATTTAGAGCTAATTATGTTCTGCGCAAAAATATTAAGAATTAAAAAAAACATTAAGTTTTTTCATTGTAAAAACCAGCTAAGGTGTACTTGGCGAGGGACGCGACAAAAGTTGCATTTTTATGGAAATGCCCATATGCATGTGTATAACAAAAACTTATTAGCATAGAGCATTTCCCTTATGATTTTTTTAAATTAAATGCTCTACAATTTATTCGAAACCTTGACTTCCTAAGCACATCACCTTCTGCTCCATCATCATCACTGTCAACAACAATAGTGATTGTGATAATATTATCATTACTATTGTTGTTGTATAATTGCACCCTATGGCTGTCTGCCTAAGTTTAATACAAAATAATTGCAACAACAATAACAATAAAAGTGTAAATTTTATCATGTCTAAAAACCCTCTCTCTACTCATGCCTCTAAAGTCCTGTATGGCAGGCAATGTATTGAGATGATAATGAAGTTGCTGCACAAGAAATTTGCCAACTAAAAATGCAAGAAGAACAAGAAGAACATTTTGCCATTTATTTAATAAATGATTATGAAATCAAAACACGTCTTTTAATCAAATCAACGTGCTGACGTTGTCCAAAATGATTGTTGCCAATAATTTAAACATTTGAATCAATGATTGTTTGTGATGTGTTCTAGAATATTCAAAAATGTAACGACGATGGACGGATGGACGAATGAATGTATAGTTGGCTTTGGGAAAATGAATAAATGAGCAAATGTATGGGAGCTGTATTGATGTGTGTGCTTAAGGATCTTTTTTTTCATTTGCTATTGATTTGGTATGTAATTTCTGGGATTGTATTTGCTAATGCAACGAAGTCATTGTTAAGCTTTTGCCAGATTAGCTGCATTGACCACATTGTGTGAAAACTAATTAAATCTTAAGCACACATATATACAAACACAGATATTTTCGTCTCTCTTCTGTTTCCCTAAAGAGTATTCAATTTTAGTTTAATTTAGAAGGACGTGTGTTGTAAGATGTTGAATGAAAAGAAAATTATTTCAAAGATATTTTAATTGTTGAAGGAAACAGGACATTTAAGAATTAGTATTCAAATCGTTAGGGTAATAGTTTTGCTAATAACTCGCACCTGATTTAAATAAATTTAAAAATATAATTCGTAAAAATACTCAAATAAAACCCGTTTTATGCGCTTTAATATAAAAATGAAACGCAATAAAATCCAATTACATCATACTTGACACTGAAACTGAGCATAAATTGATTAAATTTGTTGCCTTTATTTATTTATAACCTGCCTTCATGCTTAAGCTATTTATCCTCAGTCATTATTACTTTGCAGGCGGCATGCAATACGACCGACCGTCATCCTTTTGCCTGCACTTGAATAGACTTTATGTGCTTCCATGTAAGAAGAAGATGGCCATGTTTGTTAAATTTGCACATTAAGTGGCATTTACTTTTATTTTATTTGGTTTATTTTTTCCTTTTATTTAATTTTTTCTTTTTATTTAACGCTTTTTAATGTTATTTAAGAATCTGAAGTTGGCAACTTGAGAAATCACATCAAAAGAAGCCATAGCCTTGCAGAGGACATAGAAAATATTTATAAAGCAAAAAACAAAAATCACCACAAGACCAAAATAAGTAGATTTTTCTTAAGCTTTATGGAAAAAATGTCTTTGAATTTATACCTTGAAATCTAACTGTTGTTGGAAAAAACAAGTTGGAGCAAATCAGACCAAGCAGTCAACCGCATGCAACACCAGGTAGTCATTAGTATGGCTTCATATATAGCTAAAGACCACTACAAATGCAACTATTGCTACAGCTTTAAGCATCATTATAGCGACATAAGAATGAGTTGTCCAAGAGAAAAAGGAGATACAAGAAAATATTGTAAGAGACAATGATTAGACATCGACGAGGGTTGTGATGAAAAGTAATGATACAAAGGCTGTAACCTGCAAAGGCTGTGCACGCTGACATCCTTCCACAGAAATTTGTTTAAAAATATATATAAAAGTCAATTTGGAATCAACCTTACCCGCGTAGAAGCAGAACTATCAACCCGAGTATGGGAAACCAAAGAATGAAATAATTCTGCCAATATCTTTAATGAACAGATTACTACACAGAGGCAGTTTTGCGTTATATCAAATGGTGTGTTTGTTTACAAATGGCGTGTCCGTCCGCAATTTTTCATATAAATCGGTTACTACTTTGTCCGCCCGATTTTCACTTCTATGGCATAAAACTGTAAGCAAATCCTTTCAAAAAAAAAAATTTTTTTTGAAAATAGGTCCATAAATGGAGGGATTATGCAATAGCCACTATTTCCGGCGAGGGGAAAGAGAATATGCCACAGATTTGCGAAAAAAAATGTATAACACCAAACTGCAAGACGCCCTTTTCAAACAAAAAAATTATTTTGAAAATTTGTCCATAAATGGAGGAGTTATGCGATAATCGAAAAAGTAAAAAAAAAAAAAACATACACCCGAATTGATAACCTCCTTCGTTTTTTGAAGTAAGTTAAAAATAGTGACTAAAGATACGCCACATGGATGGGTATTATCATCTCTACTGTAGCTGCTAGCGATGAACGTAATTCGTAGACGTTTTGATAGTCGCATATGCGGATGACGTGGTGATACTTGTAGCGGGAAAGGTTCTGCCCACTAACAGAGAAGTCATGTAGTCGGCGCCTGGCGAGCTGCCCTCCTGGAGCAACAGCAATGTTTTAATGATAAATGACAAACGAAAATTGAAATAACACCTCAAGCTCCTTACAATATTGATGGGCCTCTCAACGATGGGTAGCCAGGGTAGGGGACTAGGATTTCGTTAAAACCCGCATCGCTTAGACTAAGATACAGAAGTGACAGTTCGTCCGCCTTCTTTGACAGCATTCCGTATTAATTTCTAGACACACAATCTTAGGCAAACACTTACACTCTAAAAGGCTTTTGTTGAAAATTAGGTCGATAATAGTCGGCAACACTTTACCGATTATTATCGACCTAAAATTACACACGCATTATTTTTCAACAAAATTTTTTTACTAAAAAAAAAGCGATTGGCTGCGTGCAGGTTTGACCGATAGTCTAACGTATCTACCATTCAGCCATAGCCGTATTACACTTTAAGTTAATTTTTTTCCACTTGCACTAAATATGTTTAATTCGAAAGGTTTTTCTTTAATAAAAATAACTAATCGATGTAATTTTAGACAAGGAGAAACTTTCAACACAAATGTAGACAATATATGATCGTAAATTTGAAGTAATGTCTTAGAGTGTAGATACTGGAAAATCTATCGAAGTTACAAGAACGTTAACGTTTGATTTTAGATTTTCCCATCCAAAAACTTAAGCAATATCTACGCCTGATTGTCTTCGATTTGTCTAGGCGACTTTATCAAATAGTATAGGGTGCGAGGCTCCACATGTGGATTTGTAGTGGTTTTTATTAAAATGGCACAGCAGGACTATTCTTGCTTTGTTATGTGTAGCAAGTAGGCACCTACCGAATAAATATTTGTTATTGCAAACGTTAAAACCATTTTAATGCAGACTTCACTATGAAATGGTAGCCAAATTCGTATAATGGTAAAGAGTCAGCCAACAAACACATGCTTTTTTTTAAGAGAAGTAACACAATCTGGCAATTACTGCCTACCAGTTAATTAATTAATGTATTACCTGCTTTGGGAAAGAGGTAGTGTAGGGATAACACATGGTAAAGTGGGAAAGAGATAGAAAGCTTAACTAATTTACAACTCTGCTATTGCGCTTTTTTTGTATAGCAGTGTTGCAAGCCCCTCTTGTGTCAAGTAGAAGAATTGAGCTGTACAACCATTTTATTAGTTCTTTTACTTCGCCGACGGTTCTACTACAATACCGACGAAGTAGGGTGCTGTAAAGTGCATTAGGACTAGGATCGCTGCCGGTACTGCCAAAGTAATCAGTGCTATGCCTTCATCACTTTAACAGTCCAACAACAACCAACACAATAACACACCAATGAACATGAGAAAAATGCATGATGTTGTTGGTTTGCCTCAAATTAGTCTTGAACTCAAGACCTCAGGGTTTGTAGTCAAACGCGCTACGCACTCAGCCAACTGCACCCTCTAAAGAAAAAAAAAGAAAGAAGGTTTGGCAAAGCACATCACCGCTGTCCGTGAAAGAGTATGGGAATCGATTTTTCACTGTGCAAAAAAAGCAGGGATTTTCTGAATCATATATCGGACTTGGGACAGCGATCGTATAAAATCTAAATGGCTCAGGAGATCAAAGTTCAGAGGCGCATAACGTCAAATCAGTAGATTATATCGCCGCATCCGTGAGAATCAAGTTCGTATTGAGAAAATACTAATCGACCTATTCGGTAAACCGTCAGCCAAAAAGAAAATATCAAAAGCATGCCAGACTAGCAGAGTTTTCGCTGCTATTCAAGAAAGTACGCAGAAGAGCCCGTGGCAAACAAAGATCTTTTGATTTTCAAAGAAACTTTTTTGGGACTGCACTTGTAAAAGATGCAAAGTTAATGATCATTGACCAGCATATGAAAGAGGAACCGCATTTCTTACGAAAAATTATATAAAAGAAAAAATGTTTCTTATAAATTTTAGGCCAGTGGACTTATTGGTCCATTGTTTTTTCGAAAGCGAATTTGGTTAAGAACATCATTAGTGTGACAGATTAATGATAAATATTGATTTTTTTAATCACAAATGGGATGATACTTACATTATGGCATTATTTGCTCCGTAACACTGTCATAAAATACATTCTGCATGAATACTTTGATATGCTACAAACTGGCTAAAAAGATCAAGTGATGATAAGCTACTATCGATCGATGCCCTCAATATCCATATGAACCATGTTATCGCACAAGTTCAACCTTCTCTATGCTCAAACTTATAAAAAAAAATATATCTCTGGCATCAACGCCACCGTACAAAGCCATCCTGGGCATTTAAACGTTGTAATATTCCAAAAAGCCTTTTTAGTTTTTATGAAACCATCTTTACTCAAATCTTAACTAAAAGCCCAACAAACATTGCGATATTTGTTTAACAACAACACTGCCTTGCTGCTATACCAGAAGCACCTTTTATAATTGCAATTATTATTATTTATTCCATACTCCATTAGAAGCTTAAGGATACAACAAATAATTTCCAACTAGTTCTATTTTTTGTGCTATTTTTCTTAACTCATTAAATGATTTGCCAGTTTCATTGATGATTGTTCTTCTTCAGGTCAATGTTGGTCTACCTTTACGTCGGGTTCCTTGTGGATTCCAAGTCAGCGCCGCGTGTGTAATGGCATCATAAGGCTTGCGCAATGTGTGTACCTATCCACCCGTACTTTCTTGCTTGTATTTCAACATTTGTAGAAGATTGTCAAGTTATTCTCCATAGCTCTTCGTTTGTGATCGCTCTTGGCCACCATATCTGTATTATGTTTCGTAAACAGCGGTTGATGAATGATTGCAGCTTCGTTTTTAATCCAGCTGTCACAAGGCAAGTTTCAGATCCATACAACAGAACTGATTTTACGCATACGTTAAAAATACGTAAATATATTTCGTAGCCTGGCAAATGCACTAAGTGGCTTTTTTATGCGGTGATCAATGTTCGTTTTAGCGCCTCCATCCACTGAGCGAATACTTCCCAGATAAGTAAAACGGTCGATGTCATTTATATTTTGGTTACTGATTGTGAAGCAAGTTGAATTATTTGCTTTTATTCGCATTAACTCAGTCTTGCGTATATTTATCTTGAGCCCGACTTTAAACGAATCTTGTTGCAACTGGTTAAGTTTCGACTGCATGTGCTGATGCGTTTGCGCAAGTAGAACGATATCGTCTGCGTAATCTAGATCTTCAAGGCTTGTATTTAATCTCCAATTGGTAACTCTATTTTGCGTTTCGAAAATTTCAAGAACCCAGTCTAAGACCACGACAAATAATATTGATGACAAGATGCATCCTTGTTTGACACCAGTGGTTGATACAAATGATTCGCTTAGCTTTCCATTATGCAGTACTTTACACATTGAGCATTCATAGCTATTTCTTATTATATTTATAATTTTTAGCGGCACTCCCATTCTTTCCAAAGACAACCAGATGCATTCCCTTTTGACTGAGTCAAACGCCTTCTCATAATCTACGAAAACTGCATATAAAGTGTTTTTGAATTCGATGCATTGCTCTATAATAACTCGCATACTATTTATATTGTCGATACAGGAGCGATATGGACATAAACCTGGTTGTTGCTTGCGAAGTATCGCATTTAACGGGTCAACAATACGACTTAATATCACTTTGTTAAAAACTTTGCTTATAACTGGAAGTAATGCACCATCCAGTGAGGGTGCTGTTGAATGAGTAGTTAGCGCGTTTGACTACAAACGCTGAGGTCTTGTGTTCAAGACTGGTTTCAGGCAAGCCAACAACATCATGAATTTTTCTCATGTACATTGGCGTGTTATTGTATTGGTTGTTTTTGGACTGTGAAAGTGTATTGGTTGTTCTTGGACTGTGAAAGTGGCACTGATCACTTTGACAGTACCGGCAGCTATTAATACTAACATATCCTAATGCACTTCACAGCACCCTCCTTCGTCGGTATTGTAGCAGAACCGTCGGCGAAGTAAAAGAACTAATGAAATGGCTAAGCAGCTTAAACAACTCGATGCCTCTACTTGATACCAGAGGGGCAACACTGCTCTAAAAAAACGCGCAATATCAGGATTGTAAATGAATTAGGCTTTCTATATCTATCCCAATTCACCACCTGTTCTCTGTACACTATTCCTTTCCCAAAGAAGGTAACACATTATTTAATTAACTGGTAGGCATTAATTGCTTGATTGTGTAACTCTCTTAAAAAAAAGTTATTGCAGTCAGAAAGATTGCTTTTTTCGATATTTTCTCTATAAGCAGTTCTTTCCAATCTATCGGTTCCTATTCAGAGTTCCAAATGTTATGAAACAGGGTGTATAACATGTCGGTTTTACTGTCAATGTCGGCTGGAATGTTATCGATGCCTGCAGATTTAAAGTACGTATGGCATCTGCGATTTCTTCTTTGGTTGGTGGGTCACTACATATGTTGCGCATTGGAAGCCTTTGTGGACCAATGTTAGGTATATCGCTATTGTTTGCCAGGATATTAAAAGTCTTATCAAAGTGATCGCGCCATGTTTTTAGTTGTTCTTCTTCCATAGTAATAAGGTTTCCATTGCAGTCTTTAATAGATACGTTACGGTTGGTGTTGTCGCTGGATAGTTTTCTGGTAATGTCGAATACCTCTTTTAGACTTCCCTTCAATGCTGCGATTTCCGCTTCGTTAGCAAATTTTTCATAAAATGTTCTTTTATCTGCTCTAGGTTGCCTTTTAATTTGCTTAGTCAGCGATGTAATTTCCTCCCGGAGTTTCAAGGACCTCCTAGTGTTCGTTTGACTCAGTAGCTTATCCTTTTTTTCTAGTTTCAAGTAACTGTCAGAAAGCTGCGCTCAACCACTCTTTATTGCGGCTTGATGCTGTGCCTAGTATCCCGGTGGCGGCTTCCTGCATCGACAATTTCGTATTCTCCCAGAGGGTACAAACATCCGATAAGCTGTTCATTCTGCAGTGGCTGTCATAGTTAATTCGTAGCGCTTGTGCTTGCAATTGACTGCTCCAAAACAATCGATTAAGCTTCAGTCAATGCCGAAAGTTCCGCTTCGGATATTTTAGAGACTTTTGTGCCGTTGAGATCACCCAGATGGCAGATGGCTCTAAAGTAATTTTGTAGCATAATTTGGGGACTTGGTAGTATTAGCAGCAACGGCATTTTCTTATTAAATTTACAGTGGAACTGAAAACTTAGCCAAACGCAAGTGATGTTGATATAACATTAATGTTGATTCTTTGTTGGAAATTTGATTTCGTGACGATATAATTTAAAACTTCTTCCAGACAAACCTTGCACATTAAACTTTAAGCCTTATAGAAAAATTACAAGTCACTACTGACTGAACAGCGTCATCATCAACAATATCATCTCGAAAGGCAACATCATTTGCTTTGCCCTTTACTTCATCGTTGACGTTAGAATCATCATCAGCATCGACGTCGAAGCAGGAAACGGAAGTAAGTGTTAGTTGCTTCAAAAGCTTAGCAATTTTCTTTACTACAACGATAAACTCCGCAAATACACACTTACATGTATACAAGCTCACTGCCAACCCCAAACTGTTGAACTACAACAGATTTTTTGCTTCGCCTGTCCAATGGCTTTGTCTTTTGATTTAGGTTTCTTTAATTTTTTTATAGCGATTTTTTGGGGTTTCTTTCTTTTACATTCTTTTTGCCACCTTAGACAAGTGGTCGTCTGTAGCATTTTTTTTTATTATTTATATTCATATTGCAATACACAGTGTTCTGCATTAAAAAGGTAATTTTTTAAGGATTTCTTTCATTTCCCTTTATTATAATTTAATATTATTTAGCCTGAGCCAAAGACAACTTTTAACGTATTTTCCGGGTAGTTCAATTTTTGTTTTCTTTCTAGCTTTCAAACTTCAACCAGCCAGCTACTTGTTCTTTCTTTAGAAATTGTTAAAAATTTGTAAGAAAAAAATGTTAAATTTATTTGATTTTTTATTTAGAAAATAATTGCTTAAGTAGTGGCACTTGTTATTGTTTTTGCACGCTGTTGTAGCCATTGTTGTTGCCGGCAACAAGCTGTTGATTATATTTTAATCATGGGCTACTTTTTTTTATATTACAAAATATGAATGAATAATTCTTTGCAATGAAAAGGGAAAATATTTTTATGAAATTAATTACTTGTATTTGAGTGCAGAAGATTTTAAAACTTTTAAATAAAGAATAAAAAAAAGCAGAATAGTTTATAATTGAATAAGAGACAATACTGCATTATTAGTAATGAGTATCTGGATGATTCTCATTCTAAACGTAGATTTTTTTGTTGTTTACCAATGTAACTAAATGATATATGAGAAGGTGGGATTCATATTATAGTTTTCGCCTCGCTTAATGGATCCTGAAATAAAATTATATATTTCGATTTTTTACATTTTGGTATATTGAGCGTTACATTTGCTTCGCGGTATTTCTGGGAATGATTTTTGCGAAAAAAAAAATACATCACAAAAATGAGAATAGGGTTTGAAAGCACTATACATCTACTCTCTAAAAACAAAAAAATTATAATAATCGCAGGACAAAATTAAAAGTAATGAGCACTTTTTTAATTTTAACTTGGGTTCACGTGGAAAAATAAAAAATTTTTTATTTTAAAATAATACATTAATAACATTTATACACCAACAAAAAGTAGGCTAACTTTTCTTTCAAATAAGACTTATTTTAATAAAATCGACCAACAGTTTCAAAAGTTATGTCAATTTCAAATAAATTTTTAGTGCGGTAGAAACAAAAATTTTCAAAGAAAACCAAAAATTTTTAAACAGATAATGTTCTTTATATCATTTTTACCATTCACATGCTGTTAACTTTTATAGATAAATTAAATATACAAATTTTCTACGCAACGCTCAATAGATTTTTATACGTATTCAATCTTTTTTCAGACCACACACTATATTTTGAATTGAATACATTTCAGATGTATAATCTTCGATGTATTTTAACATAAGCTTCTTAGTTATTCACTAAAAAATTTCAATTACATTAAAACAACATCGATAACACTCAATACATTTTTTTTTTGATACCAATGATGATTGATTGATGAAATGTTTTGTAACATAATACTATTTAACAAAGTTCACAAAACTTGTAAATATTTAGAAGTACAAACATACGCTGTTATTCTAGTATATGTTTCTAATGCAGTTTTAATCATAAACTGAGTAATGAAGTATACTAAAAAAATCGTAACGCTGAATATCAAAGACTGCGAACAACAACAATTTAAAAACATATATAATTTCTAATATTTTTCAAAAATTTTATATGCGAAATAAGAGAATCAAATGCAAACATGTATTCTAAAAAAATTCACACATTCTGTGGAAAATTAACAGCATGCATTACGGACACGCCATTTTGTATGAAGAGAGTATAAATAGTATTTTCGTTCATCCTTTTTAACACATAATAATGGACAGTCTTACATAAAAAAGCGGTAAGTACATTTATTTATAATTTATTAAATCATGCTAAAGCAGTTTTAATTTTAAAATTTATGCGTTTATATTATTAAATATTTTACTACACTTACAACAGACACGAAAAAGCATTTGAATTAGAATTACCCATATATATACATACATATATTTATATTTAATTCCACTTAAATAATAATGTTTTTCAACAAATCATTTTAATCCACATTTTCTTAGACGCCATTGACATTTATCGCTGTTTGTATTAAATTCTTCTCCTTTTTTGTATCCTGCAACATTACGTCTGTCGATGTCAGCTTCTTCCGCGGCACACATTATATAACTGCCTTGATAAAATACAACACGATCATCATCCAAAAACTCCATAGTCCAAATTTCTCCCTTAGTAGGAGGGTTTACAAAATCCCAACCCAATATCTCTCGCTTCTTTGAGGAAGTCATTAGCAAATACATATTTGTATAATAAATGCCTCTAAGTGTAAGATCAAATGTATATCCATTTTCATAAAATTTTTTAATATCAACTGTTAGGTGGCTTGTCTTATCTACTGAACCATTGTCATGCCAAAGCCAAATTTTATCCTTAATAGTTGGTCTACTCTCATCAGGTTTAATGGCAGTATATATGAATTTTGAATAATGATGATTCAAAAGACAAAAGGGGGGCTCATAGAAGAGATAATTTGCTGCTTTCGGCAGTCTGTTCCAAATACTTTCTACTTTTCCTTTTGTGGTCTCATCTATAGTTTGATATAGGTCATGTATACGCATTTTATACAAATTCGTGGAGTATGAGATCAAATACCTTTTTCCATTATAGTATCTTTGGCGATATTTTTCAAATAATTTCAATTGGACTTTAATCATAGATTTAAACCAGATGCTATTTTTAGTAATTTCATTTATTGCTTTGGCAACAATTTCATTAATCCAATCATTGTCAAGGTTGGCGGTGAACTTATCTATTAAATCGTCGGTGTTATCTTCTTTTATGGCTGCCACTAGTAAATCTTTATTTGCATCTATGCCATTACTTCTTACCTCATCATCAGTGGCGGCATGGACAAGCAGAAGTTGTAGAAAGCTGATTAGTACAAAGAATAAAAATACCTTAAACGTTTTCATTTTGAAAACTAAAACTCAAGTGATAATTATTTGGATATGAGTCTAATATTTATATGCAATTTTACTTCCTACTTACGTTATAAACTTAAAGAGTTTAGATGTTTATTATATAATTATTTTGTAGAAAATTAAATTAAGCAAACAGATATAATGGTACTGTATTATGTCAGTTAATAAAATAAGTACATGGCTCTTATCAGTTCACGTTAATGCTATAATAGAGTGGTAGTGAAAATTAAAAATTTGGATTTCTCTAAATCTCATACCCCAAGTCGATGGATACTTACAAAAAACTAACAATTTTCAGGTCAATCAGTTGCGATTAGGGCGTGTCCCACACCATAGTTTGAGCAAATGTTATTTTTCTGCTTTTATGTCTCATAACTTATTATATAACTTATTTACAAAAAAAAATTCTAAAAATTTGTTGTCTGTGAAGTTTCCACTAGCTTTTGCCTTATCGACTTTTATCTAAATCGTATATTTAACAAAATAAAGAGCAAAATATAAAAAAAGCCCATAACTATTAATATATTTATTTAGTTATTTGGGTCACTGAGCGCGAATCGACACTCCAATTCTTTTTATCAGCTCTATTTATAGAGACATACCGTTATGTCATAAATTACATAACATAACATAACATAACATAACATAACATAACATAACATAACATAACATAACATAACATAACATAACATAACATAACATAACATAACATAACATAACATAACATAACATAACATAACATAACATAACATAACATAACATAACATAACATAACATAACATAACATAACATAACATAACATAACATAACATAACATAACATAACATAACATAACATAACATAACATAACATAACATAACATAACATAACATAACATAACATAACATAACATAACATAACATAACATAACATAACATAACATAACATAACATAACATAACATAACATAACATAACATAACATAACATAACATAACATAACATAACATAACATAACATAACATAACATAACATAACATAACATAACATAACATAACATAACATAACATAACATAACATAACATAACATAACATAACATAACATAACATAACATAACATAACATAACATAACATAACATAACATAACATAACATAACATAACATAACATAACATAACATAACATAACATAACATAACATAACATAACATAACATAACATAACATAACATAACATAACATAACATAACATAACATAACATAACATAACATAACATAACATAACATAACATAACATAACATAACATAACATAACATAACATAACATAACATAACATAACATAACATAACATAACATAACATAACATAACATAACATAACATAACATAACATAACATAACATAACATAACATAACATAACATAACATAACATAACATAACATAACATAACATAACATAACATAACATAACATAACATAACATAACATAACATAACATAACATAACATAACATAACATAACATAACATAACATAACATAACATAACATAACATAACATAACATAACATAACATAACATAACATAACATAACATAACATAACATAACATAACATAACATAACATAACATAACATAACATAACATAACATAACATAACATAACATAACATAACATAACATAACATAACATAACATAACATAACATAACATAACATAACATAACATAACATAACATAACATAACATAACATAACATAACATAACATAACATAACATAACATAACATAACATAACATAACATAACATAACATAACATAACATAACATAACATAACATAACATAACATAACATAACATAACATAACATAACATAACATAACATAACATAACATAACATAACATAACATAACATAACATAACATAATAACAAAAATGGCATAACTGTAGAAGCGTTTTCCGCAAAAAAGAAAAACCAAATTCGACGATAAAACTATCTTTAGGCCGAGCGAACATTGTTTCTAAATCTGCTCATTAGTTTCAAAGATATCGTAGAGGTCCAGAATAAAAATTAAAAATTTCATGAATAAATTGAATGTTTTTGTTCTTAAAAATTTACAAAAAATAAAAATACAGCAATGATCCCTTTTTTCTAGTATCATGTAGGTTAATATATTCCTAAAGTAATGAGCCCTTTTTCGTTTATGTCCATTTACAACTATTGATGTTATTCACAATTTAGTTAGTGAACTTTTTAAAATTTTTTGTGAATTTGTTTAATTTTGAGTCTCAAACTTTTACGATAGCTCAGAAACTAATGGTCAGATTTAGAAACAATGTTTACTCGGCTTAAAGATACATTTGCTCTCGAATTTTGTTTATAGTTTTAATGAATAATGTTAATAGTTTTAATAAATTTCTTATAAGACAGACAATGCATTTTTGTGGGGGTTACGATATTTTAAGATATTCTTGATGTGGTAAAAAATCAATTATTTTAAATAAATTTATTTTAAAGCAAGCTGTTCTTTAACGATTTCATTGATATCCTTGGAATTTTTGACAACAATAGTTTTGCTCTACAGGAAAAAGAGAATTTTAGGTTAAGCTACACTTTGCAACTTTGTAAACATATTAGAAATATAAAGGTAAAATGCACTTAACATAAAATTTCTTTGTTTTACTTCCGTAACGGCACTTTGATATGATTTTGAAGCTTTGCCAGATAGACAAAATTATCGTAAATAGTCGATTTTCGCAACAACAAAAAAAATTTTAAATGTCACTTAAGCTGTTTTGGCTGTTATGGTTCGATATATTAACTTTAATAAGACATAAAAACAGAAAGCAGCATTTGCTCAAACTATGGTAGGCGTGCGGAACGTCTTAATTGTAACTCATTACCCAGAATTTTTTTTATATTAATTTTCTAGAAATACCCATCGAATTGCAGTATGAGACTTGGAGAAATACAAATTTTAATTTTCTACGACCACCCTAATGCTATAATAAACGACTCTACTATTCACACTAATATTATGCACTTAACTAAGATAATAATATATATTTTAGGAAATTAGAAAAAAATACAGAGAATTATTCAAACCGAAAACTAACCTTGAGTAAGATGCACTTTAAGTACAAGAATCACATGACACTTCTAGCCAAATACAACTGCGATGAACTTTGAAATAACATGAAATAGAACGTCGACAGAATAAGAAAAATAAAATGGTGATATTTCTCTTCATCTCATACTACAGGAACACGTATGTTATGATATGTCATTTACTAGAAATACTCATTGAGTTATCATGCACTATTTTTGCTAAATTAATTGTTTTACTTTAGAATTTTCTTAAACATTTTAATTAAAAAATCAATTAAACATATTAAATTCATAAAACCACTGAAATTTTGTAAAAATAAAAATTGGTTTTTATTTATTTCAATAAACACACCCACACATATTTATTTATTTTCAAGTAAGTAAGTTATTTGACACTTCATCTCATAAGATTGTTGTGAAAAGATTTCGTATAACAACACTCTCATTATAATTCTTATAACATCCCAGTGGTAGAAACGCCCATTACGTAACCGCTGATGTAAGCAATACTTAGTAGCTGCTAGTGCTGACGCTTTGGTTTATTTTCCCACTTAGATGTATAGCAAGCGTGTCAAAGGCTGTCTACTAAAGGCTACTGTGCGTGCCCCTGTGGCTGAGTTGTAGTGATGCTAACCTGTCAGTCTAGAGGTCGTGGGTTCGATTCCCATGGCGAGGTTGCCATTTAAGTGGAATAGGCTATAATTCGCATCACTCCTCCAATATTCAACCAACGAAACTATTTCTTAATATTCCTGAAATTTTCATTGAGTTTGTGAAATTGTCATTGGATTAGTGAAAAAAAATCTAATGAAATTTTTTCATTGGTTTTATGAAGCAAAATTCTTTTAGTGTAGACTAATCCGTCTGAAGTGTTTCGGTATAGTACAAGAGGGTTTCGGCACACTAAATACTTGCAATATGTAATGAACTGGATCAGAAATAAGACTTTCTTGCATATTAATAAAAACATTTTAATAAATTTAATATTGGTTTAATGTACGAACTTTGTATGGGAAACCCGGTTTTAAAGCATATACTAACTTCAGTAATCGTTTATGAATATGGGGGTTTATATTTGCTTCTTTTTAAATCAAAGAAATCTTTCTCAAAAAAAATATATATAAAATAAAAAATTAGTACTTCATTACAAAACTTTATTACAACTTTAATTCAAATATTAAAATTGTAATTTTCTTAAGAAGCAAAAAACGTAAATAAGATTTAAACGTTAAAAGTTAAAAAGAAAAATCCAAAAAAAAACAAACTAATTTTCTACAATATTTTAATTATGACCACAAATTGTGAGAAATAAATTCCAATTTTTTCAACTGGGAATAAACTTAATAAAGTTTCTGCTTGGCATAGCCAGCAAACCACATAATTAATAAATTTTTATTACAATATTATTATTAATAAACTAAGAAATTGTAATTTGTTTTCTGGCGAAAGTTTTTCAATTATCACGCCGTTACAGGAATGAGAGTAAAACAAAAAGAAGTGAAATATGTAGAGGAGTAAATAAGTAAAACAGTTTTTCTAAAGCTGAAAATATGCTTCATCTTTTAGGTTCATTGAATTTTTAATGGTACACAAGTGGTAGACCGTGAAAGTGTTTTGTGGTTGGCGACAAAAGACATTTAATGTCTTAGAAAAATTTTCTGTTATATGAAGGGATTTTTAGGAAACGGCGTGCACACTAGCAGAGACAATATAGTGCGCATCAATTATATCTATAATTACCATTTTAGTGATTTGAATACAATTTTTATCATCAAGCCAATTGGGTATTCAAATTATCTATGGCCAAATAGACAGCCTTAAAGTGAAGTTAAATGCTGATTTGGAAGATTCTAGGAATGGAAAAATGCATACCAAAATATTATATCTATACACAGAAAAAATGGTCACCAAAAAATTTTCAAACCAAAATTTGTCTAAAAATAAATTTCATTTTCAGTAAATGTTTTATACATAATCAATGAATGGTTTGTTTGACTCTTATTTAAGTCGCAAATACCAAAAACAACAAGAAAAACTGTGTCGTAAAAAAACAACACCGATGACAACATACACACAAATAACAACAACAACAATGATAGCAAAAGGAATGCAATTGTACCAAGGTTGTTCAAGGTGCCCACACACGAGTGATTTGCGCGTGTGATTTGTTCGTGCACGTCGTCTTGTTACTTGTTAATGGGGATGTGCGCGCACAAATCACAAGTAATTGAAAATGTTCAATTTCTTGTGATTTGTGCGATGTGTTAGTGAGCTTTATGCACCAACATATGAATGTTTTTTTTTTATACTCCGAAAGCAAATTTTCATAGAATTTAGAAAAGAAAATGTAATTTCACAAAGAATAACCAATAAATATCAAGATAAAAACATTAATAAATAATAATATACAAAAATAAATAAATAACCAAAAGAACAATTGCAACATCCGCTTCGAAATTCATCGGTACTTGTTGACGTTTAATTTTATTGTGATTTGTTCGTCGTTAGTGGAGATTTGGTACGCGAAGAACAAATCACACGCACAAATCAGTTGTGTGTGGGCAGCTTTACTCAAGATTTTTGAGTGAATCAATTCGTTAATGTCTTTGCATTAATTCTAATTAATTTTTTTAGAGTCTTTAGATAAACATCCAGCCTTGAGCACATTTAACAAAGTGAAATGTAATAAATGCTTAATGGATGATGATGATGATGACTCAGACAAAAATTTTGTTTGATATATTTAAAAAAATCCAGTAAATCACTTTGTTTGATTAAGTAAACTATTTTGTTAAATATTTGTTAATATTTTTAGAGTAATTGTTTTATAAATTCAGACAAAAATATTGTTTGATATTTTTTAGAAAGTCCAGTAAATCTTTTTGTTTGATTTAGTAAACTATTCTGTTTACAATTTGTAAATATTTTTAGACAAATTGTTTTAAGGATTTAAATAATTTGATCACTGAAAATAACACGTTTTTTTTTCAATGAAATTTTTGAAATATTTTTGTCTATATTTACAAATTTGTTTGTAGGTCCATTCCTAGACAAAATATTTACGATTTCATTGAATTCTTTTACAGAAAATGAAATTTAGTTTTTCTGTCATATCAATGAAAAGCTGAAATTGTACTAAGTTGAGTATTACGCGTTCCTTATTGTTGCATATATAGCTGTGACGCTTTATCATAACATCTTAAGTCTAAAAATCGTGTTTGGTGATATTAAAGATTCAATGTAAAATCTATTGTGTTTGTATTCTAGAAAGTTGAAAATAAACCGTGATAACTTTTTGAAAACGTATTGGAGCCAAATGTGGATAGTTAGAAGACAAACGAGAATATCACCATAACTTGATTTTGACTTAACACGACTTAAGATGTTATAATAAAACGACACAGATATATCACCAAGAAGTTTGGTATTAACTTACAGTGTGAACACAATCATTTCATTACTTGGAAAACAAATTAAAAATTCCCAAGTTACAGAAAAACAATAGACAAATATATTAAAACATATGAGATTCGATTGCGGCATTATTATTTTGCATAAAATGCTGCTGCCACTACTCATACCACCTCCATGATATGCTTGCTACAAACAGAGACTTCCTTGAAACTGCTAAGAAAAACAACATTTGTGTCCACACTTTGTTTTCGAAATAAAGGAAAACAGTAACGGGAGCAGCAGTTCAAAAAATTCTTTCAAGCAAAAACTTACATACAGATAAATTATTTAAACCATACATTATTTTAAACTTTTGTGTCTTTCTTTTGTATAAAACGTGCTGTTTGGGGCATATACAAACAACAAAAGAAAGAATACACTTTGTGGCAAACATTAAATGAAAACATTTTGCAACAAAATTTACCGAAAAGACACCCACAAAAATTACGTTTGTTTTTGTACAAATGATCCCAAGGGGCTGTTCACATGTTACGTAACACCATTTCCAGAGATTTTAACCCATCTTCTCCCCCTTCGTAATGCGTTTTAAAAAATTTCCAAAATAAATTATCAGCTCCGTAGCAAATCTTTAAAAAGCTCCCCTCTTATTCGCACCTTAAGAACGTTACGTAACATGTGAACAGCCCCCAAGGTATGTGTGTGTGTATGTGTGTGCCATTGTGGTGTTGCAGCAATACATAAACCGAACAAATAAAATGTCGCTTAATTAGACATGAGAAAACCGCAAATGAGTGTTAAAAGTATTTTACAACACATTTATTTTTTGTTTAGTTTCATTTCTTTTCCAAAAAAAAGGGACAACTGAAAATGTAACAACAACAAATAAATGTGGAATAAGAAACAAACATGAAAATGTACTAAAAATTTCATTAAAGTTTAAAAAGAAGTTACGCGAAAACAAGTGGGACTTTTTGCAAGAAGCTGTTGAAGAAAACATTTGTACATTAAAAAAAAAGTGATTAGAAGGTTATGATGATATGTTAAGCTTATAATGGAAAATTCATGCTGATAAAGAATTTTTCCCAAAGTACAGATTTTAAAATGTAAGGGCTTCTTTAACATATCAGATTTCATACTGTTAATGCAACCAAAAAAGTCGTTAAAACCTCAAGCAAGTTAAGAAGCAGATAGCTTATGTACTCTGGATAAACCTGCATTGACTGCCGAAGCTGTGAGTGATCTTAACACAATAATACATCTGCTGCGACCCGGCCATAAACATACTCCTTTTCGAGATTTTTTTTTAGTAAGCAGAGTTGTTGATGGCAGCTTCGTCGGCGTAAGGTATGTTGTAGTCATAAGAGAGTATGACGATCATTTTAAAATCGAGTCTTCTCTGCCTCCGTAAACCAAAAACTTAAAAATCCCTTAAGAAGTTTTTGCTCCAAATGTCCTTCTAGAATTATTTCTATTTCAACTTATAACTGAGGTCCTTTACCGCTCTAAAAATTATCCTAAATTTGAACCAGGACTGTACCAAATTTCATAAAAATGCGTTTAGTGGTTTTTGCGTGCAGCGTGTTCGACCAGACATACAGACGGGAGACAGACAAAAATTTTTTAAATTGTTCTACGTCCATTGATTTTGGTTTACGTCACCATAAAAATTTTCAAAAAATATTTCATATACAGTTTTTACAGTTTTATTGTATGTATCGATTAAGCCTTATTTATTAAATCGAGGAAGCTCTCTTCACTGATATTCCAGAAATTTTCGGTTCCTTTATGTTGAATTTTATAGCATTTTTTAAGTCTACCAGTGATGTTACAAATATTCGTATTCGAATTGCCGAATATTCTGGCATTCGTATTCGTATTCGCTAAATTAAAGCGAATATATCGAAGATTTCGAAGGGAAGATTTCGACTAACTAAATTAAGTTGAAATATATTGAATGCAAGAATTTACATGGAAAGTCTTGTATTCTATTTCGTAACAAAAATTAGTTAAATAGCTTAAGTTTCCTTATAAAAAGCATTCACCTTCATAACTGGTAAAAGTGAATAAGAATGCTGATGAGATGGTGTAGCGTCCTGTCGAAATCAGTATGTAGTACTGATCCGTTCTGCTAATCTGATTTAAATATTCGAACACTCCACTCTTAATAAATAATTTGAATTTACATTAACTCAAATATTGAACTAAAAGCCGAAATAAAAAATTTTAGAAAAATTCAGAAAATTAAACAAAAAATATTAATTTTTAATAATTTTTATTAAAAAAACACGTTTGTCTTTAACGAAAATAATAATTTTCTTTTAGTACGGAAAAAACAAACTAAATATATTTCACAGCAACATATGGGCAATTCAAAGCAGGGAAACCGCAAATATGCTATTGCATGTTTTTTCTTGCGCGGTTTGTGCAGGCAGAAATAAGATATTTATATGTTTCAGAACATTTTAAGAATAATTATGTACTTTTGAAAATTAAATAATGACCATAAAAATGCATGCAAATGGTAATGCAGAGTACATACTGTTTGTATAGCCGGCTTTTTGTCGGGCTTAAGAGGTTACCCCGCTGGGCATATCGAATAGTGGCTTCTCAGAGTTTTGATGTTTCACTAGGCAGAAAATAATTGCTCTGCGAAGTCAGAGATTAATATTATATAAATTATAAACGAAATGATAAAGTTTTAAGAGCATATTTTTGTAATTTTTTTAAGTATATTTTTTAGATTTTAGTGCATAGCTAATGCGCATAAAACACATTTTCAGGGCATGTTTCCGGTTTCCCTAATCGTAACTATCAGTGCTATTTTTCATATTATTTTATGCATGCATGGAATTTTATTTAAAATTTCCCACACACAGAAAAAGAAAAGGAATATCAAATCAACATGCCGCAATTTTGATTGGAAATCATATTAAATTTACAGGAAATAATTTGCCGTTTGAGTGTGTTAGTGTTTATTTGTTTTGTTCATTGCTACAATTCACTGTTCTGCTTAGTTGTGTGACTTGTTGTTGTTGTTTATTCTTACATGTGTCGTCTATGTAGACGACAAAAAACGAATTAATAGCGAAATTTTACTGCTGCTGGCTTAAAATTACCATTGTTTTATATGAATTTTAAATGGAAAATTATTAAATAATTTTTCATTTCAAATTCTTTTAATTTAATTTTAATTTTTAAATTAACCTTAAATTTAATTTTTTTAAATCTCTTTTATTTACTACTTTTCACTGCTAAAACAATTTTGTTATAAACGCTAAGTTTCATTTTCAGTCGACATGACTTTAATTTCAAATAAGTTTTATGTTAAACTAGCTATACCCGGCGTGCTTCGCTACCCCATTGTTGTGGAGATATAGAAAAATTAATTAACTCATTTAAAAATAATCATTAAATTGGTTAGTTTTTTTGGGGATCGTTTTAGTTTTGGCTAATTTTTACGTTTTAGCGATTTTTTCATTTTGGCGATTCTTCGTTTTGACTTGTTTAATTCTGGAATTTTTTAGTTTTAGAGTTTTTTAAAATTTCAAGAGTTTGCCTCTTACGGTTTCCAAGATACAGCAAACTGTTTAAGCTACATAGTCAAAAAAACATTAACTTTCAGAACACCCTTTATTTTTTGTTGTGTTAAATATTCTACAGACTACACCAATTAACACTAACTTTGAAAATTTCGATAGTCTATATAAAAGTGTCTGTTTATTGCATTAGTATTTCATCATGTTTCGTTGCTTGCTTTAGAACACCCTTTAATCTAGTTCTTACGGCTCTCGAGAAAACAGCCCGTGACAGACAGAAAGACAGACGGACTGACGGACAGCTTATCGAAAACAATACGATTAATTTACACTTTTGGTGTACAGAGCTCTAAAAAGAACCTTTTCCAAAAAGTAACTTTTCAAAAAGTACCCATTTTCAAAAGAGTACCATTTTCAAAAAGTACCCTTTCCAACAACCATTTTTCAAAAAGTACCATTTCTTAAAACTACATTTTCAAAAAAGTAAGTTTTCGAAAAAGTTCCTTTACTTTAAAATATACACAGCTAACAAAAAAAGTACCAAAATTATATTTTTACCATTTTTCGGCCCCTAAATGTAAAAGTTTCAAAAAAGTACAAAACAACTATCCACTCATTTTTCTATCTTATTATTACGCTTTTGGAATTTTATGTCTTACTTAGATTCGAGTTCACACGTTTTAACCCCTTTTAGTCCCGTTAGAATTTAAGTTTTCAAAAATTCGTTCTTAGAGAATATATACAAACATATGCATTCAGTATGTGTATCAATGTGCATAAAAAATAGTTGTATAAAATAAAGTACCAAAAAGGGCTACCAATTTTGCCCATTATATATTTAAATTTGAACAAATACATAACTGTTTTTGAGGGCTTTTTAAGGAGAGAACAATGAATTTCAAGTTTAGTTTCCAACTTTATTACTTTAGGAGATAAACTGTTAACAAAAAAAAGTACCAACATTATATTTTCACCCTTTAAAAAAGTTTCAGACACCTGTCCACCCATTTTTTTATCTTATTACAATGCTTTTAGAATTTTATGTCTACCTTTCTTAGATTCGAAGATATAAGGTTACCGATTTTACCCGTTTTTTCCACTTTTAATCCCCTTAGAATTAAAATTTTCAAAAATCCTTTCTTAGTGAAAATATACAAACATATTCATTCACTATGTATATCAATTTGCATAAAGAATAGTTGTATGGAAAAAAGTACCAAAAAGAGCAACCAATTTTACCTTTTATATATTCGAATTACAAAAAAGTAGCAAAACATATTTGAAGGTTTCGTAAGAATAGAAGAATACATTTTAAATTTAATTTCTATCTTCATTACCTTAGGAGATAAACGGTTAACAAAAAAAGTACCAAAATTATATTTTTATCCTTTGTCGGCCCCTAAATGTAAAAGTTTCAAAAAAGTACCAAACACCCGTCCGCTTATATTTCGATCTTATTATGCTGTTTAGTTAGATCCGGAGATATAAGGTTACCGAATTTACCCGTTTTTACCCCCTTAGCGTGGATCTATACATCCTGAGGGGAGCCCACATACGAAATTTCAACTTTCTGGCTTTAGTGGTTTGGGATGGGCGATGATGAATCAGTCAGTCAGTCAGACAGTCAGTCAGTCAGTCACTCAATAACGTTACTCTTTTATTTATATATATATATATATATATATATATATATATATATAATCATTTAAATCATGTTGAATTAAAATAAAGTTCATTTCCCATACGATGGTATTTATTTAGTATATAGGTAAAGTAACGTTTGAAGCTGTTGTGGCTGTAGTGGTTGGCGCGCAGACTATCATGCAAAGGGCACCAGTTCAAATCTTAGCTGGGGCAGTCAGCTACAACGCAAAGTGTTCTGATGACTATCACGTAAGTAGAATAATTAATAGAATAGCTATATTAAAGTCATGTTGTTTTAGCTTGATATAACTATAATTCAACATGATTCTTAGTGTTGTTTCAACATTAAATTCACGTTGTTTAAACTTGAAATAAATTTGATTCAACATGATTCTTCGTGTTGTTCCAAAATCAAATTCACGTTGTCTCAATTTGAAATTACTTTGATTCAATATGATTTTTCGTATTATTTCAGTATCAACTTCATTTTGATCTAACTGTACTGGAATATTAAATCAACATGAAATATAGTTAATTCAAAAGGAAAAAATTTCTTTCAAGATTATTGTAAATCATGTCCATTTAACATGAAACACCTATGAAGCAAAATCACCACCGAAAAATTTTTAATTAACCTGGTTTTCGACGATTTTACATGGAAGTTTTTCTGTGTGCAAACTTGTGGAAAATGCGTATTTGAAATTTTTAAGTTTAAAATACAAATACTTTTTTTTTGATTTATTTGAAATGGAAGAAGAAAAAATCATGTTTATTTTAAAATTGAAAATTTAAAATGCCTATTTGCCATAACTCTGAAATATTCAAACAAAACATTCATGCAGTTTTATACATGAATGGAGTTTGCTTTAAAAATAATTTATTTCATATTCTATAATTCTCTTTCAAAATTTGTTGCTTAAAATAAAATAAATTAAAATAAAATATATAAAATAAATTTAAGAAAAGAGTTTTTGAAAAATAAAAGTGTAAAAGTCATACGGGATAGAATAATATGCAAGCTCACTTTGAATTGCTTAACAGTATTTAAAAAGTAAAGTCCTATTTGTACATATCATGTTATATTAATAATTAAAGCTCAATATAATAGAGGAATTTTGAACTTCAAAAATAAAAGTTTTGAAGTTTTTTCTTCTTCAAGCCTACTGCGAAAATAAGCCCGCTTGGATACTAAGCTTAGAAATGTCGTCTTAACCATCACCATCACTTTCACTTGTACCCATGCCTGAAGTCATCATGTCTCTCAAACATGCACGTTTAACTATTAATTGCCAAATTTTCGGTATTATTTAACATGTTACGTTTCGAAATCAGAGATCTTAAAGATGCGTCTATTTGATTGACTTCAAGAAAAATTCAAAATGTGCTTTATAATATGCTCCTTAGTTAAAGTATTTTTAAAAAAGCTCACTTTGTATTTTGAATCAATGCAGGTTGCCTTGATAAACAATATTTCATTTTCCAAAACTGAAAGTTTGCTAATGAGCTGCTGTTTTAAAATGACTCGTCATCTCATCAATTAGTTCATCGGGTGAGAAGGAAGTATTGTGCCGCCGCAAAAAGATTTTATGGAAATACCTCAAATTGACATTGATCGTTCCTAGATCTACAATGAATTGCAGCATTTTTCAGGTAATTCCAATCCTATTACGCAAATGGGAAGCGCGCTCGCTGCAGTAGATTGAACAAAGTACATCATCTATCGGTAATAAATTGGAAAATATTCGTATTCGTATTCGTATTCGCGATTATTAAAAATTTGATATTCGTAACATCACTAAACTATACACTGTCTATTTATTGAGATCATCACAGCTGGTGCTAAAAGTAAGATATTTTGTTGTATATTTTAGGGGTTTAAGTATGTAGTATGCAGTGTTGCCAAGTAAATTTTTAAAAATATCTCCAAATTGAAAAAATACTCCCTAAATTTGCACTGAAGCAAAATAAAAAAAACCCCAAAACCCTTTTCGTAAAATTTATTTTATTTTATTTCATTCAACGTATGTGTATACAATGTACTACTCTTGAGTATCGAGTACTCTAAAAAACGACCGGCACTGAGTACTCCATACCCAAAATCCCAATACTTTTACCACTCTATTGAAGAAACTCGTTTTGTCCACGGTATAAGTGTTCCACGTAGATTAATTTTTTCTGACATTACCTTCTGACAAAAAAAAAGGAGATTTGACGTTTAAGCTAAAAATCTTGCTACCATCCTTGCTTTTAAAACCCCTATTTTTATATGAATTTCAAGTTTGTTTAAAAATTTCTTATTAAATTTATTATTTGAGATATCCTCCCAATTTTATTTTAAGAAAGTTGTCTTTGTTGAAGAATTAAATAGATCCATATCGAATATAAATTGTTTGTTGTGTTTTACATAAGTTTGTGATTTTCATAAAATTTTTTGTAAATTCCCAAATAATTTTTGAGAGTCTATGCATACGATAAGAGGTTTGAAACATTTGATATGTATGGTTGACACATACTGATAATTTGGTAAAGCGCGAATAAAATGCAGGTATAGATATGCTTAACCCACAACAAATAAAACTTTCTTATAATAAAACTTATATAAAATATTCACCTATAAATTCGTTTTCTTTTTCCAATTCTTTTTTGTGTTTTTGGAAATATTTTCTTTCCTTTGACATATTTTACAGGTTTATATTGCTGAGAATTTTTTTTTATTACCAAGAAATTTAAATCAAAATAATATGAAAACCATGAACAGTAGCAATATTTAGGCAAATATTGATAACACTACTAAATAAAATCAACACTTAAGCAACGCTAAAATATCCCCAAATGCCAAATTTCCCTCTAACTACTTTTTACTCCCTAACATTCACCCTAACCGCAAAATTAAACCCTAAATTTAGGCTGAAAATCCCCAACTTGGCAGCACTGGTAGTATGTACCAACTTACAGTGGAGATCAAATAACATACATTAACACGTTGCGTTTTTGTTAGGCGACTTAAAAAATAGGAGAGGTTATCAAAATCTGTTTATTACTTTTGTAATGTTTGTTCCCTTCAGAACTTCCCTAATTAGAAATTTTTTTATTTTATATGAAAGGAATTAGTGCCAGTTAGGGTTTGCACCATGATTACAATCGTAATCGAAATCGCGATTAATCGCAACTTTTAATCGTAATCGTAGCCGAACCAATTAATAGCTCGATTACGATTAAAAATTTTGCTCTTTTTCAAGCAAGGAATTTATGTCAAACGTCTTCGTCAGTGAAAAATATATGTACGAGTATATTATGGAACCGATAGAAATATAGAATCAAATAAAAATAAAATAAGAAAAACAAGACTTTGACTCTCTGATAGAAATATATTTTGCTCTAAAAAAAGTTTCCTATCAAGAAAGAGATTTCCCCTAGTACTATTTTTGATACTTTTACATTATGATTTACCAACTTTATTTTACATGGTGCCCAATTTTCTCTAAATAAAAATTTAATTTAATTGAAAAATAAAATTAAAACCCAAACTCAAGTCAAAATAATTAATTTATTTGGATAAACCCACATAGCCGAATAAAACTAATAACTTAATTTATTTGTGCTCTAATAAAGATTATGATAGTATATATTTTTGCTTAATCGCGATTAACTGATAATGGCGATTAGTCGCCATTATATTTTTTTAATCGCAAACGCAATTATGAAAATCTGCGATTATTTGCAAAGCCTAGTGCCAGTTATGTTACACTTTTAATTTCATATTTTCATTTTAGACAAGTTTACCGTCCGTCTGAAGTATTTTAGCTTTGGACATTTTTTTTTTCAAGAATTATTTGAAATTCGCTATCGTAAAAAGGTTATAGCGATGAAGTAATGTATGACCAATGTTAATTATAGCCGCACAAAAACATAAATATGAAAATAAAGCAAACTTCCTATCCAAAAATATAAAAATACCAACCTGTAAGATTGGCAACATTTCTCTCATAATTCTTTCCCATATTAGAAAGGCAAAATAAAATATTGCAAATCTAACAGGTTGTATAGAAATGAGATGGTGTTGTACCTATCAAGAACTTGGACCTTATTTTGATCTCAGTACTTTTTACGGTCGAAAATTTTAGATAGGAACTTGGCCTTATTTTCAAATTTATGTTTTTATGCGAATCTCATTTTTCTACGCTTTTATTTGATACAATAAGTGCCTCATACAATAAGACCTAGATTAAAAATGTCCGTTTTCCCATTTTTCTAAGTACTTTCCCATCAAGACCTACCAAATTTCAGCTTTCTAGCTATAGTGGAAGTGTCCCATACAAATAAGGGTTGCCTTAGTCCACCGGATAAAAAGTGCCCGTTTTCAGATTTTTCTGGTTGTTTGCTCAACAATACCCACCTGCGTACCAAATTTCAAGTTTCTAGTATACTGGAAGTGTCCCATACAAAGAAGAGGTACCCTAGTCCCCTTAGATGGAAGGTGCCCGTTTTCAATTTTTTTTCGTGAATTGCTCATCAGGACCTAACTACCTGTGTACCAAATTTCAGCTTTCTAGATATACTGGAAGTACCCAATAATATTGATGAGTCAGTCAGTGAGTGTGTGAATAGGTAGTAAGACATGCACTTTTTACACCTTTATAAATCGGGAATATAAATATACACACTGTGTGGCCGGAACTTAGCCTGGCGCACTACCGTGCGCCTAGATGATAATCACTTATTAGCGGATGATTTTTAGTATGGAACTAATATATTTTTTCCATTATATTTTCTATTTATAAATTAAGAATCAAGCCTTTAAGGCCAAATATAATTCATATTCTACTCAACTTTATAACAAAAACTAACTCGAATTTGGTTGAAAATTTTCATTTAATTAAATATTCTTTTTTATATTAAACAATCAATTACCAAAATAAAAAAAGTGTCACAAAATTAAATTTCTCACAAATTCATAGCATTTGAAAACACATGAGCATTTAACCCTCGTAAACTTAACAGATGGCAAATGACTGTTAAACAGGAGTAGAAAGTATCATGTCTATAAAACACTTTGAAGTGTGTTAATTTTTAATGAATCAAAAAAATGTTTGCACACACATACCATCCTTGTTAACACACACTCACACAAATACTTGCATTTACACACAGGCACACATATCCAGTTGGCCAGACTGCCTTGCACGACATAGTCATCTACAATTTTTGTACGATTGTCCTCTGCCGATTAGACTTTCTAATCGACAAATCGTTTTCTAATCGACAATTCGTTTTCTAATCGACAATTCATTTCGTTTTGTCCTCAATCCAACTTTGTTAAGAAGAATATGAGCGACAATATCTTAATTGTTGTCCTCAATCCAACTTAGTTGATGACAATATGACCGACAATGCCTTACATTTTGTTGTTAATCAAGCAAATGAATGTGTTGGTCTTTTGTTGTCGATGTTTTAGGTGGTGCAGCAGCAGATTGGTAATCGCGAGAACTTATAAACAAGCAGCCCCAGTTCGAATCCCAGCTAAGTTAGTGAATAATTTAAATGAAACGGTAACAAACAGGTAAGCAAAAAGTTAGATTTGTGTATTAAATATATTAATTAAAGTCCGTTCTAATTATAACATTGTCGCTATGTAATCGTTGGCGACAAGATAAAAGACATTGTAGCCTACAAAGTCATTGACGACATAACATGCGAAATTGTCGACAAGACAGGCGACATTTTCACTTATATAATAATTAACAAGAATCTTAGCGACATTGTCGCACATTGCGACCCTTGTTCGAACATTTCATTGATTATTTGCTACAGCTGTCCGCCATTTTTCGTCAAGGATTTAACATTGTCGTGCACCCATAATTGATGTAGTCTTAGAAACGTGGCCAATTGGGTACTTGAATCGACAGATTTTGATCTGGCACAAACACCTAGAAAACAGTTTAAATTACAGGAAAATACAAAAAAAAATTTTGTGAAATTGAAATGAGCAAATTGCTGGAATGGCAAAAAATTGTAGAGATATTCTTATTTTTGGTAATACATACCATTTTAAGGATGTGTGAAAACAGGAATAAAAAATATGGGTTTAAAAAAATAAAACAAAAAGGAAAAATAAAACAAATGTGAAACTAAGCTTGAAAAGTAATTGAACTTAATTCGATTTTTATTTATTTTTTTTCCTGTTTTTACAGGCAGCACTAAAAAATTTTAACAGGTGATGAAATTCCCCAAATAACTATTTTTACATATAATATGAGCCAAAAATAAACAGCAAATGGAAATGAACGAAATGATTGAATATTTAACGGTATAAAAGAAAATTTTAGCTTAAGTTTTTTCGTTTATATTTATATTCTTTTATCTTAATAAATCTCCCTATTTTCTAGCCGGCTACTTTTTACGTTTTTAAATCTTTTGTCAACAAATTGTATTATTGAAAATACTATAAGAAGGTGCTTTAACCAGCATAAAAACACAATTTAGATATCATCATTATTTTATTTTGTCATCGTGGCACTCTGACCGTCATTAAAATGTATACATTTCAATGAATAGAATGATTGACAAGAATTTTATTTAAGCATCTATTTTGAATGAATTTGTAAGTTCATGTAATAAAAGTGATTTACTTACGCATTTTTATTTTTGCAATTTATGGGATAAAAATAAGAAGATATATAAACAAAAATTTCGAAGGGAAGGTTAGCCGATAAGCATTCGCGCAAAATAAAGAAGAGCAAATTTAAATTTATGGAAGATAAAGTAGGAGAGGATTTTTCATAATCGCAACTAGGCTTTCTCCTTAAATATGTATATGTACCCATAGCAATGGACGGCGATACTAATTTGGGTTCTTAACTTACGCAACTGAAGATTGAAAAAAAATATATATATAATTTCATTCAGTAACCAACAAATAAGTCCTTGATGATGCGTTGTTTGTAAAACAAACCATATTAATAGATTCTCTTCCCTTGCCGGTACTTGCCTTAGAGTCTAAAGTTTAGACCAAGGATTGGCGCGCAGAGAGAACGAATGATATTAAAATGTATTTGAGTTTGGTGCTCTGACACACATGGGCAAGAGCTAAGCAGCAGATAAAACAAACATCAAATACCACTTATAGCACTTGATCTTTTGTAATTTGGAGCCCAAGCAATCGAACGTCGTGTTCACCATTTTGTCCTATTGGTTCGAGTTTTCGACATATTGGTAATTTAATATTTTTATTTGGATACCATATTATTTATTAAGAATCGATCTTATATGGAAAATATGTGAACAGAAAATGTTTATGTCCTTATGCTTAGACAATATAAGATACAACAAAGCAATATACGATCCATTTTAGAAATTTCTTCAACCATTTTCAATGCTATTTTTAATATTGGCAATTTTTTATGTTTCCTTACTGTTACAATATCACAGACTTATAATTTGGTACATTATCCTTCCGTTTTGAACAAAACTATAATATTTTTAATAAATATGATGCGCTGAAAATATCTGTGTGCTCAGTTTTCTTGGGTTCCGAACACCAAAAGTGAAAAGAAACCCTGAAATGTAAACAAAATAAAAATTAAAGGGTATTCTTTCAGCTAATGTAATTTTGACAATTAGCTGTACCTTGTAAACAGTAAGGGACCAACTCTTGAAATTTTCACAACTAGAGCAGCATTTTAAAAGCAACAGTAGCGAATGCTAAATAAATCAATTTAAAAATTAAAGGGTATTCTATTAGGTGGTGTAATTTTGAAATTTTGCTGTATCTTCTCAACCATAATAAATAAAAACTTGAGACAAAAAAATCAATAATTAATGGGTAAATTAATTATTAACAGGTCAATAACTAATGCAAGAAAACGAAAAAATCACCGAAATAAGAAAAAACGCTAAAACTCAAAAAATCGCAAAATTGAAAATATGCCAAAACGAAAGAATCGCCAAAATGGAAAAAGCGCTTAAAGCACCAAAATAATCGTTTATATGCAAATAGTCGCCAAAACTATAAAATCGCCAAAAACAAAAAATATCAGCTAAAAACGAAAAAAAAATCGCAAAAAAACTAACATAATAAAAAAATTGCCAAAAATAAATAAAAAATCACCAAAAATAAATCATCAAAACTAACAAAAATCGCCAAAAACGAAAAAGTTCGCCAGCACGATAAAAAATAACGCTAAAATTAAAAAGTCCCAAATATATTAAAACATTGCAAAAATGAAAAAGGGATATATGTATGTATATGGTATTTGTACGGTATTCGTGAGCGAGTGAAAATCGCACTTTACTGTTCTATAACTTCAAAATTTTATTTTGTAGGCGTATCTAATATTTCCACTAGGTACACTATTATATTTCACCTTAACTCGAGCACAGTATATCCAATTTCGACCAACAAACCATCAACATGATGCATGATAAAATTACCTAAAGGGGGTAGAACTTCCTACACCTCCCCCGAAAGATATCAGACCTATAAGTCTGTCCTCATTTTTTCTCAAAACGATGGAATGGATTATTGATCTCAATCTCAGAATGGAGATAAGTTCCAATATGCTATCAGCATCTCAACACGCCTGCACGAAAGCCAAATCAGTTGAGACTGCGCTCCACTTGCTTGTTGATTTTATCGAGAAATCAACGAAGCAGAAGGAATATTCATTGGTTGCCTTTGAAGGAGCCTTTAACAATGTAAAACCAGAGACCATTACAATGGCTCTACGTAGATTGAATATTTGTCAGTCGGTAATAGGCGTAGTCTGGAATTTACTAAGCTATAGGGTCATTGTATGCACTCTGGGGCGCGCTATGATCTGTAGCGTAGCAAATCTATGTACTCCACAGAGAGGTGCTATGTCTCCTCTTCTGTGGAACATTGCTTTAAACTCTTTGCTCTGGATCTTGATTCCAAGCTGTTTAAAACCGTGGCATATGCTGATGACATAGAGTATCCTTTAAATACCCAGATACACTCTCACGGCGTCTGGAGCCTTCGCTGAGAACTACCAGCAGGTGGACAACCAAAAGTGGTCTCAGTGCAAGTCCTCGAAAAGCGGATCTTGTACTCTTCACAAAAAGATAGAAGATACAATTTTTTCTTATTCCGATTCTAAACGGTGTATAACTTACGCTGTCGACAGTGCGAACTACCTAGGCATATACCTGGACTCCAAAATGTCATGGCACCGTAACGTCCAGTCAAGGGCAAATAAGGCCACGGTGGCCATATACGCATGCAGAAGGGCCATAATGAAGATCTGGGAAATATATCACAGGATCTGAAAATAGATATTCAACATGGTAATAAAGCCTATGCCTACATATGATGCGCTGGTATGGTGGACTGCATCCCATCAAAACCACTTTTCACAATGTTGCATAGGCTCCCAGCTGATGTCATGGCAAGGCAACTGACTACTAACTCTGCAAAAAACACGGATTACTGCTGACCCATTCCTCTGCCCGATAACAGATTTGATGTAATGCTATAATGCTGCAGATCTATACGGACGGATCAAAGTTGGGCTTTGGGGTGGGTGAAGGTGTTTTCATTCCCCGTTATCAACAGAGGATAAGGTTGAAGTTACAGAATAAATGTAGCAGCTAACTAAATGAGGTACTGTAGGATATACAATGAGGATATCCAGATTTGTACGGACAGCGAAACTGCGACTAAGTCTCTAACGGGTATTTGTATAACATCTAATTTGGTGTATGAAGTCCGGATGGCTCTAAACGAGATAGCGAGACATTCAAGCCTAGAGATACTCTGGGTCCCAGGGCTCATCAACGTGCCCAGAAAGATTGTTGCGGACGAACTAAGCAAATCCGAGACTCGAATGCACAGTTGAGACATGGATCAAATGGTTGGCATAATCTTTTTGTGATCGCGGATATCAGATGGTCTAACGAGGTCACCTGCTCGACATCGAGGCTAATATTGGCCCAATACGATTGCTGTAGAACTGCAATCCTGGAGGGACACCTCGCGGTCAAATACTCATACTTGTGGCGGTAATTACAGGTATATAGGTGTGCATGCTAGGAGATTAAATCTGCGGTATGATGATTTCTGTAGAAGTTGTCATAATGAGGAGGAGGAAGAAAATATGGAGCATATTCCTCTGCCCCCGACTGTTGGGTTGGTTCAGCACTAAACCGAATTAGGAAATTTAGAAGAAGTTTACCTCTCTCCACGTCTCCGTTTCAGATAACACAAAGGTACTAATAAGGACCTCAGTAGGCTGGTTTCTAACCTCCTAAGCTGGCAACCTGTGGAACCTATTCTAACCTATCTCGCTCCGATATTGGAGATTCCCTTATTATCCTAATCAGCTTTTTCAGATACGCATATTGGTGCTTTTAACCACAGCTTGGTACTCCGATATCTGGGGAAAAGGGTAATTCGGATCTTCCTTTGCCAACTACGCATAAAAACTTACGCTTTACAACCTAATCTCTGAAATTATAGAAAGATCAATGGTTCTGCATACACTAAGTAGCGAAATGAAGATTTTTTTTAATTTTTAAAAACAAACACAACCCGCGAAGCGATTAGCTTGTCTGCAGAAAATACCCAGGATCTATGGCGGGAATCGAACCCACGACTTCAGGACTGACAGGCTAGCATCACTAGCACTCAGCCACAGAGGCACCCAGAATTCTTGTGTACGCTAGTCTTGATAAAAGTTAGGTGGAACCTAAGGTATCAACCTCACTAAAGGATAATCTCTCAAGATATTATTTCGAGGTGTTACTGAGTCCATAGCGCACGTTTTATTCGAAGGAAACAACTATCAACACATTTTAAATGTGTGGGCTCCAACTTAAAGCAAATTCTAACCATTATTAGAGACTTAGAGATGAGAGAGGCAGTTCATAAGAATCAAATCAAACGAAAGTCCGAAACCATTTAAGCTAATAGCAAATGTCGGTGATGTCATAGTAGGTCGTCATAACAATTGACTGCACTGGAAATCACTGTGGGATTCGATCCTTTTCATTCCTCCATTAGGCTGATGATCCAAGTCACTGATGGTCGGCTTCGTTATCCCTCCATACGTACTTTAAGTAATGTAGAAAATAAGGCGATTTATGTATGTATATACTGAATTGATCTAGTATTTTAGTCACACTTTTGGTATACCTTCCCATTTTCAGCTTTTAAGTTCACTTGATACAAATAATAAAAAAGCAAAATCTATCCCCATTCAAAAATTGACATCTTTTATATGCATAAATGTCAAAGTGATTACAAGAAAATGTATTTATCGTATAGTCATATGCTCGAAAGCACTACAAGATTTATAGATTAAAAAAAAACAATCTTAACTGTAAATGTGGCTGTAGCGAATTTTATACACCCTTTAGCCTGAGTAGGAAATATTTGACGATAAATATTATTTCCTTCTAATCATCAAATTCGACGCTTGACGAACCGACATGTGATGGCCCCTGCTCATGCAATGCATTCTGTCGGAAAATGTTAGGAAAATTGGTTATGGGAAGGAGGATAGAGGGAGTAGAGGGAGACCTCTGAAGGAAGCTTACTCCACATACGAACTGTTCGTCCAAAGAAGGAACTCTTTCTGTAAAACGAAGTGCGATTCATTAGCCTATCGACCACAAAGGAATGTGGTCTTACTGAAGAATATGCTGTTCGCAAAAAAAAGAACAGGTTTCGGGAAAAAGTTCCTTGATTTCATCAGAACACATTCCATTGTAGTAACGATGAAACAGCGAAATACTCCCCACATTGCATCGATGATTCGGTGAATCAGTAGAGTTGGATACCCTATTGTCGCCGATGAGCTTCTTCGCCCTCTCCTGTGCGCGCTGGAGTAACTTCAAAATAGACTTTGAAGCAACGGCCCATACATGAGAGTTGTATTCTATTTTCGGTGGGATAAATATTAAGCAGAACAAATGGAGTCAAGTATCTTTGACACAGTCTTAAGAAACCAACGTAGTTGAATGCATCTTCTGTGACTTGAGAAATACGATCAGTCCATCGAACATCACACTGGATTTTCAGGCCAAGAGTATATGATTTCCTAACATTTACACCAGCCATAATTACACATGGAGCAGCAAGTTCGGTCATGCTTCTGTGCTTAAGCATAGAGCATTGAGTCTTACGAGCACTTAAATCGACCGTATCCTCTTTACCCCATTCGGAAATTGTTATGACATCGTGATTAAGCCTTTCACTCATGTTTTGCCTCATGGCCCCAATCTCCGTTAGACTTGACCTAGTACTGAATGAATATGCACGGCAAATGTAGATAGGATTGGAGGTTTGACGGAGGTCATTAAGAAAATTAAGAGATATGGTAGGAGAAAGAACGGAGCCTTGCGGTACCCCTGAATTAATCTTGAACTTGTTTGATGGGATGCCATCTATAACAACTCGTACAGTGCGATCCCTGAGAAAGCTCAATACAAATTCGAGAGAAGTCATCACCAACACCAAAAGAAACATTTTTGACAAAAAGCACACCATGCTACACTCTACCAAACGCCTTGCAGATATCTAGAGCCACCACCTTGCTTTAGCCGAAATGGTGTATGGAGTGACACCATTTTTCTGAAAGGGATGCCAGTAAGTCACCCGCCCATTACGAAATCCATATTAGCGCTCGCTGAGTAAACTTTTGGACTTAAAATACATAGCAAGGTTAACATTCACCACATTTTCCATCACTTTGGATAGTATAGAACCTATTGCGATTGAGCAGTAATTTTCAGGGTTACTAACCTCTTCATTTTCGGAATTGGCGTTACACTGGCAACCTTCCAACACCATGGGAGTACACCAGCATGTTACAAATTGCTGAATAGAGCTGCCAACGGACATGCTAGCGTCGAAGAGGACATTCTTCAAGACCCGTGCTTGAATACAATCCGGCCCAGTAGACTTATTTATGTTTAGATCCCCTAAAACCTTTTTGAATGCATGCGCTCGAAAGAATGTCTTTGGCATAGTTACTGATACTCTATCAAGCGCGGACAGTGGTTGATTACTTTCGGCAAGTGAGTTGGAATTGAAGAACTAGCATTATCCTTTACTCTTTTAACGAATGGCCAAAAGCTCTTGCTCCCCCGAGGTGCAGCTAGGACTTTACCACGAATACGCTGCTATTGCAAACGATTTTTCACGCCTTAGTACTCTGTATTGAGTTACAGGCCTTTAAACTTTCAAAAAGTATATTTTAAGACCTTTTTCCCAAAAACTATAATTTTAAGGTAAAAAAAAATATTGTGTAACTTTTTTTCCGGCTGCAAATGAAAGATAATTTTGGGACGAACTCATGATGATTAAAATCACTGAATTCCGATAAAACATAAGAAAGTTAGTAGCCGGTATACAAAATAAATTTATTTCAGTTTGTATTAAAAAATTATTTTTCGTTTAAAAACAATTTTGTATGAGAAATAAAAACGTATTTTTCCACTCAATGGCTTATAACTTTCTTATTTTTTGTCAGATCTCCTCGACTTAAGACTGCTTTTATTCGGCATTACATGTTTTTTTCTATGTGTGGGCTTAAAAGAAATTATTATAATCTCTTTTCCGAAATTAATGAAGCAACTTAAATAAAATTTATAAAATTACTCCAACTTCCAGCCACGGTAGAGGTCTAAAAGATATGTCAGAAATAATTTTAAAAAAATGTGTACCTAATTTAGCTGAATGCAACATTCTGTAGGTATTCGAAATCGATTGGCTGATTGTTTTTTCTTCATACATCATCTTCATACATCTATCCTGTTGTGCACTAACACAGGAGGACCATAAACAAATCTAAAATCGTCGATTGTACTTGTTGGTTCTGTGTAGCGAAACTAAGCAGAAATCGATTGGATGACTTTTTTTCTCTTCATACATCGGCGCTCTACCCTGTCGTGCATTATCACAACCTGGTTCGAAGGACCATAAACAAATCTACAATCGTCGATTGTACTTGTTGTTTCTTCCAAGCCGCTCTACATTTTGCCAGCATTTTTGTCATATATTTTATTATTTCATTGAAATACAATAATTTTCAGCAAAACATTTTTGTCAAAATCATCAACGCTACTTAAAGTCGTGCTGTAGAGTATTTAAAGTATAAATAAAGAATGTGTTGAAGTAGTGCAAAAATGGAAGGAAAACCAAATATAAATTTGACAACCAAATTTCAGTAACTTTTCTTTGGCTGTCCTTTTTTTCCTTAAACGCTTCACAGTATTTGTTCAGTTGGTTGACACAACCACTTGCCACTTGTTAACACCCCCAAAGGAATCGTATTTATATCTTATTTCAAAATCATTCACTCATTCATAGTCAGTCATTTATTCTATACATTGCATTTGACATTTACAGACACATACTTTTTGTATGGATTCTGGAAGATGATGATGATACCCAGGTGCTGTTGATTTCTGCTTGAATTCTTTCATTTCCTTAACCAAAGACGTTCTTGACGATTGAATTGAAAACGGTTTTTGAAGATGATTTAAAATTTTGGTTAGATTTCCTTTGATGTTGTTTTCTATTATTTTGTTGCTTTGTGTTGATCTTTTTTTTTTTTTTGGTATTCCCAAATAATTTAAATATATATTTACCAAATTTCCATCCATATTGGATGATGAATTTGCTCTTTTTTTCTTTTCCTAAAGAAGGATTGCTAGTATTGCAGAAAAAAAAATATTCTATTTTACCTTGTTATTAAAATTTTAATCTCAAGTTTAATTTTGTTGGTATTAAAAAGAAATAACAAGAACAATTACTTGCGTTTCTCTATTATTAAAAATAAAAATTAATTTCTCAAATTTATATACAACTCTCTGATTTAATATATATAAAATATATTAGCTTGAGCAAATATGTATCTCAAGTAATGCAACATATTTTTACTGCACCCAAGTTAAATCTGTGAACAGTTTCCTTAACAAAATCAAATTTTAATAACATATAAAAAAGAAAAATTGCCAAATATCAAGAAATAAAAATACATGAACCTTATTTAACATGAATGTATGTATTGTTAAGATTCGACCAACTTGAATCGCACATCTGGTCTAATACATTTATACAATTATTCTATTATATTTATATTGGATTATTGTAATACTTTTGAAACGAGAGCAGGTTGTAGAAATTATTAAATATGAAAAATAAAATATTTTAGTCTCGCTTTTTGACCCTCTTTGCCCCTTACGCATAGTCCAATCAAACTTCATCCCAAGGCCACAGCAGGCTACCGACTACAACCTGTCAAAAATAGAATACATGTGTGTATATGAAAATGATTATTTTCACGACTGCACGGCTACACGACTGCAGGTTGTTGTCCATGCTACTTCTGTCGTGTAGTCAAATTAAACTAATTTCTATTTTTGTTGGCTACAAAACAAAAACAGTGTTGACAGTATAACAAAATATGTAAAGCAAATTAGTGATTAGAAATATTTTTTATTGAAAAATAAAAAATAAAATTACAAAATTTAAATGTTATAATATATATGCATTAGGAATTTTTAAATAAATAAATCTATTTGTTTTGTTATATAGAATATTGACTTAAGTCAAAAATACCAACTTCATTGAAAATTAAAAAAATCACAGGGTAATAGCCCTTTTTAACCTAAAAAATTTAGTGTAATTTATTTCGGCGCTCTCCTGATTCCGGAGTTACGGGGTTCAAAACTTTAATATATTATTGATCATAAGTCCTACAATATAGAAGGGATTTAAACGATATATACTACGTTTATACGCAAGGGTTATTTGCAAATAAAACTGTAAATTGTTGCTATATAATTGTTTTATTTCGACTTATTAACTCACGAAAGCTATTCACGATTAACGCACTATTTGCAAATAAAACGATTGGTGCGGGCTGCCCCGCTTTGTTAATAAAAAGCAATAAATAGAAAAATATTTCGCGAAAAATATTGATAGAAAAAATTAATGACAATTAAAATAAATAATTGTTTGTTCCTTAATACATTTCAAAAATTTTTTTTTGTAAAATACAAACGTCTTCTATAAAAGTGCTACCAAGTTTTTGTATTTTGATATGCCATATAAACAGTAAATTAACTTATTTGCAAATATTTTTTATTTGCGAATAGTCCGCGTATAAACGTAGTAATAGTTATCATTTCAAAATGCTCTAAAATACCTTTCTACTGGTATATACAATTTTTAAATCCATTAACACATTGCGAGCAAAATGGAATTTGAAAATTTTTTTATATGACTTCTCACGTAGAAGCACCATTATCTAAAAACTGGCAGATACAATCGTACTTAAATATGTATTTAGTTTAATAGAAAGCATTCCAAACTTTCATTTTATGTATACTTGAAAGCCACCATCGATGAAATTCATCAGTTATGGCACTTTGAAAATAAATTAACTCATTTAACTCTTAAACTCATTTTTAAAGTACCACAACTTACGTATTTCATAGGTGACAGCTTTCAACTATACACCAATAAAAGCATGAAAAGTTCTCTATAAAACTGTACACATGCATATGTACCGTTGTATCGACCACTTTTTATGATAACGGAGTTCCTGCGTGAAAAGTCAGGTAAAAAAAATTAATTGTTTTAAAAAATTTGTATACCAGTAGAAAAGCATTTTAGAGACATTTAAAGTGATATCCATATGGCTTATATCCGTTCTATATTCTAGGAGTTAAGGGTAATAAAAAAATAAAAGTTTTGAACCCCGTAACTCCGGATCCAAAAGAGACCAAATAAAATTACACTAAAATTATAAGGTTAAAAAAAGCTACTGCCTCATGAGTTTTTTTTTTTAATTTTCAACGATGCTGGTATAAGTCAATATTATATTTTATTAAACAGAAAAAAACATCAAAAATGTAAGTATGAAAAGTGCCATAACAATTAATAGGTTTCAAAGAAATGAATTGATTTGTTTTTACATTTTGCGAGATGTAAGAACATTTTGAATAAGCGATTTTTTTATACAAGTAAAACTTTTGAAGTGGCACCACTGAAAAATGGACAGCAACAACAACATGTCAGCTGGTTACGATGTAGCTGCCGTGTTCAAAATAATTAAGTAGCTGACTACACGACGACGATTGCTGCCAACATCATTTGTAGTCGTGTAGCCGTGTAGCCTACTGTGGCGAATGTGTTTATAGCACAATTTACCCTATCATTTGTTCCACACTGCATTGATTTCTAGCTGTCGCCTAGTGGTGATCCAAAACAATTCTCAAGAGTGATAGATAGCACTTCGTTTAGTGTACGCAGTACATTGTACGGTCCTCACATTTAGGGTGTGTATTCAATAGAACACTGAAGATGGCACATAGCCGAAACGGAAAATCGTTCCAAATTCAAAAAAAACCCCCGTCGGAAGAAAAACACAACACTCAACAAATGCCTGTCAGGCTTACAACTTGGACACAATCGGACTCTTAAACCTTTACAAACTACGTAAACGAAAGATACTTACAATAAAAGCAAACATTTTGGTTCAACAAACAATGCCTCGCATTGAATGTCACAGTATTCAATAGAACACTGAAGATGGCACATAGCCGAAACCGGTCTGTTTTCAAACCAAATTTGACGTGGGATGACGGAAAATCGTTCCAAATGTGATGGCTTGTGTTTATCAGCCGAATTCTAGTCAGATCTGGATATTAACACACAATGTGCGATGACGTCTTAGCTTCCTCTAGGCAAACGATATTTAAAGCTTTTAAGTCCCGTATCGTTTACTATTAACTATATCTAAGAGAGCTTTTTACAGTCTATCATATCACTGGTGTCATATCGTACTCTTTTTACGATATGACAAAATTGAGATATCAATGCAGTGTTTTTATATCGTAAGTTTTTTACAATATTACAACACTGAAATACCCATACACCGTATATGCCCAGCAAAAACTTTTGTCATTTTTGTATTCTGTAGTACTTTATTAATGGGCTGCAAAGTAATGAGTAGTACTTATTTATCTTATTACTATGCTTTAAATTAGAACTACTACTTAGTTCTTAATAAAATTAGTACATATTTTTGTCATTATCTAAAAGTAGTTACCAATTTGTTGATATGTAGTAATCAAATAAGTAGACAACCACTTTTTAAGTCAACATGTGTTTGTATATGAAAACAAATTTTTGTCACTTAAACTTATTAGTCAACAATAGCTGAGTGTGTAAAATACTTGTCTTCATATCTGAACGAGCACAGGTTCGTATCCCAGCTGGGTCAAAAAAAAAATGAAATTGAAAAAATTAAATAAAATTTCATTTAAATAATTGAAAAAATATAAATAAAACATAATGTGTATAAATTTTTTTTTTAATTTTAATTTGTTTATTTGACTACTTATTTTTTAGCTTCAAGTAAGCCACATAATAACTAGTTAATTGCTGGGACAGTGTAAATACATTTGTAAGTGGTAGCCGTTATTTTTTGGTATTCTCAATCAAAAATGAGTAGTCATCGAGTAAAATTGTAAGTAGTTACGACTTGAATCCTCATATACTTGTTTGCCTACACTGAAAATTGTCCATGCAACATTTTACGAAAAAAACTTTCGTAATGACTTTTTTCGTAGAATATACAAAACATTCGTATATATTATGAAAAAATATTTAGGAAATATTTTTTTGAATTTACGAAAGTAACGTAAATATTTTTCCTTTTTAAAAAAAATATTTGATATAAAAATATAAATTGAAATAATTTTTTATAAATTGAATAAATTGCAATATGAAGATTGCGAGTTCGTGCCTGCTTGAGCCATATTTTTTTTTACTTTTATTTTTTAATTATTTTCGTACATTTCGTATATTTTACGAAAGAATTTCGTGGTGCGAAATTACGAAATATTTCGTAATATGTTTTCGTGCATATGTTGCATGGAATTTTTTCAGTGTACCAGTAAACAAAGTGTTTGCTGGGATGGCTACTACATTGTTGTTATATAGTAAGAAACTTGCGATATAATAACAATATATGGATATCTCAGTTTTGTCATATCGTAAAAAAGAGTACGATATGGCAACAGTGTTTCACAAAATGTTCTTGCACGTATTGATTTTGGTCGAACATTTCAGAAAAAATTTTAGCCTCGTTTCTGCTATGCCATGGAAATGTTTCCTTCTAGAAATCGCCATACGTCGCTATACGCCATTCTCACTGAGTAACTCTCGGCAAAATTTACCAAAAGAATTTTAAAAACCATGTCATATGTTTGTCTCTCCAGGACCTGTCAGTTAGTTACTCCCTATGAATTCGATGTAAATATCTCTGGTGGCATAATTTTTATCCTGCACACTAATAGAAATTAATTCAAATATAATTTTCAGATTGCCGTCCTTGGTATAAAAACAAAATCTGTAGTATAGTTACTGCTGCTGTTGTATTAATTTTAAGCTTTACAACACATCGAGTACAAGTGAGTTTATAACAAGTGCACAAATTTACAAATATCCTTTTTTTATACTTTAGAGTGTATACGAATATGTATTAGAATTGATTTTTTTTTATTAACAAAATACTAAACTTATATTAGAGTTCATAGAGATGCATGCATGTTTGTATATTGTTAACAAGCTTTATAGTTTAAAATTTAGATTTACTTAATACAACAATCAAGACTCAAGTACTAATACAAGTACAGAACATAAGTATTCAGCGGTAGCAAGCAGTAGTAAATGGGCCTTCTAAAAGGCCTAAGTTAGTAGGAATAATGGCTCTAATTTCCGCTCTATACTCATTTCTCTTTTGTTTTTAAGAGAAGTAACACAATCATGCCTACCAGTTAATTAATTAATGTGGTACCTTCTTTGGGAAAGGGATAGTGTAGAGAGAACAGGTGGTGAAGTAGGAGAGAGATAGGAAGAAAGCTTAATTAATTTACAACTCTGCTATTGCGCGTTCTTTGTAGAGCAGTGTTGCAAGACCCTCTGGTGTCAAGTAGAGCCATTGAGTTGCTTAAGCTGTGTAGCCATTTTATTAGTTCTTTTACTTCGCCGACGGTTCTGCTACTATATCGACGAAGGAAGGTGCTGTAAAGTGTATTAGGATAGATTAGTATTAATCGCTGCCGGTACTGCCAAAGTGATCAGTGCTATGCCTTCATAGCTTAAAAGTACAACAACAACCAACACAATAACACACTAATGCACATGAGAAAAATGCATGACGTTGTTGGCTTGCCTGAAACTAGTCTTGAACTCAAGACCTCAGGGTTTGTAGTCAAACGCACTAACTACTCAGCGAACAGCACCCTCTTTTGTTTAAGGAGCCCTATCATAGACAGTGTGATAAAATGCTTTACTATCTATGCCTTTCCCAAAGCTCTTGACTAAGAGAATTTTAATATAAATTGCAATGAAAGTCGGTATATGAAGGTCTGATAATAAGGCTTCCAACTAAGTATTGCTGAAAGACTTCTGCTTGTGTTAACACTCAAGCGTCGGTTAAGATTGCTTTGAAACTTAACCATAACTAAATGAATTCTTGTTTTTTTTTCTTCTTTTTACTTTCTTCTTGATTTTGCAGTGGAATTTTTAATTTGAAGGCCTTTTGAATATTACCGCTCGTGTGCGTTTGTACTTCTTCTACATACCCAGTTGACCAGACTGCCTTGCACGACATTGTCATCTACGATTCTTGTACGAATTGTCCTCTGTCGATTATCTTTTCTAATCGAAAATTTAAGTGAATCGTCGTTCACGACAATCTGAGCGAAAAGTTCTTGCATGTTCTCCTCTATTAAATACTTTTGACGCCAATATGAGCGACAATGGCATTCGTTTTGTTCTCAATCCAATTTTGTTGACGAGAATATGAGCAACAATGTCTTACAGCTTGTCTTCGTAAGATTGTGGAGGACAAGATGAGCGACAATGTTTTAATTGTTGTCCTCAATCTAACTTTGTTGAGGACAATATGAGCGACAATGTCTTACATTTTGTCTTTAATCAAGCAAACGAATATGCTGGCCTCTTGATGCCGATGTTTTAGGTGGTGCAACAGCTTGGTGGTACTCTCATAAACATGCAGCCTCAGTTCGAATCTCAGCTAAGTCAGTCAATAATTTAAATGAAAGGGAAACAAGCAGTTAAGCAAACAGCACACAGAAAAAATTATCATAGCTTTTTATTTTAACAAGCATGTGTTTGAATTTGTTTTTAAATTTTATTATATTTTTGTATGATTTTTAAATATTCCAATAGAAAATTTTAATAGAAAAAAAATGCGATTTTTTTTCTTATTAAATATTTACGAATTTTAGTTTTTAATTTTACGAATTTTGTGACAGGTCCCATTTCCGTAAAAAAATATTTGGATTTATGAATTTAGTAATAGAATACGAATTATAGTTTTTTCTGTGTAGATTTGTGTGTTAAAGATGTTAATTAAATCGTTGGCGACAAGATAAACGACATTGTAGCCCACATAGTCATTGGCGACATAATAGGCGACATTGCCGCTTTTTTAACCATTGACGACAAGACAGGTGACATTTTCACTTATATACTAATTGACGACGACCTGAGCGACATTGTCGCTCATTGAATCGTACACGATTTTGGCGACACTTGTTCAAAACTTTATTTTTTATTTGTTCCGGCTGTCCGACATTAGTCGTCGAGGATTTAAAGACGTGGCCAACTGGGTAGTTGTATGTTTAAACACAAATACAAGTGGTTTTATGTTTTCTACATGTTATACGTATGGATATGAGGACATGCTAGTGGCACTCATACAAATTTGAATGTGAGCAAGTATATCAATAGAGTGCTTGAATAACAACATTATTGTAAAGTAGTTGGGATAAGATGGACATACAATTTTTGGTCTTAAATTCCATTAACTAAATTTTCTATTTCGGAAACTAAAAAATTAAATAATTCAGCAAAACTAATTTCATCAATAATTTATTCAATATTTCGTCTGCCCAATTTTAAGCTGCAAATGAAAAAAATAATGAAATTTTCATAAATTTTTTAATAATTTAATTTTTTTAATAGAAGTATTACACTCAGGCACTTACTGCCAGTTTTTGTAAATACAATAAAACTTTTCGTAAGGGAATTTATATTGAAACAACAATAAAGAAACTCAAATTTGTTTTTATTTTCAATTCAAAGTCCCTAACGAAAATTTTTATTTTATTTACAAAAACAGGCAATTAATGTCTACCAGTTTGGCAAAGGTTAAAAAAGTAGAGTAGAGAGAACAAATGGTCAAGTGGAATAGAAAGCTGAATTCTTTTACAACTCAGTTATTGCGCGTTTTGTTAATTTTCGAGTAGTGCTGCAGCGCCTCTGGTGTTAAGTAGACATATTAACTTTCTTAAGCTGCTTGTGCAGCCGTTTTATTAATTGTTGTACTCCGCCGATGATTTTTCTAGCATTACCAACGAAGGAGGACGCTCTGATGTACATCAGCAAAGAAGAGTACATGAGTAATTCCATTTAGCCGGGTATGACCATTTTACACACATTTTTTGTTATAAATAAAGAATATAAAATTTGATACTATAATATAAAATTTGATAGTGACTTGCAAGGACGTTAAGCTTAAGGTCGTTGGATAACAGGTAGGCACTGAAAGAACACGATTTCTGCTCAGAATGGTCTTAGTTTTAGAGAATTGTGATTGATCAAACAGTTTTTAATTGTATTATGTATTTACTGTTTGACAAAAAATAGTATATCCGTAAAAAATCTATTTTTAATATAAGATGGGTGTGACGGACGGGTGTGATCTAGTACAAAAAATTTTAAAATTCGAAGAAATAAATCTTTTTACTGATTTCATTAATATAAATAATGTAAATATAAACTCATGAGAAAATAATAGGCCTTAAATCATTTGTAACACGTGTTATTAAAGAAATTTTTGAGAAAAACTTGTTCGGCGTTTAAGCTACTTTTTGGCAGAATTTAGACACTTTTTACTCTAATTTCAAAGTCTTGAATTGAGATAACTGAAAAATTGTTTTTGCATGTTATCAAGGATTGTGTTAACCGTCATAAAATATATTTCTTTTAAATTTTGGGTGTACTCGTATTACCTGACGAAATAGAGAACAAAGTCAAGGCTCAAGACCAAAATTTTAAAATTCAATGTCAAATATCTTTGAAAATATTCAAGATATCCTTATGAAATAAAATATATCGAGGGTTATATGTAAAGTGCTATATGAAAAAGTGCTATCTGCAAACACACACTTTTTTAAGAGAACATAAATTCGTTTCGTTCTCTAATTATTAAAGTTTTGGGAAATCAATATTCTACAATATTGCCAGCTTCTATCATAAGGGTTTGTATTATTAGAAGATTGATTATTCAAAACTTTAGTAGTATGAGAACGAAAACGATTTTTTGCGCTCCTAAAAAAAATTTTGTGTTAGTACATATCACTATTTGAATGTAAACCCTAGGTATATTATTATCTAATTGGTTGGTTCTCATTTTGAGTGTACGTTTTGGGTTGTTTATTATATTTTTTTTCAACTTGACCAATTTAATTAATAGAAATATGAGAATCTAGGATTCATGCTATACTTTTCGCCTCATTCAATGGATCCTAATATAAAATAATATTTTGAGATTTTTTTTTAATGTTTGTATATTGAGCGTTACATTTGCTTTTACTGTTGTTCTGGAAATGATTTCTGCGCAAATAAATACACAACAAAAAGTAAGTATAGGTTTTTAAAGGAATATGTATATATATACTCTATAAAAAATATTAAAAATTGCAGGACGAAATTAAAAGTTATGGCAATTTTTTAAGCTTTGACTTGCGTTCACATGGAAAAGTAAAAAATTTTTACTTTTTAAAAACAAAATTTTTCACAAAGGAACAAAACCAGGCTCGATCTTCATTTAAATAAGATTAATGTTAACAATTTCTACCAAAAATTTTAAATGTTGTGTCTATTTCAAATAATTATTCCCACCAAAATATGGCCCACCAACAATATTTTTTGAAAATATAACAATCCACAGTGCGGTAGAATCAAAAAATTTTGAAAGCAATTCAGAAATTTCTTAACTGATAATGCTCTCAATATCGTGTTTGCCCTTCCGCTGCTGTTAACGTTTTTTTTTGTATCCAAATTAAAATGTATAGATACATTAAATATAAGAGTTTTGTTAACGTAACGCTCAATACATTTTTTCAAGAATTTAATTTTGTTTTAAAAACACACAGTATATTTTAAGTTTAATACAAATCAAATGCATAAATTTTGATGATGAAGATATTTATAAATTTTAGTATGTATCTGTTGTTAATGCAATTTCAACAATTATACTGAGTAATGAAGCATGCTAAACGTTCAATATACATACACTCTAAAAAATTACTTAAATTTTAGGATCATATATTGTCTAAATTTGTGTTGAAAATTTCTCCTTGTCTAAAATTATATCGATTTTGTAGTTATATTATTAAAGAAAAAACCTTTCAAATTAGTCATATTTAGTCCAAGTGGAAATAATTTAATATTAAGTATGATACGGCTATGGCTGAATATTAGATACGCCAGACTATCAGTCAGGACGTCGCGGTTCAAACTTGCACGCAGCCAATCGCTTTTTTTTAATAAAAATATTTTGTTCAATAATAATGCGTGTGTAATTTTAGGTCGATAATAATCGGTAAAGTGTTGCTGACTATTATCGACCTAATTTTCAAAAAAAGTATTTTAGAGTGTAACTGCGAACAACAACCATTTATTAAAAACAAAATTATAGTCCTTTTTTTTTAATTCAAAATACTTGATGTATAGAATAAATTTTCGCTCGTCTTTGGAAAAATTCATAATCTCTTAATATGGAATATCAATACCATGCAAGTCGCTCGGACATTTCATTTTGTATGAAGAGAGTATAAAAAGTATTTTTATCATTCGTCCATGTCAGAGAGCTCGATTCCGTTCGGAAACGGAATTCAATCCACCCTAATATGCCTAGCCCTAGCTGGAGCATGCCGCAGCATAGTAGCACCGCCAACAGTCTAGATGTACCTGAAAAATTTGTTTATTTTAATTTGCTTATTTTAATTTGCTTTCTTAGACACCAGCTGCTACAAAAATGGGATAGTTTGAATTCCGTTTCCGAACGGAATTGAACTCTGTGACATAGCCTATTATATGAAATATTTAACAATACCTTCAACGGACACGAAAATAGTGTTTTAAATGAGAATCACCCATCTATAAGTCTTACACCAAGTTTAAATGCATTGAAATCATATAATATTTGCAAAAGTTATGAGCCCGACAAGGTTTTTGATGCCCGAGGTAGTCGCCCAAAGTTGCCACCCTGTAGGTCAACGTGACGCCATTTTGTGAAAAATAAAAAAATTATTATAAATTGGATATCGTTGAACAGATATTTGAAAATAATCTTTAGCAACTAAAGAAACCGCCGATTGCGTAAATATACAAAAAAACTAAAACCAAACTGTGTACGAAAACAAATAAAATAAAATTCAAATATAAAAAAAAAGCCCGACTGCGAAAAAAACTATAAAAGAAAATAAAAAAAAAATTTTAATTCAAAAAACCGACTGTCTTAAAAATTGAGGGTGCTGTTGACTGAGTAGCTAGCACGTTTGACTACAAACGCTGAGGTCTTGAGTTCAAGACTAGCTTCAGGCAAGCCAACAACATCATGCATTTTTCTCATGTGCATTGGTGTATTATTGTATTGGTTGTTGTTGGACTGTTAAAGTGACGAAGGCATAGCACTAATCACTTTGGCAGTACCGGCAATTAATACTAACATATCCCAATGCACTTCAAAGCACCCTACTTCGTCCGTATTGTAGCAGAACCGTCGGCGAAGTTTAAACTACTCTACTTCACACCAGAAGGTCTTGCAACACTCCTCTACAAAAAAAACGCGCAATAGCAGGGTTGGAAATGAATTAAGCTTTCTATCTCTCTCCCACTTCACCGCCTGCTCTCTCTACATTAGCCCTTTCCCAAAGAAGGTAACACATTAATTAATTAACTGGTAGGCAATAATTGCCTGCCAGTTAATTAATTTGTAGTTATTTGTGTTTCTTCTCCTTAAAAATAAAAATAAAAATAAAAATTTTTCTTGCAAAAAAAAACTGACTATAAAATACGTGTGGCACTGCCCATAATTTTTATCATAATGCTGTTCTTTCACGTGAGTTAATTGTGTGCTAAGTTTCATAACAATCGGTTAAGTAGAAGTACTTTAAATGAATATACACCTTTCACGGGCGTGGCATTGGCCACTTTTCTAAACATAATGTTGTATTGCAACAATAACTAAATGTGTATGCAAAGTTTCATAGGAATCGGTTTAGTAGAAGTTGTGGAAAAAGAATATTTACTTTGCATGGGCATGGCACCGCCTACTTTTTTAATCATGATGTATTATTCAAACAGAAGGTTAATGTGTGCGCAAAGTTTCATAGGAATCGGTAGAGTAGATGTATATAGATGAAAAGGCATGTGTATTTACTTGTACATCCTTTTAAATAAAGAGAAAATATCCTAAATCGGTTTATAAATGGTGGAGTTGAGGGAACATCCATAAAAAATACATGCCGAATTGATAACATTTCTCTTTTTTTTAAGTCGACCACTTTTTTGAAAAGTTCCAAGCGTTTTATGCACATACTTTCCAAAACTAGTTGAGAATTTACAAATAGTTTTTGAAAGTGTGTGCATGAAATAAGCGGATTGGAACTTTTCAGAAGTGTGATTGAAGTCTATTGACGATTTTGGTAAACCACCAATGAAATGCATTTAGACAAATAAATCTTAATTTGAAATAAAATTCGGAGAATATATCAAATAATAAATTTAATGAATGCTTATTAGAATTACTATTATTACAATAATTCCTTTGCATGCATTTAAGACTTTTACTAATAAACTGTAATAAATTTACGGCCATGAATCCTTGATGAGTTGTTATCAATGAAGTGGTGTACATATCCTTGCAAAGCTCATTTAAATATTTAATGGCCTGATATATTTAAGATTTATAAACCTGAAATATACTATAGATGTGCCTTCTTAAAGAAAGTGGTCCTATAATAGTATACTTTTTCCGATAGTATTTTCTTCGCTTTTATAAATGGAATATGTATTTTTATTACAATATTTTTTGACGTTGTTAATTTCATACTTCAATGTTTACTTTTGCTTGTTCAAAGATGTTTTTTTAACGTACGAGTTTTACTTACTCGTACAATACTTTTTTTCTCGTCTATCTATATTTTTGTGTAGTTTTTGCATATGACTTCATTTTTAGGTTTTTTTTTCTTGCCATATGACTACTTGTATGTTGGATACATAATCATAACTTACGTTTCATCTTTGTTTCTTTTCTAGTTCTTTCTTAGTTTTGTTAGATACTTTTGTTGTTTTTGTTTCTTTAATGAACTTTTTATTTAACATTCAATGTTGTAGATTATTTTGGAGTGTGTATGAGAGTTTTTTTTTCTGCGTTCTACTCTATGCTTATACATGAATGAAGTAGAAGAAAGACATTATTTTGGCATTTTGCCCAAGTAAGCAGAAAAACTCTTTAGAGTTTTTTTGTATAATGGAAACCCAGTGAAATGTGCACGCTTATAAGAGTTTTGGAAGAAGAAAAATTATAAAACTAGGTAGACACAAATTTTCGACTTCAAAGGGATAGAAATAAAAAGAAATATATTTTTAAAACAACGTTTTATTTATATGTTCTAGCTCTGTACTGGCGGGGCACTGCCCACTTTTCTAATCACAGTGTTGTATTGTTAATTTAAGTTAGTGTGTGTTCAAAGTTTCATAAGAATCGGTTAGATACAAGCAGCTGAAAAAGATTACATATTTATTTTAAATGGGCGTGCTACTGCCCACTTTTTTCATCATAATTCTTTACTGTGACCGTATATGAATGAGTGTACAAAGTTTGCATAAATATGAGTAACTGAAATATAAGACTGACTTTGTATGGGCGTGGCCCTGCCCACTTTTTCAATCATAATCTTGTACTATCGCGAAAGCCCAATGTGTATGCAAAGTTTCATAAGCATATGTGCAGTGGAACTAGTAGAAATAATTAAAATTCCAAAATTATCGATAGCTTTTAATAAAATTTTATAGTAAGCGACAATTTATGTGTATAACGGCCCTTTTCACAATGTACGATTAAGAGTTAACGTGGACTTTAACGGGAAGCTCAGCATACAAAACTTGCCGCTAAAGTCGACATTAGCATTTAATCATACATTGTGAAAAGGGCCGTAAATCATATTAGAATATAATAAAAAACCTTCTCCTTAATTTTGGCGCTTGCGATTAATTCGAAAACAAGTCTCGATATGTTTATATCTATGTCTATGCCATCTTTGTTCATATCAATATCGAAATCATGTCTATGTTAGTATCAATGTCTATATTCAGAACCATTTCTATGTCAATACCCATATCTATAACCTTGTCCGTTGTTATATCTCTAGTATCTACTAGTCATATGCAACAAGCCATTTGAATTTTAAATCACAGTAATTCATAACCAAGGCTCGAAATTTCATGCAAATAAAAATTGATTTTAAGCGCTTAACAAATGCAACTGAAAATGAAAAATGTGCGCAAACATATGCATTTACCTACGAAGAAAGTACCAAGACTAAAATAATATGAAAATATTTTAATTTAATCTTTTATTATTATTAAAGAAGAAAACATAAAACAAAGATAATTTGCTCTATTATTTAATGCAGCTGAACTTTAGTTGCGTTGCCAGTCGGCAACTGAAAATTAATGCTTGCCAGAAAGGCACTAAATAGCAACTGAAATCATTTTCAGCAGCTGACAACCCAACTGAAGTTCAGTTGCCATGCGTAATCGCCCTATTAACACTTCTCAAAAATTGAGAAACAATCATTGGAAAAATTTTTATTACTTTAAAAATATGCATTTATTGCCAAAATATGCAAAAATATGCAACTACAAATCGATGCCAAACTACTTAAAATTTGATGATTCGCATAAATTATTATTCAATACCTCTTTATCTCTCACCACAAAAAAACATGCAGTTGCATGAAAGCCCGAGCCCTGTGCATAACACTAAACTTAGTCACACTATTGCTAATACTTAAAACAAAGCAAAACAAATGAAAACAAATGAAAACAGCAAACAGTTTTTACAGAATCAAATCATGTCTTGTTTCGTGAGAATCAAGTTATTACACGAATTGTTTCTCTCAAATAAAAAGAGCACACCTACAAAAAGCAAGAAGTACTTATATATCATCAAAATGATTTGAAACAAATAAATCACACTTGACATTTGCTTAGATTGTATGGAAGCAAACACAAATAATGTTTTAAGATTAATATGAAGAAAATATATTTAAAAAATAATCTTAAGAAACAGTATTTCATGGCAGACATATTTTTTTTTACAAAAATTAATACTTTTTTAAATATTGCTTGGAAGATACTTAGGTGATACTTTTCTTTAGCCGAGACACCTGGTGTTTTGCCGAGACACCTTCACCAAGCCAGGACACCACCCTTAGACACAAAACCGGTCTAAGAATTCCAAGAAACTTAGACGAAAATCTCACCGAAATCTCAGAAGTTCCCCGGAATCCCAAAAACTGAAAGCAAAATCTCCCCAAAATCATAAAAGTTCCCCGGAAAATAATGGCAGCACTGAAAGCCGCAAAAATACCACAACGGCAACACTCAGTAAAACTATCTACCAAATTTCAGATAAATCGGCCAACAGAAAGGTTGTAAATTTTTAATTACTAGATTTGACCCCTACATGCATATATGTATATAATAGTACATAAATATTTACAAATCCACATACAAACATACATAAAAACAAAAGAGAAAAGTTGACACTAAGCACATATGTGTGACATGCAATTTAAATCATGTCTGACAAGCTAAAATGATTTACTGAATTTTCCTGATCATTGCTCTACACACATTCGACTTATTACTTGCAAGCCTGTGATTTGTAAATCATGCTGCTTTTGTATGGTGTGATGACTTGGCATGTAAATTTCAAGTCAAATCAAAGCACAATTTGGAAAAAAATAGTGTGATCTAAAATGCGTTTCAAATGGTTTGCTGCAGATCTCTAGTATATACCAATCTTTAATTATATTTTTTTTTTTTTGTTACCACATCTCAAGTCCAGTTCAATATCCATATTAAAGCTAAAGTTTGTGATAGATCTCACATGTTCGTTATTAAAGAAGCCATCAATCTCTAATCATACACATACATATCTAGAATAAAATACTGTATTATAAATATGGGTAGCTAAATTTTCCGATTTCAAAAAATCAACAAAACTTTTTGTTGGGTTATTTAAGATTTTTAGCCTTTTGCAAGAAGATTCTATAAAATATATTTCCACATTTTCATACAATTCATACTACTTATGAAAAGCCAATCATTTAAACATGTCTGTATGTATAATGAACTCTTATATGTATAAGAAAATCAACAACAACTTATACAATTTAATACTGTAAATGCAAGCAACTACTTTCACGTAGAAGCCGGGGAAGGCTCTGTATCAGTTAGTAGCGGTGACCACATTCATTTTATTTTCCCTGTTTCTTATTAAAAAAAAAGGAAAACTTTCAAGTTAATGTAATTTATATTATGAATTGTATACATACTTAAAAGAAAAGGTTGTAAGGACTTATGGAATTACTGCTTCAGCTGTATTTGTTTTTTTCCATTTTTTGTTTTTGTTTAGCTTGTACTTTTAGTCTTTCAAGTATAATCTTATTTAATTTTCAACGAAATGATTTGGTAAGTTTTGTAAAAGTTATATGAATGTATTTACAAATTTGGTTGAAAATTGTGTAATATAAGGAATATATGTATATTTGGAATTGGAAGCAGTTTTGCAAAAGAATACTATTTCATCAGTTAAAACTTCTTTTTATTTTAATTAAAGATAGATAATGAATCTAATATTTTTTTTAAATATCTTTTAAGTGATTCCGTGAAGTGTTAAAAACTAAATTTTAGAGCTGTAATCGAAAACTTTGGCCATAACCTAGCCAAACTCCAATTAAATGCCAACAATTTAGATATTGAAAAGAAGCGAATCAGATGTATTGTCATGAAGAAGATGCCAATGAAGTTTTATGCGCTGAAGGCTCCAAAAAATAGCATAGTGACATAGGAGGTGATGTCTGCAGTTATGTCTTCCAAGCCACCAAACCCATGGGCAAACACCCAAGGATCTGTCGCACGGATATCTACATCAATCACATTTTTTTAAAGAAATACTTACAATTTTACATGATATTTGTACGTAATTATTATCCCAACTGAAATAGATTTAAGTCGGAAGCTATTATTGTTTAATTCTTGAGTTAATGTATAAGTTACCATATATTGTTTTAAAAGATACATATTTCATAATGTTAGCCAATCTTAAACACTGCAGGATATTTATGTATTTAATTCATTTAATTTAATTTTATTTATTTAATTTTGTGTGGCATATTTATAAATATGCCTTGGAATATTTGTTAATAGAAAATAAAAACTGAAATAAGGGTTAGTCACATTTCGACAAGAAAACACGCAGTTTTGTTCAAAGTCGTATATGCGATTAAGGACTCGTGGTACTTATTAACTTATATTATAACTATTTTTTAAGAATGAAATATTAGAATATCTTATCAGACTAGCAGAACAGCTTAGTACTAGAGTTGGAAAACTATCGGTAGTGTCACAATCGAAAATTTTCAATATTTTGCACAAATATATCGGTATATCGTTTCTAAACCATCAAAAGTTAGAAAAACTATCGATATATCGACGATACTATCGTGATACTATCAACGTTTTATAGTTCTCAAAGAATGCACTAAATGTATGTAAAAATGCTAATAAAACAGGTTTTTAAACAAAACAGAACTTTATTTCGTAGTTCGATAAATAAAAAAAACTAAAATCCATGTAACATTCGAATATAAGAAAAATGTGTGAGTTCAGTGAATTTTAAGTCCAATATAACTAACTGATGATCGTAGTGGATCATTTACTATCGATAGCGGCAAAAAAATATTGATTATTTTCAAATAATAAGCGAATAAACAGAATAAAAACATCGATAGTCACAAAAAAAATTAATATCGATGCTATCGATAGCGTAATCGATAGATTTCCACCTCAAATTAGTACTACTAATTTCGACAGCCACAACACTGCCATCATCAGCGTCCTTTGTTAATTTTTACCACGTTTGATCGTGGATGCTAGTATTAAGGAAACATTAGCGGCATTATGTATAATGAAAAATTGGCATGAGGATAGCATAAGTGACGAAATTGAACTTGATCTTAGCGAATTCCTCCATACATTTGACATTAAAAATCGGCTCATAATGAACTTCTAACTCACGATTACATCCTAGCTTGATTTTTAATGTCAAATTGTATGACAAAACTCGTTAAGAGCATGTTCAATTGTGCCACTTATGCTGACTTCATGCCAATTTTTCATTATACATAATGCCGTAGCTATTTAACCAAATTTTATCACAAAATAGAATACGAGTGTCTTTGTTCGTTTTATCAATATGGTGAGCGAGAAGTTGCACCTCTGACTATCGTATCAAACTGTTTGGTCAAAACCATGTATGTGTAGGTGAGGTGAGTTTGACGAAAAATCAAACCAATCCTGTATTAAATGAGAATTGTGAAATTGTGGTGATTTACTAGTAACATTGTCAGTAAAACTACTGACCAGGTGGGGCCCAGCCTTTATGACCATATGAAGACATTTGAACCAAAGATTCACTAGTAAAATTTAGTGACCCTCGTCTACAATTTTATAAGGGTTGGAAATACCCTAGAACTGTTATCTCTAACGTATCTCTAGTCGCGCATAAAAGGAAAGTTGTCGACAATTTAGCTAGTGAAATTGTCCTAGAAAAAAGAGTGTTGACATAGAGACATATGATTCTAGGCTGACTTAGACTGATTTAGAGTTTTTCGTCAAACATATACGTGTGAGTGTGAAAAAAATGTGAGTTTGAAGTACCAATTTGATGCGAATTTGGTCCGTTGCAACGCCGCTTTGGACCTGTGCAGCGAGTGTTTTTTTTATACTTGTAAAGTTCTATACTTTTTCGAATACAGAACATACTTGCTCCCTCACTCATAGCACAATCAGTGAATAGAATTGAATGAATATCTATACGTTTGTAGTTGCAGCCATGTATGTTCCTTTCAGATGAACAAACAAAAACATGAACGCCTTAAAATATTTATTGAAATATACATACTTATATACGTTTAAAACGAAACTGAAAATAACCCTACAGACAGGGCTGCCAGTTAAGGGGTTCTGACCCCAAATTAGAGGAATCGTCATCGCAAAAAAGGATGAAAATTTTCATTTGGGGTTTGCGGTATTCATTGGCGTTATATAAAAAATACATTGGGGTTTTTTGGAGAAATTCTTTAAAAGTTTCTTTCATTTGATCTATAATTAAAAATACTTCTTCTAAAATATTTTTAGCATACATACAAATGAGTATATTGAGAGATTTGGACCCCAGGTAATGTACTAATTCCTATTAACACAAAGTTCAGTTATATCAGTTTTATTTAAAAGTTTAGTAGCTCCCAGTTTTAAGTTTTATCTGAAAGTTTAACATTATCGTTAACAATTTATTAGTACTTTGCTTTCGTAACACTACGATAACAATTATCTCCTGATACATAATATATAAGTCCGTGAATAATATAGACTAAATTTACATGTTGAAATATTTCATGAAACATCTCGCAACTGTGGAGATGCAAATGGGTTAAAGAAACTTGACAAGAATCATCTAAACATTAATTTCATATCGCTTTTTCTACCAAATTTCTTCCCTGACCATAAAAAATTTCATGCAACAAATTTCATGAAATATTTCATCGTGTAAACATAGAATTAAAAAAATACGTTTTTTAATGAGAATTTTTTTGGAGGACTTTCTTTTAACAGGGGATTTTTCGGGGAAATAGTTTCTAGTTAACCGACAAGTGTTTGTGTTTTACCGAGTGTAATCGTTAAAGAATTTCGAATACAATTCGTATTCGTATATCAGAGTACCTTCGATATTTTGTAAGTTTCCGATTTCTGTTGTTAAATTATGGATCTCTGGAGTACTTTAAAAACTTTAGGTAGAGATATTGAGTTTTTCAAAATAACTCGGATTTTTTTAATTCGACATTTTTGGAGTAAAATTGAGAGTTTCTGGTTAATTTGCGCCTTATTTGGTGCATCAATATTTCGGAGTTCTATAAATTTTTTTGCAATTTCTTTATAAAATTGTGTGTTAATAGCAAACTAAGACTACTTTTGTTGCATATTTAAATATAATTAATTTTTTTCGAGCATATTTATAATGTGATTTTTAGCCTAATTAACCTGGTCACGAACGGGTTAATCATATAAATTCGTATATATCTTAATTACTATTTTTTTCATTTACTTAGCTTTAATTCAAATATAACTCTTTTTAAAAGCATACCTTCACTTTTTATTTGCTTTCTAATAAATTAATACAAGGAATGTTTCTTATTACTACTTTAGTATGCGCCATTATTTGTCACAAGACAAGCAATGACATGTTTAACAAAATCTAGCATGCAATGTTTCTTGATTTTTTTCTTTTTTTGGCGTTTTATGAAAATAATGAAATAATTTTTGGAACAAGAAGGCAGAAAATAGAAATGTTCAAATTATAACAATTTATCAACAAGACACTTTTATTTAATGTTCACTGTTCAAAACAACCCACCATTTATAATGAAACAATGAAAGAACAACAACAACAACTTACAACATATATCTAATGATGTTTTCTCTTTGCTGGCATGCTTTTAAATACTTATTTAATTTAGCGCCTAAAAGTAGGCAAGCTCAAGCGCAAAATAAGTATGGTGAAAGTTTAATAATAACAACCCGGTAGTTCTTGAATTCGTTAAAATAATTTTTAATTTGAAGACAATCGAATGATATGATTTTATGCCCTCGGAAAGTACATACTGAGACGAAGTACTTCATTTAGTTGTATCGACTACAGCCTGATATTTACCTTGAGATCAATTGAAAGAATTTACTACTTAGTCAAGATATTTAACAAGATATCAACAACTTATAAAAAATGCTACCTGATATTTTTCAACTGAATAAAGAACTCATTATATAGGCACATGTGATATTTTTTTTTCTTAGCGACTGCTAGGCCTTCGGAATTTCTCACAAATAGAGTTAAAAAACTCTTTTCTTTCTCCCGAACTGTTGGGTTCCTTTGTTAAGTACTGCTATGAACTGTGGCATAAAATTTAACTATCATGACATCTACGACAACAATTAATGAATGAATTTTATTCTCATAATATTGTAGCAAGTTCTCATACCTTTACTCAACCAACCATTTACTTGCAATCTACATTAGTTTAGTCGTTTGTAAATTACGACAATGAAATAAAAATCGCAATTTGTTATCACAAGATCAGTTGTTGGGGGCTGTTGGCATTGTTGCTTTACTAACAAATATTTATGTCTATGATTGTTGAGTTTCTGAAAACTATGCAAAAGCATCGGTAGGGTGTACTAATCGAAATGTATGGCCTCGTATGATTTATGTTGTAAGCTCTAAGCCTAAGTTTAGTTTTAGGAAAGTCTCAAAGCTTTCCTGAAGCATGCAGTGAAACTGGATCATACTTGAATTTACTCTGTGGGCCACTAATTTACATTAAAAAAGAAGGATAACAAAGACTAACAAGACTTATTAGAAATCGAAGGATGTGATAAGAAACCAAGCTCATAAAAGAGATCTTAAACTGCAAAGAAATCTTGGATGTTTTATGGTTGATTCTCATTTGAAATGCTTTTTTCGTGTCCGTTGAAAGTACATATAGTAAAATATTTCATAAAATAAACGCTTAAATTTTAAAATGAAAACTGCTTTAGCAAAACTTAATAGACTATAAATAAATGTTAATAAGTTTTTGTTGTGTTAGACTGACCATTATGTATTAACCCGCCAATGGTGCCCTACTGATTTGTGAGACCGGTTGTGTTAAAAAATTCGTATAACTTTATTCTCCGTTATTGTTTTTTGTTGCGATTTCGAATAGCTGCCGCAATGCATGTCCCCCACCATCAATTCATGACGAAACTGCTTAGTGAACACCATTTCTGTATTTTTTTTACTAACCTGGTGTGAGACCGTAGTCACCGTGTATTTAAGTAAAATAATCAAGGATTAAAATAATCAAGGATTAATTTTGGATACCAATTATTTTATAAAAGTTCCAATTGTCGAAAGACTGAGTAACGTTATTTTGCTTAATGAATATGTGATTTTTTTATTTTTTTCTTAATTTTAAAAAATGTATTGCTAAAACGTTGTTATTTTTAATGCTCTAAATAAAAACATTTGTGAATTTTAATATTGAAATAAAAGAGCTTAAATTGAATAAATATCTTTGTTTTATTGTCAAAGTGCATAAATAAAAAAGAACATGAACTATTAGTAACACGTTTCGAAAAATCTTTAGTTGAAAACCCCGGTGCATGAGACCGGCGTCACCATTAATCAAAGTCAAATTTGCGGGTTAAAAACGAAGAACGAAAATACTGTTTATACTCTCTTCATAAAAAAATTGCGTGTCCGTAGTGCATGCAAATGATTTTCCACATTAATAATGAAACAAAACAAGTCTGCAACTTCAGGCTAGACGAGTTTTTCCATACAAATTGACAGTAATCATACGCCGTAAAAAACAGTATGAGATAAAGATGAACCAGAACTGGGGCTAAACGAGTTTTTCCATACAAATTGGCAGTAATCATACGCCGTAAGAAGCAGTCATGAGATAGAATCTATTTTATTTTGAGAACGTTTTTTCTCATTCTCTCAGTTTTATCCACTCGTTCTCTCAACAATGTTGCCGTGCTTTAATAAAATTGCATAAATTTTTCTTACGAAATATACGAACAAATGAAAATTAACAATAATAAGAGAGAATTTTGAAGCTACTACCGTCGATTTAATTTTGGGCCTGTTTATTTGGCAGCGTTTTTGCTTGAAGTTGCAGACTTAGTTCTGTTTCATCATATAGAATTTGTTTTATTTTGAGAACGTTTTTTCTCATGCTCTCAGTTTTAGCCACTCATTCTCTCAACAATGTTGCCGTTTTTTAATAAAATTTCATACATTTTTCATACGAAATATAAGAACAAAACAAAATAAACAATAATATGAGAGAATTTTGAAACTACTGTATCGATTTAGTTTTGAGCCTGTTTATTTTTGCAGCGTTTTTGTCTGAAGTTGCAGACTTGTTCTGTTTCATCATTTACGAAACTATGAACTTTTTCCAATAACGAGATTAATTAAATTTATAACTGTTTTAGAATTTTTGCATTTGCTTCTCTTATTTCACACATCAAATTTTTTGAAAAATATTAGAAATTTTAATATTTTTGTTAAATTGTTGTTGTCCACAGTCGCGTCTATTGAGTGAGCGTTATGATTTTTTTGCGCGCTTCATAACTCGGTTTAGCTCTCACCGCACTGTGGTTTGCTATATTTTCAAAGAATGCATTATTAGAAATTGACATAACTTTTAACATTGTCGCCCAATTTTATTAAAATAAATCCTATTTGAAAGAAGAGTTAGCCTACTTTTTGCTCATGTATAAATGATTGTGAGCAATTATCTTAAAAGAAAAAAATATATATTTATTATTTTTCCATATGACCCAAGTGAAAATTGAAAAAGGTGGTCATTAATTTTAATTTCTTGCTGCGATCATTTTAAATTTTTGTTTTTAAAGAGTAGATGTATAGTGCTTTCAAATCCTATACTAATTTTTTGCGGTGTATTTTTTTTCGCAAAAATCATTCCCAGAACAACCGCGAAAGAAAATTAAGGCTCAATACACAAAAATGTCATAAGATCGAAATTTTATTTCAGGATCCATTAAATGAGGCGAAACCTGTAATATGAATCATACCATCTCACATTTCATTTAGTTGCATTGGTAAACAAAAAAATATATAACAAAGAAAAAACACCGAATGTACGTTTCAAATGAGAATCAATCTTAATCATTTCTCCGTATGATTAATATTTAATTTACCATTATATCGATCGTATATCACGTATACGTACACAGAATAAATTATTGCCAATATATTACACTATGCAATAATATGAAACTTTTGTCATGACTAGGGTTAGCAAATAATCGCAGAATTTCAAAATCGCTATTACGATTAAAATATATGCGATTAAAAGCGATTATCGGTTTAATCGCGATTAAGGAAGAAATTATACTGTCATAATATTCTATTAAAACAAAACAAAAAATGTCATAAATCATAAGTAATGATTCATAACGTATGAGTATCAGAAAATCTCTCTTGATACACTCTAAAACACTTTTGTTGAAAATTAGGTCGACAATAGTCGGCAACACTTTACAGATTATTATCGACCTAAAATTACATACGCATTATTTTTCAACAAAATGTTTTTACTAAAAAAAGCGATTGGCCGCGTGCAAGTTTGAACCGCGACCTTCTGACTGATAGGCTGACGTATCTCCCATTCAGCCATAGCCGTATTATACTTTATGTTACATTTTTCCACTTGGACTAAATACATATGTTTAATTTTAAAGGTTTTTTCTTTAATAAAATAACTACAAAATTATTTATTAAAGATTATCCTTTTAGAGCTCATTTAATTCGTGGAGTATACAACTTTAAACAGTTTGCCTTAAAACAAATTGCTGTCTATAAAAGCTAGTGTAGTAAGTTTAACTCTTTCTTGCCACAATTTGTATAGTTGTTGTTGCTATTTTCATACAAAATGTAAAATTTTACGCTTGTTAGAGTTTATTGTTACTGTCATTGTATATCTTCCCTTAAAGTTCATTGTGGATATTGTGCTTGTACTAGAATGTTAAACAATATTTAAGAATGTTGTAAGTATTCTTTGTGTATGTTTTATGTTTCATTTAGAAATTGTATTGTTCCAGTCATTTTTTGCAACAAGCATTATGTGTTTTATTTATCTTAATTTATTAATCATGAAAGAGCGTGCTTAACAACATAGTTAACTATGTATTACTTTTTTAGGAAAATTATTATATATTAAGTTTTGATGCATGAATTGATTAAAAGTAAATGATATTGAACTACTGGACTGCAAACTACTGTCAGTCATTGGTAGTGTAGTCTAAACGGTAAAGAAATCCGATGAGTAGACTATGTGGTCTCGAAACATGTAAGTTCAACCTTCCCTGCAGTCAAATTTTTCTTTGTCTACATCCCATACAATTTTTTCTCTAAATACATAAAAATATAACTTAATTAAAGAACTAAATCAAAAACGAACTAGTAAAATTCATAAATTAACTGTTATAAACTCTAAAGGCAAATAGCTAATGTGCAAATGAAAAGGTGAAAAACAACTCCTATGGTGATCAGTATGAATTAATTAAAAGTAAATGATATTCAACTATTTGACTGCAAAGTTAGTGTTTATTTGCTTTGTTCATTGCTACAGTTCATTCCCTGTGGAAAATTTGGTGACCAATGATCCAAAAGTACTCGTCCTATGACTTGAGAAAATGAGACTGGTACCAAAAATAAGGAGTAGTGAATGGTGAAAAAAGACATATTGTGTAAATGGTCACATATTAACCATTTTCAGTCAATTTAGTTGGTGCTCCCGCTAATATTGTAGTAAACGGCACTGAACAAATTCGATGCAGCTGGATCTAAGGCCTATCACATAGTTTTATATAATATTAACTGTTTCCTTTCAATGAGACTGCCATGCCACTCAGGAACCTGTTCCGTAACTATATTCAGATATTAACTCCAGCTTAACTGGTATTTATAATATAGAAATATAAGTGCCCCTGTGGTCGAGTGGGTAGTGTACTAGCCTGTCATACCGGAAGTTGTCGGTTCGAATCCTATCAAAGACACCGCTTAAAAATAAAATGCGATTCCTACTTGGATTTGTAACAATAACAAAATAGATTAATCGATAATTACAGCTGAATTTTGGAACAATATTTATATCTACACCGATTAGGACTCCATAAGATAGTTCAGACACAAGTTACAAGGTGCATACAAAGTATCAATTAACCCCATTCTAGGCCATCCCCATGTAAAAGTGGCTGGTCCGCTTCATAGGAAGTGTTAGAACTCGGACTGGTCCCTACCACCTGGGGACTGGTCACGTGTTTTGTTTTGTGTCAGTTCCATTTACCGTCGGCTATGTAGATGACAAAAAACTGCTGCTGGTTTAAAATTACCATTGTTTCATATTAATTTTAAATTAAAAATTATTAATCTTACCTTAAATGCTTTTAATTAAAAATTTTTCATTGTTAAAACTATTTTTCAAAAACGTTACATTTCATTTTCAAATAAGTTTTTTGTTAAATAATCATTAAAATCGTATTAAATTAAAATGAACTTCATTTTACATACGATGGTATTTATTTAGGGTATAGCTAAATAAAGTTTGAAGCTATTGTGGCTGCAGTGTATGGCGCGTGGACTATCATGCAGGTGGCACAAGTTCAAATCTTGCCTGGGGCAACCAACTACAACACAAAGTTTGCTGATGCCTATAGCCATAGCATAGATGCTAATACGCATTATGTAAGTAAAATAATTAATATAATATCTACATTAAAGTCATGTTGTTTCAGTTTGATATGACTTTAATTCAACATGATTCTTCATGTTGTTTCGATATCAAATTCACGATATTTCAACTCGAAATAACTTTAATTCAGTATGATTCTTCGTGTTGTTCCAATATCAATTTCACTTTATTTCAACTCGAAATAGCTTTAATTCAACATCATTTTTCGTATTATTGCATTAACAACTTCATTTTGATTCAACTGTACTGGAATATTAAATCAACATAAAATATAGTTAATTCAAAAGGATAAATGTTCCCTCAGGATTATTACAAATCATGTTAAATTAACATCAAACACCTATCAAGCAAAATCACTACCGAAAAATATTAAATTAACCTGGTTTTCGCCAATTTTACATTGAAAATTTTCTGTGTGCAGTTAACGAATGTTGCGTGAACTTCATGATTGTTTCCATATTTAAGTTATCGAAATAATTTATGCTAATATTGTTCAATACTGGAATAAAAATGTTCAACATCACTAGACTTTCGTTAATGTTTGTTATTGAATCAATATGTTTTTTTATGATTTTTTCTCTGGGTGTAGTTTTTTTATAGTTGAAAATTTAAGAAATTTTGTGTTCCACTTTTTTCACCGAACATTTATCTTTTTAAACCTTTTCCTAATTTTTTTAATAATTATCATATTATTATGTTTCTATTAAACAAGTACCAGCTATGAATTTAAAATTTTAACTCATGCAACATCAAAACATTCCCCTTGACCATTGTCATTATCATCACACTTATGGTCAGCATCTTGAACAAAAGTTACGGTAATTTTCAGTAAAATTAACCTGACCATAACCCTCAGGTCATTTGGTAATAAATTGTTCAAAGTGTATGCAAAAAGTAACAAACGGCATAAATTTTCGACACCACAACCACTAGAATTTCCTCAATGCCATCACAGACAGCGTAACAACACCACTTTTGCTATAATCAGTATTCATGCATTTGTCTAGAACAGCCAATGTATGACGAGGTAATATAAACCCTTAAGTAGTGATGAATTTGAATATATATATATATATAAATACTAAAGCTGCTTTTGTAAATGTGTAACTTAAATAAATTTTATTTTGGTTTGAGCAAAATAAACTTTCAATTCTGTTTCCTTCTTTAGCATATTCAGTTGTTGTTAAATGGACGTAAATGACCACATGCACGAGTATGCGGCATGCAAGTATGCAGGAATAATTAACAATAGTGTGAGATATCTAATGATGCCTTTAATTGAATCTAATCATCATTAACAATTATAAAAGAGTATTTGTTCTCAGCGGATGTGCGGTATGAGTTAGAACGAAAGACATTCGTATACAATTGAAAGACATAATTTTCTAAGGACACGTTGTGGTGGGCGGCTAACTGAGCCAAAGTCCTTGGAATGGTGTTGATTACACTACGTGTGCTTTGCTGCAGATAATACAAATATGTAGTTGTTATTTTCCCCTTTCTTTCGTTATGGTAAATTTATTCTTACTGAACTCCTGTTTTTTCTCTGGGTTATAAAGTCAAATCATATGCAAATAATTAAGCAAATTTACTTCCGACTGCAACAAAGTGATCGCAAAAAATTAAAAGCTGATGCAATTTTTGTCAATCTATTGTTGAATTTTTATGATGATGAAAAAAAAGAAGAACAAAATCACTATTCCAGTTTAACAGCAGCATTGCAGTTTGCATGTATATGTGATACTTATAGACAATTCTACATACTTACATACATACTTGTGCGTGTGTGCGAAGCAAAAGGCGTTGAAATATTTCCCTAAAGTCCCATCACGTTGTAGATGTCGCCAATACGTTTTCATAAAAAAGTCATTTTGTAATCTCCGTGCACACAATTTTGTCTGCCATAATGAAATCGCATGAAAAAGAACCAAAAGATTGTGTATGCAACTTAATATTTGTATGGGCAATTATGACGATTGTACGGATGTAATTCACTTATTGAGGGCCTTTATTTTGTCAACGGCCATTCAAACTCTTGTAATATCAATAAAACAGGAGTATAGATTTCAGAAGACTGTTGAAAGTTAAATATAGAGATGCATGCGATACCGATACGATATATCGGCGACATTTCAGATTTATCAGCGATTTTTTTTACTGTCGATACAACGATACTTTTGAAAGTTTTTTTCTAATTAATAAACGTTAACTAACTGTAGACGGGTTTTTAAACTTATGAACTATGAAAAAAAGCATGCTAAGAAAAGGCAGCTAGTGAAGTTCCAAATATTTAGAAAAAGTTCATTAATAGATGCGACTAGCTGCGAGATGGCGACAGTCTGTTAATTGAGCTTACTAAAATTAGTAGGATTTTCGCTACAGTGTTGTTGCCACTGTCAGTGGTAGTGTAGGGAAAGGACTCTGATGAGTAGACTTGGTAGTCACGAAACAGCTGTCAGTTCAACCTTCCGTACATCCAACATTTTTTCTTTGAATGTTCAATATTTACATGCTTTAGAATTTCTTTCTTAAATAAAAAATAATTTGATCGAAAGATTAAATTAAAAAAATGAACTAATTAAATAACTTTGGATAAAAACCATACAGTTCGGCTAAAAATGCATAACTTCTGAACTATTGTTAAGGCTTGTTTCCGCATACACCGTAATCGTTGACAAAAATTTAATTCTATAGATTCTAAGACGAATTTTTTTCGTTGCTAATGTATAGAATTTTGTTTTCGTCGACGATTACGGTGTGCGCGCAAACGAGCCTGAACTCGTAACAGCAAACACTTGCTACAATAACAAGTTGCAATACACTCAAAATATTCGGTACTTAAAATTAACTGAAATTACCATATAAAATGAATAAAAACTCAATTAAAAACCGGTCTACTTATTATTCATTTATGTTTAACAAAAACTTTCTACAACTTTAAATGTTAAAAAATTAACAGGCTTAAAAACATAAAAAATTAATGATGCCTTATGTTTTTAGATCAATTTAACTGTCAAAAGAACTAATAGCAGCTTTCGTAAAAATAAAAGAGGGTTCCTTGTTTCTGCTATTTTTACTGTTAAATAATCAGCCCCAAGTTTCGTAAAAATAATTGATTTTTGCTTTGTTTTTAAATGCTAGAGGCTTATTATTTCGTATCTTTAATTATTATTTTATTAAATTTATATTTTTCCTCACTATTGTTTGTTATGTTAACTTCTACTGGGAATCGAACAAGGCTCGTTCAGGTTAGATATCCAACGTACCAACCACTCAGCCAAAGCATAGCTGCCTTCGTGCAGCTAGGCAACATAAACTTACTCAATTTTATGCATTTAACATTACATATTAAAAAAAAACACACGCATGGTCTTGACTGAAATTGAACATGTGACCTCTCGTTTAATAGTCTAACGTACTAACCACTACACCATTGATTTTAAATGTATATTTATATATTTTCAATTGAAATTTCAGCTAATTTTACGTACAGAATATTTTAAGTACTTGTGTGTTTGTTATTTTACGTATACCATAAACAACGGACAATATTAAAAGCAACCGAAAATCTTTATTGATGTGTACTTAGTTTTTTTTTATTGAATATTAGAATCATTTAAAAAAAAAGATTGCTTAGAATTTTAAATGTTTATTCTTTTAAAAACGATTGCACGGAATACTTCTTGAACAAAATACATTCCGTTACTGTCATAATATTGTGAATGTATAAGTTTATCTATCTCGTTAAAGTGCAAGGCTTACAACTAGAAAATGGATAATGATGGAAGAGGTGGTGAATATTTTGCGTTAATTCGAAAAAGCTAGAAATTTAATTAGAAAAGCTACAGCTGCGTTGTCTGACGCGATACCTTACAGCTGCCCTTCCATTAAACAATATTATTGCATATGTTATTGTACATATTATTGTCGTTTTGAAATATACTATGCAATCAATGGCAGAATATTTTGAATGAAAATAAAAAAACGAACACACATATTGCTTAAGCCTTTTTTGGCTTTTCTGCAGAAATACCCAGGGTCTTGGGAGGAATCGAACCTGCGACCCCCGGCTAATAGTATAGGACACTATCCACTACACTACGGGGGTACCCTTATATTGCCCAATTTTCCTGACAGTGAAAAAGTAAACATAAGACTAAACAATGTTGCCGTCATATAATACAATTTTCATTATTGTACAATAAAAATCAAAATTCTTTTGATTTTTACCAATATATTGTGCCACCTTCGAATATGACATACACATTGGCGTTATTATTGTAAAATACGAAAAATTGCACAATCATATTGCAAGTGGGTGGGCCGCTTTAGTCAAAAGTCTTCGAAAATTATAATAAAACATGACAAATTCATGAACAGAAAAGTTAGTGATTGATTTGGTATTGGCATTTCGTGAAAGATTTGATGGTTTGGAAAATACTGAATCATTTTGTTTATCCACAATGCCTGATACTCGATACAAATCACGAAAATTTCAATTCCAGTCTACTGCTTCTATATTAAAAAAATCGGGATCATTGATTTACTTGACCTTAATGTAGCACTGTATTTCGAAACTATTGCACCTCCAAGATCTAGTAAGTCAACCCAGAAGTGGGTTTGTGACACAGATCCGCTTATTTTCTGCCGCAATGACGTCATATGTAAAAAGTTGAAAACAATCGAACAGCCGCCGTAATTTTGTGTTTAAATGAGTTCTGTCGCATCAGTGAGGTTACTTGCTATTGGAGAGGGGTTACTCAGTAATTCGATTCGAAAAAAAACTATTTGAATTTTTATGTTATTTACATTACAATTCGATAGCATTTTCTTTCTATTCGAATTATTGAGAAACAACCCAAGCTCTCGTTAAAACAAACTTGCGAAATCATCTTAACTTGAGTTTTGTTTATTTCACCTTAAATTTAAATTCACTAAGAGTATCGGAATTAGTATCGTCGATGTTTTTGTTTGAGTATCGGTATCGGTATCGTATCGGCAGAAAGGTGCACTCAAAATAAAATATTGATAAATCTAACCAATTTCATAGGTTAGAATTGAGCCAAACCATAAAATACAGTAAAAATCAACCAATGGAATTGTAGTTTAGTTGATAGTGTGTAAAACTACTAAGCGGAAGGTCGCAGGTTCGATGCCTTCCAAGGCTTAAGCAGTAAGTGTGTTTGTTTTAAAAAAATTTTTTTTTGTTATTTTTTGTAATTTTTGGGCTTGAACTTAGGTTCTCATGTTTATAAGCCGGACGCCTTTACCATCTCAGCTAAGTCAACTTGTTAAGTAAGGATAGCACAAAGTATACATAGACATGTGGTGAGTTCTTTGACTTAAATACACTAATGTTTAAATTGGTAATTTTAACCATTAAAATTGGCAATTTTAATCACAAAAATTTTTTAAAGTTAAATTAATAAATTTAACCATCAAAAATAATTTTATTTTTAATATGTCGTTTTTCCAAATTTATATTTTACAATTCAGTAAAATATAATATTTCGGTCTCGAACTCAGGTTCTCATGTTTATGAACCGGACGCCTTTACCATCTCAGCAAAGTATTTTAATTTTAAGAAAACTAAAATAATGAAGGAGCAAGTATATCAGTTAACTACACGCTCTAGTTTTAAGAAGAATTTATGGATATATTGGTTACGAGTATCAACCAATACTCGAATTTAAATTGGTGGAGACCATTGAGCTTGGAGGCGGATATCTTGGGTTCCTCCTTATGATATATGTCGTTTGGGGGTACATGAAGGAAGCTCTCCTGTAGTAGAATTTTGCAGTTTGTGAGATCAAATTTTCCGCTAACCAAATTTTATAATATAAAAAAATAGGATATTCTACGGATAGCTTATATTCTGAAGATTAACTTTAAGCACGCGAAGTGGCAGGCAGTACCCCTAGTCTCAAATATATAAATTAATACATTTTGTAAAATTTTACATAATATAATTCGGCCCAAGATATCTTCTGCATTTGTTTACCCCAAAATCCAGCCTTATCTTCCCACAAACATGTGTAATTTACGCTCCACACACACACACACACACACACACACACAGAGACAGACACTTATTCAAACTCTCCTGCTTATAATGCATTTATCGAGTTCAGAGGTGGCCAATAAATTTGAATAATAATTATCGCTTGCATGAGTCCAAGCAAAGCAGGCATACAAACGTATAAAAAAAACTTATACACTTTGAGTACTTCAAGCAGCAGCCATTGGATACTAATGCGCAGGATGGCTGGCATTTTACTATTAAAATTTGTGTCCATTTACCCTCGCATTTATGTTTTTTTTTCCTCTAGAGAGATTGTTTTATAATTATCACATGAATGTGACATCTTCTTTTTATATATGTATATATTTTTTGCGAGTAAATTGTCTGTAATTTTTGTCTTTTTTAAGGCTTGAGGTGGTTAACGATAAGTAAGGATAATTTATAAAGAAATATTAATATAAAAGAACAGAGAAAATAAGATTTTTTGGAGGTTTTCTGCTGGTTGGTTAAAACAGGTTTGTGGTTATTATCGATTATGGATTAAATGATGTGAAAGGAACAATTTGTATAAGAATATTTTCCAGGAATTATGGTAAAGTGTGATTTTTTTGCTAATTGGATTTCATTGTAGATTTATTTAAGGCCGCCACAAAAATACATATCGCATATATCTACCCCTTTGCGCCAAATGATCGTAAGCGCCAAAAATTAAAATTTTCAGGAGAAGGGTTTTTTATTGGATTTAAACATGATTTATATTCATAAACTGTCGCTTACGAATCAAATCTTACAGCCTGTATTTCAAAAGTTATTAACAATTTTGACATTTTCACGATTTTAAACTATGGGTAGGCAGGCTCATAAAATATTGATTTCAATAAAAAAAATTTCTTTTTTACAAAATGTCGCTTACGATCATTTCGCGCAAAGGGGTAGATATATGCGAATAAAATTAAATTTGAAAAGGGTGTGCAACATTAACAGCAATTTTGCCAAATATTAGCAAACAAAGTACATACATATTATTCAAACTGCTGTTAACCATCTCAGCTAACGCGTTGATTACAAACCCTAAGGTCTTGAGTTCAAGACTACTTTCAGACAAGCCAACAACATCTTGAATTTTTTGATGTGCATTGGTGTGCCATTGTTGTTGAGCTGTTAAAGTGATGAAGGCATAGCACTGATCACTTTGGCAGTAGAGGTAAAGATTAATACTGACATATCATAATGCACATCACAGCATATAAAATACAAAAAACACGTTTTTCGTGAATATCTTGAATAATCTTACGAAAAATAAATCAATGTCATATTCCCATTTAGCAACACCAAACATCTCAATTTTGAGGTTAATTGGCTTTGTAAACTAGTGTTATAGACTCATTTAGCAAATTTTTATTTTGCAATTAAGTTATGAGTTGAGAAAAAAGTGAATGTCAATAACTATCAAGTGAAATACAGCTCTAATATTAACAGTATGAAGTGATTAAAGGTGTATGATATTTAACTCTTGACTGCAAACCACCGACGTTGTTGCAGTGGTCTAAGCGGAAAATAATTCTGAAGAGATTAGCGGGAGCTATCGAAACATGTCAGTTCAACCCTCCGTGCCGTCAAAAAAATTTCTTTGTCTACATGCTTCACATTTATCTCTATATAAAAATATAATTTAATTGAAAAATTAAATTAAAACCGAACTCAAGCCAAAATATCAAATTTCTTTGCATATTTTTATTTTGTATAAAAAACTTTATTAATTATGAACTTGTTGTATACCTGTTTTGGTGGCGCTTTTTTCCCAAGATTTGCTTGATAATTTTTTATGTAAAATTTATACTCCACAATTTGTATATGTACTGTTTTTTCTTTTACATTTCAATAACCAAAACTAACCACAACATCTCCAAACGGAGGCAACATATGGTCTCACCCACATGAATTCTGGTTAAAATATGATATACAACTTTTAAAGCAATCAGAAAAACAAAAGCAAAATCTTTTTTACTCTAATCCTAATCAATCAAAATAGCAAAACGTTTTTAATTTGAAACCGTAAAAAAACAATTACAATTGTTATAAAATTATTTTTGTGCAATGTTAGCAAAATCCCCAAAGCAACATTATTTAAGCTTAATTATTATTTGGCTTTTAACGTACTTTAATGCAATTATAAAATCAAAAGCTGGCATTCATTCTAATAAATGATTGTGTATTACTATCTCTCTCTCTCTCTCTCTTTCTCCCCATCACTTTCTATTCATGCAAAAACCTTAAACCACTTGCGTTTTGTTTTGCTTACATATGCAAAAAAAAATTACAACAATGCAATCAGTCAACCGGGCAGTTTTTCGATAGTAAAAAGCAGCCTCCGATTACGTCAAAAGAACAAAATAAAACCAATGGTTATTTAGCCGGTCATTTATTGCAAGAGTGACATACATTTACACACATTTGTATATCGTCCAAACCATACGATTAGATATAAGGGAATGGCAAAATAAACCAATCACTCTACCAAAATCATTTGAGAAATTCCACTGACTCTTCATTCTCTTTTAAGGCTTTAGATTTTGTAGATTTTATGACTAAAACTGGCATGTTAACGCATATTCAGTGTATGAAAAGAATGTATTTTTCATAGCTGTTAATATGGAAAAGTAAATTCTAAAGTTTTGGAGCTCATTGAATCAGCACTGCACAGTGGGTTAGAATCAAAATATTTTGGAAATAATTCAGGCATTTTTAAACGGAATAAAATATCACACGGGTATAGAAGAGGAGTATTTCTGTTTGTGCTTTAAATACTAACTCTCCTAATTGCACAGGAGCGGTGCTATGAAGTCTCAAATTACAGCACATCGGCCATGTATAATTTTTTAACACTTGCTATTATTTTTTTATTCTCATCCGATTTCAAAAACGGACAAGAGTTTTGACTGATATGCTATGCAAAAAATCTAGAAAATATTTTTGTTTGATACAGTAAACAATTTCGTTTAGAATTTGTAAACATTTTTAGATAAATTGTTTAATAAATTCAGACAAAAATATTATTTGATATATTACAGTAAATCCAGTAAATATTTTCGCTTGATTCAGTAAATGATTTTGTTGAGAACTTTTAATAATTTTTAAACAAATTGTTTTATAAATTCAGACAGAAATAATGTTTGATATATTACAGAAAATCCAGTAAATATTTTCCTTTGATTCAGTAAATGATTTTGTTAAGAATTTGTAAATATTTTTAGAGAAATTGTTTTATAGATTTTTACAATTTGTTTACAAATTTCTTTATCGAAGCGTTTCCAGATAAAATATTTACTAATTCATTGAATTTTTTTACTGATTATGAAATTTAGTTTTTTCTGTGTATATTTCCGTGACTAAAACGCACAGTTTAGAACAAAGCTGCACATTTCCTCCTAATTGTTAGAGTTTGATACAAAAAAACCGATTTTCTTCTTACTTATGTCGCCTACGGGTATTATGCATATGTCCCTTATCTCGGCCAACCTTATCTGCCAGGTGCGATAATCGCCGACTTAAGTATCCACGCACCTTACACCAAAAGGGGAACATTTCCAAATGTTTTACAAAAAAAGGCATATTTCCAAATGTGTGTAAAGATAAATATGCCGAGTTAAATATGTTTAAAAAATATTGCATGCGAGATTTGTTTTCATATGTCACAATCATATGGCACAATCAGTAACCATCAGTCACTATCAGTCACAATCAGTCATGGTCAGTCGCAACCAGTCACAATAAGTTATGATCAGTAACAGTCAGCAACAATCAGTCACGATCGTGACTTATTGTGACTAGTATATCTGTGGTCGTATACTACCTCATCCTAAGTGTCGAGTGCATACTAGAGATGAGCGATCACGTGATTTTTAAAGAACAGGGAACGTGATTAAAAAATCACTGTTACTTAAAACTGTGACTGTGATCACTGTTTTCAGTTCTCTTATAGTAAAGTAATTGCCAAGTACATACACATGCATCTATCTCTACACAAAAACAATTTACTGAAGAAATACTTGTACCAAGGCAGATTTAAATGCGCCTTAAGATATACTTTTAATTTTCAAAAGTAATACTAATAAGGAAGAAGAGAGAACACAGAAAGTAGCAACATTATTCATTTATTGTTATTGCACGCAACGTCATTACACACACAAACAATCAAATATCATAATTTTGTGTATGAAACAAATAGAAAAGAACGACTTTGCAAATAGCAGTTACTTGACAAATTTTGTCACAACTGTGATTTTTCAGTAATAGTGATTAAATCACAGGTACATAAATATCGCTCATCTCTAGTGCATACGACCACGGATACTTTCTTGTTTTATACTTTTCAGAGAGCAATTTTTAAATAGCCGGGTTTTAGTTTTTTAAACTTGGTTTTTTACATTTATTTCCTTTAAAGTTCTGGTGATATGCTTTTAATACGTATGTATAAATAAAGGTTGGAAACGAAAAAAATTTTACATATTTCACATTAAATAATATGACCGCTATACACTCTATTCAAAAATTCCGTTAGCTGTTAATTCTCTTGTCTATCAAGAATGTATAACGTATTTCATACGCAGTTTACATTAATCAGTCATGTGCATCAACATTAAGATTTGAAAAAAGCAGAAAAAAAATGTTTCAACTTTTTGAAGAAATCATTTACATACTTATATTAGCGTAACTTAGGAAGATTTAAGTTTTTTCATTTAAAAAACTGCAAATAATGTTTCTGAATATCCCTAGTAGCTTCAGAGATATTACAAAAATTGTGCCAAAAAAATTTTTTTTAATTTCGTTTCAACATTTTGGTTTCTAAAAATCTCCAAAAAAATTAAAAAAAACACACAACTTCCATAATTTTTTACAGGCATTTGGACTGATATGTTGGAAGGATAACGTGCCATATTTCATTAAAATCGATTGCCAACTTTTGATTTTATTCGCAATTAAGTGAGGAAACGTAATTGATATAATCACGATTTTCATAAAACAGTAAAAGTACTACAACTCCCTAACTGCTCTGAGTTGCGCCCAATAGACAAATGCTGCGCAGTAATTAAACAAATACTGAGAAGAACAAAAAAATTGTATGTAAATTGGAAATTGTATGTAAATTGGAATCATGTTGCCAAAAGAGTTGATGGAGCATGTGTTCAAAATCTGGATGGCGGGTCTGAGAGCGAAATTTCGAAAATTCGTTTTATCTAAAACTGAATTGTAATGGTTTTTAATTAATTGTATCTTTGGAGTAACTGAAACAATTTGCTGTACTTAATTCATTTTTGTTGCTATTGAGTTTTAAGTTATCAACAAAATAATATGTAAATTTTTTTTCGTTTTCAACCTTTACATACATACATACTACATATTATGTGTATAGTCATGTGATGTGTTCAAAAGGTGCTACCACAGCAGAATAATAAACGTTGAACGTTTGTTGTATTTTAGCTATTAAAACTGTTGTTGCATTTCGAATTATGCAGACGCAACCAGGATACGGTGCATGCATATGAGACACACACACACATACAAATGCACTCATACACACAATTATTTCTATATAAACATGTGTATTAACATGTCCAAAAAAATTCCGCAAACTCGAAATTATGTATAAGTACAGGTCAGCTAATAAGTGACTTAAATAAACAATTGGCAAAAAATAGAATCGTTTTCCTGGCTGCTTTTTAGTTTTAGAATTAGGCAGAGTAAAAATGATGAAATCTTCCAAAAAAAAATAATAAAGCTTTTCATAAACCATGTATAATATATGCCTCTCTTAATTTTTTGGTTTTCTAGGAAGCCCTAATATACAATGCATGCACGACAGACAAAGACAATAACGTTGAAAAATCCACACACGCGTGTAATGAGTACTCCATTAGGAAGCAGGAGTAGTCCCAAATTAATCCAAATGTATGAAATAAAATTGGTCCTTTTGACATTGCGTAGTTCTAGAGCTAGATAATTTAGTTCAGCTTTACATTACGAAAAACTACTATATTGGACTTCGCCATTTAGCACTTAGATTTGGTTAGATTTTCACTTTTGCCGCCACTAGTAATAAATTTTAAATAGAATACTAATCACTAGGGATACTGCAAATATGCAATTGCATGTTTTTTTCCAGTGCGATGCATGTGGACACGACTAAGATATTTACATGTATGTTTCAGAAGATTTTAAGGATTTTGGCATCGATTCATTATTACATATTTTTGCTTATTTTAGCCTTTACAGCACGTTTTTGCATATTTCCGTAGTGTAGTGGACAGTGTGCTACCAGGGAGGTGACCGATTCAATTTCTGGCAAGACTCTGGGTGTCTCTACAGAAAAGCCAATGAAAGCTTAAGGAGTATGTGTGTGTGTGTGTTTTTGTTTTTTTTTTAATATTCAGCACAAATTCAGGACATATTTTTTCGTGGTATATTTAGCTCTTTTTATGCATACTTTGTTTTTTCAAATTTTAGTATTCACGTAAATGTATTAAAAGAAACTCTATTTTGTGATAAAAAAAAAATTTAGAGATTGTTCTCTATTTTTTTTCAATATTTAGAAATTTCTTATTCTGCATTTAATAGTTTACTCTCATATACATATTTTTTCTTCATTATAGTGATTAAATTGAGTTCATCTACAGTCTTAACGATTTTTAAAGACTTTTTAAGATATTTTGAGTAATAGGAATGTTTTTCGAAATTGTTCGCTTATTCACAGTTTAAGAAAAATAAAAAGAAGAGAATTGTCATGTCTTTTTTTTAATAAAAGAGAAGTAACACAATCAGGCATTAATGCCTACCATTTAATTAATTAATGTGTTATCTTCTTTTGGGAAAGGGATAGTGTACAGAGAACAGGTAGAGAAGTGGGAGAGAGATAGAAAGCTCAATTCAACCCAGCTATTGCACGTTTTTTTATTTTTTTGTAGAGCAGTGTTGCAAGCCCCTCTGGTGTCAATTAGAGGCATTGAATTGTTTAAGCTGTGTAGCCATTTTATTAGTTCTTTTACTTCGCGGACGGTTCTATAATACCAACGAAAGAGGCTGCTGTGAAGTGCATTAGGATATGTTTACATCAATCGCTGCCGGTACTGCGAAAGTGAATACTGCTATACCTTCATCACTTTAACAGTCCAACAACAACCAACACAATAACATACCAATGCATATGAGAAAAATGCATGATGTTGTTGGCTTGCCTGGAACTAGTCTTGAACTCAAGATCTCTGAGTTTGTAGTCAAACGCGCTAACTACTCAGCCAACAGCACCCTCTGCCTGATAATGTTTCATTTTATCCAATAAAAAGTGTTGCATATTTAAAAAAAATGTATGCGTAAATCAAACCAAAAGGAAACACTAATTCTTTCTTATTTCTCTTTTGTGATGCTGGCCACTTCGGCTGAGACGGCAATATCTTAGACTGTGACTAAAGCACGAACATTTGTTTTCACATGTGCCATGAATGCATTACATAGGGTTATATTTGTAGTCACTACAATGGACCACGTAGTCCAAAGAATGTGGACGAAGTTTGTGGTGCCACGAAAAATGCATTCTTGTGTTGTCGATTAAGTAAAGTTTACAAATACTAATATGTGCACATTTTGAAGAAACTTTTCAGTCTGCTCGGCCTTGTACATGCTTTTCATAAATGAATACCTACTGATGCATGCATACAACCAGTCAATATTTTTTTGACGACATGTCTGATGTCCGCAAAAATTTTGAACTTTAACAGAAAATCAACCGAGTTTTTTAAAATTTCTTTGATATTTAGCAGAAGAGTTGGGAATGTTTTTGCTGTGAACAGTCTACCAATTTGCTAAACAGTTTCATAAATTAACCTAAAATTTTATTCGACACGTCTGTATATTACCTAGTTATAGTTTTAGTAACAACTCTTCTTTATTTCTTAGAAAATAAATGAAAATTGTACAATCACTCATATGGTACGTTTTCTGAGCGACTTCGGCAATCAATTGGGCAAATTGTGCCGACTTTCTGACGGAAACCTGTAAAAAAAATGTTCACTGGGCATACATACATATAATTTTCTGTAGATGTGTTAATGTCAATGTATATGGGTAAATCCTGCATTACGAACGCTACATTCGTACGCGTTTTTAGATTAAAATATAAAAATTTTTTGAACTTTCAAAAGAGATACCTTCAACAAATTTATAGTGTTTAGTGGGTTTTAATTGTACTTTCGAATAGCATAAAACAAAATTTTAGAACAGCTACTTATTGCGAAATAATAGATCACAAAGTTTTGTGACGCACGCTACAAAAAGTTAAAGTAACTTTGAAAATAGAAGTATAGCTTAAGAGATAATCTAGAAAAATAATCACTCCCTTATTTTCAAGATAGGTGGCGTTCCCGACCACCTCCGACATTGAAAATTCAAACTTAAGCTTACAGTCACATGTGTAACTAAAAACGTAAGAAATAGCATCCTATATGAAATGCAAGTTAGGGTATCTTTTCATTCATAAAGAGTTCATCCAAAAAAATTTTCCTTTAGATATTTTTAAGGTTAAATATATAGCACTGTGCTCCATCAACATATATAAACAGTTTTGACAACTCTAAAATTATGTCCTTGGTAGACCATTTCTGGGATTCGCCCATATGTGTACTAAAAATTAACTGTAAGTTTAAATTTACATCTTTCTATGATTTTTACAAAATTTTTATGATTCGGGAGCAATGCTTTGTTATTTTTTTACATACAAACATTTTGTTTCATGTAATAGGAAGTTGAGTTTTGGCACTTTGTGGCATTTTATATTTTGAAACTGGCTTGCTTGATGTTGTAAAATCCTCTTCCTCGTTTAATTTTACTTTGCGTTTTACAAACGGAAACGGAAGCTGTTGCAACGAGTATAAATGGTCAATATGTTAAAACGACCCCGTTTGATCGTTTAACATGCTCAAACACACGAACTTATAGGCAAATACAATCTTTTCAATATTACTGCATCAAGTTGATGCTGTTTTTTTTTTCTTATTATTTTGAGTTTTAACTGCAATTCATTTTTATGCCACTTGACACACTGAAGCGTAAAATTAATCGTGGCATATGTTTTGGGAAGCAAACCAAAAATAGAATGAAAGAAGAATGTATGTGTGAAGAAATAGAACAACTTATGTTGTTTTATAGCATTCCTTTATGGGTTTTTGTGGTGTTGCTCGTAGCTTAAAAAGAACAGAGTTTCTCTCAATAATTTAAGGCAAAATTTATAAAAGTAACAATGTTTTTTTGTTGAAAATAGTTTAGTTTAAATAATATTTTAGGATCCTCTCAATGGATTTCTAGTTTTCATACAAAAAATTCTTCATTGGAATATCTATTTTGTGCATACCACTGAAATGATAATTGTTTTTTTTTTCAACTTTCCAAAGTTGTAAAGACTAAAGTAAAAAACATACAATTTCTAATATGCTGGCAATACCAGTAATACAGAAAAAACTAAACTTCATTTTCTGTAAAGGAATTCAAAATATTTCGTATAGAAACGGACCTACAAACGAATTTGTAAATATTCAGCCATGTCACAGAATACCATTTCGATCGGAAGTGGTTTCCATTCCGTAAGTTGCTTCATCAGAAAACGAAAATTTTCTTCGTAATGAAACCACTTCTAAATTTCAAAGTGGAATTAAAAAACAATTTTCTACGGACTTCATTTGCAGTAAATACTAAAAAACGTGCATACTTTTAGGATTGTCAAATAAATATTTGGTCATGAACTTTTCATGTTAATAAAGAGCTTAATGTGAGCTTTGCATCAAAAAACAAGAGTAAACAAACGCCTTAAGGTATAAAAACTTTATCATTGTAAAAACGATATACAAAATAAAAGGAATCTAAGGCATCAAGAATGTACTTTTTCGGAATGACAACTACGGAATCAAAACCAATCCGAACGGAGTCTGTGACACGGCTGATAGACAAAAATATCTCAACAATTTCATTTAAAAAACGAGTTTTTTTTTCGTAAACAAATTGTTGAAATCTACATAATAATTTGTCTAAAAATATTTACAAATTGTAAGCAAAACAATTCATTAAATCAAACAAAAAGATTTACTGGATTTTCTAAAATATATCAAACAATATTTTCGACTGAGTTTATAGAACAATTAGTCTAAAAATACTAACAAATATTAAACAAAATAGTTTACTTAATGAAGCAAAAATATTTACTGGATTTTTTGTAATATATCAAACAAAAGTTTTGTCTGGCTTATCATCATAATCATCCATTAAGCATTTATTAAATTTCACTTTGTTAAATGTGTTCAAGTGTGAATGTTTATGTAAAGACTCTAAAAAAGTTAATGAGAATTAACACAGCGACAGTAACGAATTGATTCACTCAAAAATCTTCAGTAAACAAAGTTGATGCAATCACATTCCTTTTGCTATTATTGTTGTTGTTATTTGGGTGTATGTCGTCATGGGGGTTGTTTTTTTACGATACATTTTTTCTTGTTGTTTTTGGTGTTTGCGTCCTAAGTAATAGTCAAACAAACAATTCATTGATTATGTAAAGAACATTTTTAGACAAACTTTTGTTTGAAAATTTTTTGGTGATAATTTTTTCTGTGTATAAGGTATTAGCAAAATAATACTCGAAAGAAAATTATTTTTATGTAGAACAATAATTCAAAAATTATTTTATGATTTTCAGGACTAGTCCGGTCCGCAAATATGATGCGAAGAATACAAAAAATACTGTAATTTATGAAAATATAAATTTTTATGGTGATTTCTCAATTCAGCAGGTGAAATTACATCATAAGCATCATCTATTTTTATCTCCGAAGCAGTTTCATTGTTGCGGAGTGTTAGTAGTGGCATTGCTATGTTTCTTATATTTGGTTTTTATGTTAAATATAATAATGAAAAATATTTCCATATTACATTATAAAGGGTGGTTAAATTTTAAGGGCAGATGTTGAATGTGAACCACACCTAAACCTCAAGTTTGTTTCTGCATTTCATTTGACATTTCTCAATTTCATACTAATTCAATTTGAACCATGGAAAGATACACAATCGAGCAACGCGTTAAAGTTATTCAGGATTATTATGAAAATGGGCGTTCAAATCAAAATGCATATCGTGCACTTCGTGATTTTTTCGGTCAATTTAATCGTCCAAATGTGCGTACATTCGGAAAAATCGTGCAAAAATTTGAGCAAACCGGGTCTGTAGGTCAGGCAGTTACTGTGAATGGTGTTCGATTACGTGAGATGATAACGAAATTTTTATGGCCCGACTTGGAAGATAGGGATGTGGACGATGTGTGGTTTCAACAGGACGGTGCCACTTGCCACACAGCTATCGAAAGAATGGCTCTTTTGCACGACAAATGCAATGGGCGTGTTATCTCACGTGGTGGTGATGTCAATTGGCCGCCAAGATCATGTGATTTGAAACCGTTGGACTTCTTTCTTTGGGGTTATTTGAAAGAAAAGGTGTACGTCGATAAGCCAGCAACAATTCAAGAGCTAAAGGATGAGATAATTTGAGATAGATGACAGGATGAGACATACCGCATTTTAAAGGTATTCCATCCTGTTATTCTACGATATTAATATGAATTCTCAGAAATATTTTTATCTATTTTTAAAAAGTTTAAATTTTGTAAAAAAAATTCACAAATACAATTGAAAAATGCGACTTATATTTTTGAATATAGTGTGGATCCTAGGCTACAATTTTCATATGGTCCAAATGAGCTACAAGTACAGATGTACCCAAACATGGCCAAAATCTCTCAGAGATAGTCAAAAATTTACTTAAGATTGTGTGTCAGGTTGGATCTTAGGGTTTGGTTATAAGACGTTGAAATAACTGGTTCTTGAAGACGAGTTATGTTGTACTTATCAACTTTTCTTTGTTTCCCGTTCACTGCTGCAGGTCGAAGACGGAGTACTGTTACGACTAGTGACTCTAACATCCATAAGGGAGCCCAAGAAAAGCCTCCTAATGATATTATGGTCAATTTGGTTGAATATTTGCCCGTTTGGCGACTCCCAAGTATATTTATGTATGTTTTTATATGAGAATTTAGTTCCGCCAATAAAAAGATGACTTCGGGCGCAGAAATCAACTAGCCGGTCGCCATTAATGTTTCGTACTGTAACTAGGCCATGGTTGTCCATTGCATAGCTTGTTGTTGTTATTTAAGTTTTTAAATGGTTTTGTAATAAAATTGGACAACCCCTTTATAAGTTAAGATAAAATCAAAAATCCCAAATTTAAAAAAAAATATTTGAAAAAAAATCTATCCATAGAATGTAAAATTTCTACTGTTGCTGTAGTTAGGGGACTATAACACATCAAACAAATGTAGTGGTACTCCTCAAAATTTTTCATGTTGCATAGTGTAATCAAGCCATAAACAACGAGTTAGAGAAATTCCGTTAGAAAAGGAGAGAGGAGAAACGCATGTTTCGCAGAAAGAAAAGGGAAATGAAACGGCGTGAGTGTGAGCGTATTGATATATACAGGAGTCAGAATGAGGTTGCGAAAATTTTATCAAAGTGTCAGACATCAAACTGAAGGCTTTGGTATAGGTGCACCTACCTGTAAAGATGAATAAGGAAATCTGGTGACGGATAAATATAGTATATTCAACACAAGGATAGAGCATTTCTCGAAGCTGCTGGTATCTGGTAGCGCCGATGAAGATACTGCAAAGACAATCCTTGAGGATGGTATAAAGTGTTTACCGCCTAGCTTGAATTAAGTCAAAATGGCAATAACATGGCTGAAAAACAACAAGGCTGCAGGAGCCGATAGACTGCCAGGTGAGCTATTTAAGAAGGTGACGGAGGTAACATGCTGATAGGGCGCATGCGTCAGCTTGTGTGCCAAATCTGGCCAGAAGAGTGGATGCTCATGGATTGAAACATCAGTGTACTATTTCCCGTACACATGAAAGGAATAAGTCTCCTTTCCATCGCATATAAGATTCTGTCGAGAGTACTGTGTGAACGACTAAAACCTAAAATAAACGAGATAATTGGGACGTATTAATGTGGCTGTAGACCTGGCAAATCTACCGTCGACCTGATTTTCACACTACGACAAATCTTGGAAAAGACTCATGAGAAGCAAATGGACACCTACCACCATTTCGTCGATTACAAAGCCGCCTTCGACAGCCCCGTACGCTCTAGGGTATACATGGCTATGTTTGAGTTTGGTATCCCCGCAAAATTGATTTTACCTTGCAGGATGACGTTAACTGGAACCAGATCTGCAGTTAAAATTGGAAAGAACCTCTCCGATCTGTTCGATACCAAACAAGTTTTCAGACAAGGCGAAAGACCTTTTCAATATCCTGCTTGAAAAAGTAATACGAGATGCAGCAGTGAATAGAATTGGCACGCTCTATACGAAACAAGACATGCTACTCGCTTATGCCGACGACATCGATAACATTTGTCGGACTTTGCGAGCGGTAAACTGCAACCTTTGAAAAGATCGGAAAATAATCAAATAATGTTGATCTGGTATTAAATGGAGCTAAGACCAAGTTGATGGCATCGACGACCAGAACGTCCACGAGACTTGGACAGACTGTGAACGTTGATAACTACATCATTGAGGTAGTCAGTGACTTTACCTACCTCGATGCTGCCATAACCAGAAGAAACAGCATCAGTTTTAAGATAAAGCAAAGTATTATTTTGGTTAACAGATGCTATTTGGGGCTAAGTAAGCAGCTTAGAAATAAGATCACTCTAAACTCTAAAGGCACCTGGCAAAAAGGATGTACATGTTCAAATAAACTGAACAAACGAATGTTTGTACTTGTACTTGTAATTATCAATGATAATTCATTCATAAAAAAGCAGCTTAACACAAGACAAAAGAAAAAAGTGAATATCAATACCTATCAAATGAAATACAGCTCTAAGACTGACAGTATGAATTGATTAAAGGTAGATGATATTCAACTCTTGACTGCAAGCCACCGACTGTGGTCGAGTGGTCTAAGCGGTAAAGAACTCTGATTAAATTAGCAGGAGCTATGGAAACTTCAGTTCAACCCTCCGCGCAGTCAAAATTTTCTTTGTTCACATTTTTCTCTAAATAAATATATAATTTAATTGAAAAATTATATTAAAACCGAACTCAAGCCAAAAACAATTAAATTTCTTCAGTTCGACTTAACTCATAATTTAAATGTATAAAATTTGTATCTTTGGAGAAAAGCTATAAGTAGTTTTTGCAACTTATCTTCTTTACCCATACAAGAGACATACGCTGGTAGGCACATAACAATTCATAAAAATTTTTATTCAAAATGCAAAAACATGTATTAAATTTCGTTCAATATTAACTAGATTTCATAGTTTTTACACTATTTGCAAAATATATGCAAATAGGATCGTAATAGATATGTCTGTAAATATAGTAAACTATTAAAAAAAAATGTATCATAGTTTGAACATCTATGACTGTTTTGTTAAAATTTCTGCCACTATGATAATTACAACGACGTTTATTTTTATAATATAGTCTACAACTTATTCAATTTGCCGAGGAAAACTAAAGGCAATAGATCTAACAGAGCAAATTCACTACCAAACAGCACTAGTTAACCAATTATGATGGTTGTATGGTTGAAGAAATATTATTGGTTGTCGACATAAAGGTTAAAAACTCTAAACTGATGATAGAATATATTAAAAATATGTAGTTCGAATAGAATTTTTTAATCGCTATTCATTCGAATAATCGAATAAAAATGTAAAATTATTGGACTGTTCGAACAAGAAAAAAATTATGACATTTTGTTTGAACGATTATAAAATCCGAATAATTGACAACACTAGTATCGAAACATAACCTTCAATATAAAACTCAATTGTTCACTTCACAAACTCGTATTAACGTCCTATGTGTTGTGTAATCGTCTAATTATCCAGCATTGTATTTTTGTGGTTAATAATTTTCATACAAAAGTGCGTTATAATTATACGATTGAATTTTATATAGATATATATATATATATATATATATATATATATATATATATATATATATATATATATATATATATATATATATATATATATATATATATATATATATATATATATATATATATATATATATATATATATATATATATATATATATATATATATATATATATATATATATATATATATATATATATATATATATATATTAGGGCTGTTCAAAAAAAATTTTTTTTTAATTTGATTATGCATAGTAGCTTATTTTGTTGCTTTGTGCAAAAACTCAAACAAATCGAAAAATATTTAGGGGTTGCTCAAAGGACTTCTTTTTATTGAACTTTAATCATATAATCTAAGCAAAATGTGCTAATCAGCATTACATAAAAACCACTTAACACAATCTAAACTGCATTATGATCTTGTTATCGCGGATTATACGCTTTAAGTGTAACTTTTCGAGCATCGGGAACTCTCTTTCTGTGATCCTCTACCACCTGAATTAATTTCTGCATTTCTGTCTCATTCTTCGTAATAGATTCGTTGAAGGCAGACATTAGAGCAACAGAGCGTTCTGCTGCATCGTTAACCACTCTCAAAGAACCAACAAATATTACAATAATGATCAATTTCCAATTCACAAATCGACACCGGTACAAAATAGTAAATTTTCTAAAGAAATAGGTATACAAAAGCTATTCTATAGCAAATCTTTGGGAGCGTTGAGCAACCTCTAAACGTTGTTCGATTGAATATATTTTTTGCAGGTCTTATTTGCACTCCACGTGGCACAAAATAAGCTACTATGCGTTTAGATCCGATAAAAAAAATTTTTTCCCACTATGTCGTGAACAGCCTTAATATATATATATATATATATATATATATATATATATATATATATATATATATATATATATATATATATATATATATATATATATATATATATATATATATATATATATATATATATATATATATATATATATATATATATATATATATATATATATATATATATATATATATATATATATATATATATATATATATATATATATATATATATTAAGGCTGTTCACGACATAGTGGGAAAAAATTTTTTTTATTTTTTTGTATATATATTCAGATTCTCTTCAATTTAATTTTCAAACTATTTTAATTCGTGCCAAATTCAAGTTCCCATAGCTGGTTTCATTTCATGGTATCAAATCAAGGTGAATTAATACCAGGTGGCTACGAAAGATCAAATGACTACGAATTGTTTACCATATTTTAACTGCCAACTGTGTTCACAAGCACATAAACAAATACCGGCTTTTTTTTAACGATAAGACATAAGACTGAGCTTGTGATTTAAACAAATGAATTTTGTAAATATCAAGGTACATTTATTTTAAAAATTTATGAGCTAAGCAAATAATACAAATAAGATTGAATTAAAATGCTGAATAAAAATATACGGAATAATACTGAATAAAAAATACTGAATAAAATAATACTGAAAATAAGAGTACACACGCTATAAAAATGTCGATAAAGGGCATAATAACAATAACATACATGCGGAAAACGTAATAAGTTATTTACTATTTGCTAGCGGTATCAAAACATAACATTCTTTAGAAAACTCAATAAACTTTGAAAATATCAAGGTGCATTTATTTTAAAAGTTTATGAGCTAACGAAATAATACAACTAAAATTAAATTAGACTCGAGGACATAAAATATTTATTTTATTTCCTCGAGTCTAATTTTAGCAAACTAAGTAAATTGCGACTTTGGCTCGCACACGAAGGGCTCCGTACGAATACACACACATATATCTCTTTTCGCTTTTGCCCCTTCTTTAATTTTTGCAATTTTTCGTTTTGCTTTTTTGTTTAGTTTTAATTTGTTATTTTTTAACATTTTTTCGTTTTTTGGAGATTTTTTTGGGTTTTGTCGCTTTTTTCATTTTAAAGATTTTTTTAGTTTTTTTTCTTCCGTCTTTTCGATTTATAAAATTTTTTTGTTTTTCGCCTAATTTTTTTTATTTTTGGCTATTTTTTGGTTTTGGTTTTGGTTTTTTTAACCGTTTTTTCACTTTTTGTCGATATTTTTAGCTTTAACGATTTATTTAAGTTTTAGCGCTTTTTCAGTTTTAATGCTTTTTGCGGGCTTGATGATTTTTTTTTAAGTTTTTGGTGATTATTTTATTTTTTATTTATTTATTTTTTTTTTGTTTCGACACTTTTTTTCGTTTTGCCGATTTTTTTGTTTTGGTGCTTTTTTATGTTTTAGTGCTTTATCACTTTGTCGACTTTTTTCGGTTTTTGGCTTATTTCAGTCTTTTGGCGATCTTTTTAGTTTTGGTGATTTTTTGCGTTTTAGCGATTTTGTTAAGCTGTCCGTCTGCCTGTTTGTCTGTCCGTTTCTCTGTTTGTCACAGGCTGTTTTCTCGGGAACCGTAGGAGCTGCGGACCTGAAATTTTCACAGAATATGTAAAACGTTGTCCGCTACAACAACAAATATATGACAGCTAAAAATTAAAGGGTGCTCTAAAGCGAGCAACGAATATGTTTTAAATACTAATATAATATACCGACAGTTATATATAGACACATTTTCCAAGTTAGTGTTAGATGGTGTAGTCTGTAGAATAGACTACACCAATTAACACTGATATTTAAAACAATAAAAATGGAAGGGTGTTCTATCAGTGAATGTAATTTTGACTAAATAATTTAGAAAATTTGCTGTATCTTGGAAACCGTAAAAGGCAAACTCTTGAAATTAAAAAAGCCGGTAAAACTAAAAAATTCCCGAATTAATGAAATGTCAAAGCGAAAATCGCTAAAAAGAAAAAAGCAGTTAAAGGAAAAAAGCACCAAAAAAGATCTCCAAAAAACTAAAAAAACGCCAAATACCGAAAAAAGTCGTCAAAGCGAAAAAAAGCACTAAAGCATAAAAAATCGCGAAAAAACTAAACATATCATCGGAAAACGAAAATAACACCAAAAATGGCCAAAAATCACCACGACGAAAAAAGCGCCAAATCAAAAAAAGCGCCAAAACTAGAAAAATCGCCAAAAACTGACAAAATCGCCAAAAACGAAAAATATGTCATAAATCCCCAAAACCGAAAAAAGCGCCAAAACTGAAAAACACACTAAAACCCTAAAAATCGCTATGGGTAGAGTCGAGTGGTCTAAGCAGTAAAGAACTCTGATAAGAGTAGTGGGGGCTATCGAAACGTCAGTTCAACCCTCCGCGCAGTCGAAATTTATCTCTTAATAAAAATACAATTTAATTGAAAAATTAAATTAAAACCGAACTCAAGCTAAAAATAATTAAATTTCTTTGGATATATACGCCCATACAGTTCGACTAAACTATAACTTAAGCGTAGTATGCAGCTCTGCCTGAAATTCAGGCTGCCATAAGAAGTATGTGTAAAAAAAAACAAACTGAAATTCAGGTTGGTAAATTTCGTAAAGAACTTTTCGTTTACTAGTACGCAGTTCCAAAAGAAAAGTACACGGAATTTTGGCATTTATTGTCTATTACAGGCATGTTATAACAATAAGTGGAGACATTTTTCCGTCAACTGAAATAAAAATTAATGTCCAGACAATTGTTTGGTGACGGGATTTTTGACATTTCTAATTTTTCGTACATTGCAATTAATTTTTGGTGTTTTTATGTGTTGTAAATTAAAAAATATATAAATTTGTGTGTACGCAAACAAAAATCTGTATAGAATTCTACACGATTATTTTTCCGTGTAGAAATAAATGCAAAACTCCAAACCTGAATTTCAGTTAGAACTGCATACTACGCTTTAATTGTAAATACATTTACGCTGACAGCAATTTTGACTTATCTGAGAGTGCTGTTGGCTGAGTAGTTAGCGCGTTTGACTACAAAACCTTAGGTCTTGAGTTCCAGACTAGTTTCAGGCAAGCCAACAACATCATGCATTTTTCATATGTGCATTGGTGTGTTGTGTTGGTTATTGTTGGACTGTTAAAGTGATGAAGGCATAGCACTGATCACTTTGGCAGTACCGGCAGCGAGTAATACTAACATATCCTAATGCACTTCACAGCACCCTCCTTCGTCGGTATTGTAGCAAAACCGTCGGCGAAGTAAAAGAACTAATAAAATGGCTACACAGCTTACACAACTCAATGCCTCTACTTGACATCAGTGGGGCTTGCAACACTGCTCTACAAAAAAACGCGCAATAGCAGGGTTGTAAATGAATTAAGCTTTCTATCTCTCTCCCACTTCACCACCTGTTCTCTCTACACTATCCCTTTCCCACAGAAGGTACCACATTAATTAATTAACTGATAGGCATTAATTGCCTGATTGTGTTACTTCGCTTTAAAAAAAAATCGTGAAAAGTTGATTGTGAAGCTAAGTCAAAATTACTGTATAATATTATTTTCTAGCACTAGCAGAAATTGATAAGAATAGTTAAATCATGACATTCATACATATTTTAATCTTAAAATCGTTTTGTGTTTTTCGTGTCAAGTGTGCGCAACACGACACGACCCGAAAACGAACGAAATCAAATTTTCTGTCACGAACACTTCGTGTCGAGTCATGTGTGCTCGTATCAACAACACGCGCCCATCTCTAGTAGGAAGTAAGATTGCATATAAGTATCAGTTTTATATTAATATCCACTTCAGTTCAGTTTCGCTTTTCAAAATGAAATCAGCTAACTTATTTCTTCTCTTTCTACTAAGTTGTACTATTTATCCTGTCAATTTGTTAAGATATAAAATTGCAGTCTTAACCGTCACTGATCAGGAAATAAAACAAAATGGGGTAACTGAAAATGCAAATTTACTTTTCGAAGCCATAAGATATGAGTACACCGAAAATTTTTTAAAACAACTCACCGCCAGTCTTGGTTATGCGATGACGCTTAAAATTTTTAATAAGCTAATCTCTGTATTCAAAGAGAATAACTTGAACAATGGACAGGCTTATTTATCGATGGCTGAAGCCATTAAACAGCTATACAAAATTTTTCCAGAAGATGAAAGAGACATGTATATACCAGCGGTCGCTATCATTCTTCAGAAGATGAAATTCGAAATATATAATAATGATCTGATATATAGTAGTTTTGGAAAATCTGCTTTCATGTTATGGTACGAAATGCCTAGGACTATAAGAGATTTTTTTTATGATACTTTTTATCTTTCGGATGTTAATAATACGAAGTACATCTCCGTCATGGAATCAACAGGAAAACCATTGCTATGGCACGATGACAATTCAATAGATGATTCAAGCATCCTTTTTGCTGACGTTATAGCATTTGATGAAGATAATATAAATAAACTTACGGCTACGATTAAAGGTAAAGGGTATCGTTCGTATATCTATATGGGTGACGAATGGAAGCATGAAATATTGCTTTGGACCTCTCAGGCGAATCCTTCGGGACACATTTGGACTATAGAATTTTTGGATACTTATCATGTTATAATTTCTCAAGGCGATCATTTAATGTGTGCCGGGGAACTTTTGGACGACAATAGACGTCAGGTTGTAAGTCGCAAAATAGAAAAAGGTTCTACAACCAGCATGGAGTGTCAATGGTCTATAAAAAACATTTTCGATTTGAGTGCGATTCGATTGGACTAAACCATTGTGTGGAATTGTTTTTAGTATATTAGAGCAGAGACCCAAAATAACTATTAAATTTTTTTTTTATTGAAAGTTTCAATAAATCAACAAATATTATAATTTCATTGTAGATAATAATTACACAGTGCAACAGTCCAAAAAGCACACAGACTTGACAGTATAGATTCGATTGTACTACCACGGGGTAGTAAAACCCTATACTTAGCTTGTCGAATTTGGTGACCAATTTCGTTTTATGGACCTCCGAAGTTTTGGAAAATCAGCGGGCCCTCAAAAAAGGTGTCATCAGCTTTTGGCCAACAGAAAATTCAAACTTGGTGATACCGCTTAACTACATATGGCAATAATGTAGCTAAGAGTTCGCTAAATAGATTTTATTACCATTTTATGCCAAAAAATTATTTTTTCGTGCACTTTTTTTTTGAAAAATGAAGGAAAAAAATTTTTTTTTAACTTTTTCCAGAATAACTTACAGGGACTCGTAATTTTTTATTAACAATATTCGGAAAAATTGTAGCTACGGTAAAGCTGAACAACTTTTGTGAACATGTCACTATAATCTGAATGTATCTGGGCACCCTAAACAGCTCAGAAAAACTAATTTCTACATTAAAAGTTTTCGTTTTTTACAAGTTCTATATTTTTATTACATTTTTTTGCTTTCTTTGTTATTGTTCCACTTCTTAAGTTGCTGATTTTAGTATTTACTATTTTTTATTGTTTGTTGTTGTTTTGCCAAATAATGGTAATGAAAAATTTGGAGTCCGCATAAGTTATACTGTAAAAAGTGAATAAAATAATTTTAAAAATTTTTTTTTTTCAAAAAAAGTACAGGAACATATTATTTTTCTGGGCACAAAATGTTAGTGAAACACAACATAGAATTATGAACTTGAATATACTATTTAAAAAATAATATTTTTTTAGCATACAAAATAGTGAAAACCTAAAATTTTTAAGGTGTGTGAGCTATTAGAGTGCCTAGATACGTGCAGATTGTATTGATGTGTTCACAAAAGTTGCTCAGCTTTACCGTAACTATAAGTTTGCAAAATAATGTTAGTTAAAAATTACAAGTCCCTGTAAGTTTTTTTTTAAGTGAAAAAAACAATTTTTTCCTTCATTTTGTCCACAAAAAGTTCACGAAAAAAATTTTTTGGCATGAAATGTTAAAAAAATCTGTTAAACAGGCTCTTAGCTACATTATGTCCATATATAGTTAAGCGGTATTATAAAGTTTGAATTAGCTGTTGGCCAAATACTGATGACACCGTTTTTTTAGGCCCCACTGATTTTCAGAAACTTTGGAGGTCCATAAAACAAATTGGTCACCAAATTCGCCAAACTGAGTAAAGGGTTTTACTACACCATTGTAGGACAATCGAACCTGTACTGTCCAGTTCTTGTGTTTTTCCAAAAGTCTTTATTTGTCGCATAGTTTTATTTGTAAAATTTATATTTATACATATGTAAGTTGCTTATAATTTTTATTCTCAATTTATATTTTTACGTTGCTGGATAACAGTTATTATTGAAAAATAATTTTTTCCGTTGGTCATAACCTTTATTTTCAACGTTTATTTATTTACGTTGCCTAATAATAGTAACTATAATATAACCAACGGTTGACTCAATATAGCCAACGGTCGATTGAGTCGACCAGAAATATTTAAAAATAATAATATATATACCCACCAAACAATTTTTGCCGATTTCGGTCCGAAGTCGGTCAGAAAGTCTGCACAAGCCGCCGATCTCTTTGTCTGAGGAAATTCTAAAAACTATACCGAAAGGTCTAACAGAATTCTGTACGAATTCCGAAAAATTTCTTAGGGAAACTCGAACGGAATTTTCGACATATCTTATAAATGTCGGAAAAATGTCTGACAAAACATCAGAATATTTTCCGATTTATCTGATACCTTTTGCGTCCTGGCGTTCTAATATCAGAAAAAACTCGGCAGTATCAAATTTGATATTATTTGGTTTTGTTTTATGTGCAATTTTTAAAAACATTTCGGCACAGTCTTCATCAAATAGAATATTACTTACAAAATCTTTTGTTTTATTTATAATTGCTCAATTGTGGGGAAATTCGCTCCTGCGAAATATTGATTAATTATCGCATAACTCTTACATTTATGGGCCGGTTTTCAAACTTGCTTTTTTTCTTGAAAGTGTTTCTTTCCTTACAGTTTGGTCCCATAAGTTTTCGAAAATTAGTTGGAAAATTTGCTTTTCCGAAATATCTGATTATCGCATGACTTCCCCATTTATAGACCGATTTTAAAAATGTTTTTTTTTGTTTGAAAAGGTTTGCTTGAAGTTTGGTCACATAGAAGTGGAAACCGGACGGACAAAGTGGTAGCCCGATATATTGATTATCGCATAACTTCGTCATTTCTTGACAGATTTTTAAAATTTGTTATTTGAAAGGTCATGAAAGAATTTGTTCTATGAATAATTGTTCTATATAAAATTGCTTCAGTTATGTAATCTGTTCAATGAGATCTTTGTATGGAAGTCGATTTGTATTGAAAACAATTAACATGTTTATGTATTTGTACTTATTAAATAATAAAAAAAAGAACATTGAGTTTTCAATAAGAAATATTTAAGCCTTTTTTTATTTTTATTTTTGGCAATTTAGCCTTTTCTAGCTTTTTAAAAAGACCGCTTTAGCTTCTTTTTTCCCCAGCTCCTGGCAACACTGTTAAGAATTTCGAAAACTAGCATGTTGCTGTGTTATGCTCTACGGTAATATAACTAATTAAGAGGATGAAAAGCAAAGGGGTACAAGTGCAAAAACCAAAAAAAAATTGTTTTATGCCCGATTCGACACTAAATACCAATATATATCACTCTACAAATATTCAGGCCTGTACGATGACCTCAAAAGACGGTATGTATTAAAAACTAAAAATATTATGTATGAACAAAAAACTTTGAAGCTTAGTTACTCAGAATTTTCTTTTTTGCACTTTTACCCATTTGCTTTTAAGCCCGTCCATTAGCTTTAAACTTATTTAATTTTTAATTGAAATTTTGGCTAAAAAAATCGTTTCCCAATGAAATAGTTTAATTGCTAAAACCATAATTAATGAACTATAAGCCCTGATTTAATTTATTTTAGTACCCAGTAAAAAAATTGCTTTAAATAAAGCAGGTTTTATTTATGAGAGATTAAAAGTAGTGCCTACAAACCTGCTGACATAGCTGCTGATTTTTGTATGGCGAGTTCCCGGTTTGGAGTACTACATTTTTGATACAAAAAGCGCTTTTTGAAGTGCTGAAAATCATCACCATTTTCAGCACTAAAACTGTAAGTATATGGAATTTTCTCGCTTAAAAACCTGCATTGTATCAGCAAGCAAAAATCTGATTTTTTTTTCTATAGTTTCTTTCATGTACATTCACTGCTTTGCAATAAGCTTTTCTTCTAAAGCGTATTATTATTATGCACTTTATTGCCTTAGTGCTTCAGTAAACATGAACATTTTTTACTGGGTAACTTTGGAATTACTTCAGAACATTAAAAAATATTACTTCTAACTTTTCCCCGATATTTATCTCTTTCAAACTAAATTATTTATTACTAGCAAAACACTTTTTTATCATATTTTATTTACTGCTATTATTCACACTAAATCATAAATATTTATACCGAAACGAAAAAAAGAAGGACATAACAAGTATTTTGACACATTCCTGTTCCTACAACATGGAATTTTTGTAAGTTCTTACATATTACAAACAGAAAAAAAAACAACTATTCATATCTAAACATTCAAAAGCCATAAGTCTCATTTTGTTGCCGTGAAAAGAAAATGAACTAAAAAAAATTATTGTCACTTTTATCATTTTGAATAAAAACTACGAAAAAAAAGTAAAAGAAACAACAGAAAGAAAAACTTGGGCAAATATATTGCCCATATAACAAAAATTCTAAAGTGCTATAAATTCATCATGTGTGCAATGTTGCATTACAAACAAGCTGTTGCAATTGTATGGTTATTTACTGCAATATACATGCACATAGAAAATGTGTAAAAGGAAAGTAGAACGAGCACACAACAACGCCCACACTGTTGGAAATAGATATAAAAATTTGTGTAAAAAAATTGTGTGGATATAAGGCGACATAAACATAATCTAAAAAGTATGAAAATTATATGAGATTTTTATCAAATCGTATATATGTATGGAGATTTTAATTAAACTTAAGTGGAAAATATATTTCGTAGTATTAGTAGATTAAACCGCCACACAGAGACAACAATTAGAATTGACTATTGCAACTAGTTTATGGTGCTTCGAACCGCATCTAATAGTTGTCACCAGATATGCGAGCAATAATTGCTCACGAAGCAGGCCTAACTACAACCTCTGGGTTCTAGCTAGGTCCTCCACGATTCCCGAAAAGCCGAGTACTGCTAATTAAGCTTTTCGTAATTGCATCAAAACTAGAGAAAAACAGAAAAAACTGAAAACTAGACAACTCACGACATTTGAGTGAATTTTTCGTGCCAGGCGTGATTTATGCGCGCATCGCGCGTGATAGTGATTAAATTAAAAATTAATCACGCAAAAGTGCTTGAGCGTGCTTTAAAAATTAAGTACACTGCGTGATCGTGTGTGATTTTAAAAGTGTAATTTTCACTCACTCACGATATTACATTTCGTAGCTTATTGAAAATAATTTCCACTTCTGTCTTACATAATTTTGATATTATTTGCGAACTTTATACGACCTTTCTGATAAATTTCTAATATTACATCCAACTTTTCTCCGACATTGATACAAACGCAGAAAAAACTATCACCAAAAAATTTTCAAACAAGAGTTGGTCTAAAAATACATTTAATTTTCAGTAAATGTTCTGTCCATAATCTATGAATTGTTTGTTTCACTTTTATTTAGAACGCAAACACCAAAAACAACAAGAAAAATTGTGCTGTAGAAAAACAACCCCGATGACGACACACACACACAAATAACAACAACAACAATGATAGCAAAAGGAATGCGATTGTACCAAGTTTGTTTACTGAAGATTTTTAAGTGAATCAATTCGTTAATGTTGTTGCATTAATTTTCATTAATTCTTTTAGAGTCTTTAGATAAACATTCAGACTTGAACACATTTAACAAAGTGAAATTTAATAAATGCTTAATGGATGATGATGATGATGATGACCCAGACAAAAATGTTGATTGATATATTGAAAAAAATGCACTAAATATTTTTGTTTGATTAAGTAAACTATTTTGTTTAGTATTTTTTAATATTTTTAGAATAATTGTTTTATAAATTCATACAAAAATATTCTTTGATAGTTTTCAGAAAATCCAACAAATCTTTTTCTTTGATTTAGTAAACTGTTTTCTTTAATATTTGTAAATATTTTTAGACAAATTGTTATATATATTTAAGCGATTTGTTTACTGAAAAAAAACACTTTTTTTCAATGAGATATTTTTGTCTATATTTACAAATTTGTTTCTATTCCTAGACAAAATATTTACTATTTCATTAAATTCCTCTGCAGAAAATGAAATTTAGTTTTTGCTGTGAAAGTTCGTAAAAGCTATGAGTTAAATCGGAAAATTTTCCTATTATTTGTCAGACATTTTTTTGAACATTGTTCAGACATGTCGGAAAATCCTTTAGAGTTTCCTTCCGTAAAGAAGAGTCTTCAGACTTCGTAGCGAATTCAGTTAGACATTTCGGCAAAGTTTTCAGAATTTCCTGAGACAAAGAGGTTCGTTTTCTTGTCAACTACTCATATGATTTTCGGTACGTTCTCTGACAGTCTTAGAAAGAAACCCAGTGAACATTTTTTACCCAACATGTCTGAATTCAGGGAAAACTGAGTTGGCTGGCTGTTGAATATAAAGCTGAAGACAAACCAAAGTCAAAACGTTTGAAATACGATATATCGCTTATTTACTTGAAGCCTTAAAATTTGCTGTGCGTGAGCGTGCGGTGAAAAAAAAATATCCTCTTCGTGATCGTGAGCGAAAACTCACTCTCTAATCAAAACAATGAAATATACAAAGTTCTAAAAGATGCATTCTGCCTGCCAATACATACAGACATTTAGTATAGAGGTAAGTAGAACCATGTGCCCAAGCGGCAGATGTAGAGCGAAATACAGTCCATTATTGCAATAATGTATAACTCCAATGAGGTGGTAAGAATTCAAATACCCCATTCCACAAACATCTCTCACTCTCCCTCTCTCTCTGTCTATGTGCACAAAAACATATAACATAGTTATGGTTACTAGGCAATGCCGTATTTATGGTCCTTCGAACCAGATTACGGTATGGACCAGTCCAGAAATTACAACGCAATCGTTAGCTTTATCCATGCTATTTTAAGCCGAAAACTATGTTGATTTCATTGGGACAGTTTTTTTTAGCACCGTTACTTTTTCTTCAGCTCTCCTAATTTGATCACAAAATATCATGTAGTGTATTATATCAAACTGCATAGTTGTCATTAAACAAAGTGCTATAAATTTTAAAAGATTTTTTTTCCTTTCTCATATATTTTCAAACAGTAATCAAGCTTTTTTATAAACATGTGTATATGATAAAAATTTTAATAAATTGGTTGAGTTATGGGACAACGAATTTAGAAGTTTTTTTTTATACATTGGAAGCAAAACTAAAAGTACGCAAAAAGTAAATGGTAATCGAATAGAAGCACCAACCTTTATAATTGTTGTTTGTGTGCCCCTATTGTGTGTCTAAATGCGCGTCAAGCAATTTTTAAATTGTGTTTGATTTTAAACATTTAAATCCCTTTCAGTTAAGCTATAAAATACAAAGAGATAATATCCTTACATGTATTTCCGTATCTCTCATAGCTTTAAAGATATTTGACTTTAAAGAAAAATAATAATGTTTTTGGCTTGACTTTTTCTAGTATTTCGTTTATAACGTTTTAGTTTACTTGAATTTTAAATTAAAAGTTAACATTCGATTATGGATAGAATTTTGATTAAAACTAAAGCAAAAAACTTTTTTAATATCTGCGTTCTTCAAGTCGGAAATAGGCTAAAACTCAAAATTTTGAAAAAAGCATGTTATTTTCAAAATAATTCTTTAAAAAAAACCGACTACAAAATTGGCGTGGCACTGCCCATAATATTTATCATAATGATGTACTTTCATGCGAAATAATTGTGTGTGAATTTTCATAAGAATCGGTTAATTAGAAGTAGTTTAAATGAATATTTACGTTTCATGGGCATGGCATTGCCCAATTTTCTAACCATAATGTTGTTATGTAACAATAACTAAATGTGTATGCAATGTTTCATACGAATCGGTTTAATAGTTCTTGATATAGAATATTTACTTTGCATGGGCGTGGAACTGCCCACTTTTTTAATCGTGATGTAGTATTCGAACAGAAGCTTAATGTGTGTGTAAAGTTTCATAAGAATCGGTTGAGTATAAGTAGATGAAAAGGCATGTGTATTTACTTCGTATTGGCGTGACCCCGCCCACTTTTCAACGAGACTAATCCGGAAGTGCACTCTTTTAAATAAGTAAAAAATTCGGAAATCGGTTTATAAAAGGCGGAGTTTTGAGAGAACATTCTTAAAAAAATAGCACACCAATGCGCATGAGAAAAATGCATGATGTTGTTGGTGTGCCTGAAACTAGTCTTGAACTCAAGACCTCAGGGTTTGTAGTCAATCTCGCTAACTACTCAGCCAACAGCCCCCTCTAATTTCTATAGCGTTCATTTCTCCTTAACTTTATCTTCACATAGAACGTCATGTAGGCTGGACATGAAGCTTTTCAGACTTAGGCGTAGAGCCCTAATCGGCACACACATACTATTACATTTTGCGCTAGTATGGTAACTCTCGCTTCTAAAAAGTTTTTAGTGTATAGCAATAGCAAGAAACAAGCGATAACAAAACCTGCTTGTTTGAACGTTCATGCCACACTGGTTGATTTTATTTATTTTAAGTTAATACGTGAAAGTACAAACTTGTGAGAGTAAAAGAGTAAAAAACTCCATATGATATGTTTTGCGGGTTGATGCCATAGAGCCAGGGAATTTAAAGCTCAACACATTTGACAGTGGCAGGCAAAACAAGATTAGCCCACCTGCAATATAAAAAACCATTCGAAAACCCAAGAAAATAAAATTAACTAGTCTATAAACAGCTTTTTATGCTCGATTAAGCTGTAGTATATTATGGTACAAGGAACATATTCTATGCTCAACTTTATATTGTATACATTCAATTCTCATAAAGCTTAATTAAATAAATCTTCTTTTATAACTAATTAAGTTAGACCAATCTTTCCTTTTTGTAAGACCATCTCATCACTAATATCTATAGGAAATTTTAAATTGCATATAAAACATTTTTCTTTTTTTTACAAAAATATGCAACGAAAACTAAAACACAAAATTGTTAACAACTAAAAAAGGAAAAGTACTGGCAAGTTGCAGTAGACCAGAACAAAAGGCTCAAATTAATTTCGCACCCACACTGGCAAAAATTGCAAAAAATAAAATAGAACCAAAGCGAACATTACAAAAGCAAAGTTCTGACAATTTTTCTATCAAGTAAAAAATACACAAAATATAGCGGAAATAAAAGAAAATTGTACAACTCATCAAAAGATCAAAATGGTTAGTAAAAATTTTCCAATGATAGAATAATGAAAAAAAAAATAATGAAAAAAGAAGAAGGGAAAACAGACGGACCGACAGACAGACGACACCCTTATTTTTATTTCGCAATTGAACTTAACTTAACATTTTTTACACTAAATGGCCTTTCATTCCACAACACATTCAAACGTTTAGCCACAGATATCCTGAATTTCAACTAAAAGAACCATGTAGAAATGTTGCGCCTGATTGATTTCATTTAATGTACAATTTTCCAATTAAACAATGGCGCAAAAATTACGTATTAAACAAAAGGAAAAAAAAAAGAAAAGAGTAAACGAAGAATAATGAAATCGAAAATCAGCAATAACATTTACTTTTTAGCCATCACCATGTATCATTTTCTTTCCAAAGCCCTGGTGTTTTTCCTTTTCTTATTCAATATTTTTCTTTTTTGTTATAGAAATTACAGATGAAACAACCACATAAATTTTAACATAATGAGTTTTAGTTGAATAGATATATATTTTTTTAACAAAATATTTATATTCATTTTGAGTTCCTTTCTTGTTCGTCCTTTGTAGCCTTCTCTATAAGAATTGAGCCTAATTGCGGAAGCTATACTCTAGAGAATTAGTTTTATATTAACTATTATATCCCTTTTGTTTTGGTTTTTATTTTAGTATGCTACAGTACGTCAAGATAGGTTTCTAGGAAAAGATGGAAATTGTCCACACGTATACGAATAGTAAATTTTTTGCATTGGTTAGAGCTCGCTGAATTGGTAAAATTGTTACCTGCTGACTTATCTACATATTCCAGCGGCTGCAAAATAGCTCATACCATCGTCTGAGGTTTCTTAAGGTGCATAAAGACTAGAGATTAAAGATACGAATAGGGTTTCAGGGGAGTAACAACGTGTAGTGGCTAAAGTATAATGAACCGTAACTGTATATAATGTTAGATTGTATTTCTTCCTGGTGGCAACTGAAATCAGGTTCATGCCTAATTACCTCCTCCTTCTTTTTTGAAATCGGTTAAAAACGACTTGCAATCGATACGGATTACACAGACACGTAAAGAGCTAAGGCGAAAATAACTGTCAAAATATTTCCATTTGACTGGAGAGAATACCAAGAGATGGACAACGATACGTAGAGGTGTTGAGGTGTTCAGTCAGCAATGTGATGAAGAATCATGTGAAAAGCTGAAGCTAAGAAGGTACCAACGGAAAAAACAAAAGGCTATCGTGGAGATGTCAAATGAACTAAGCAGAATTAGAAAGACCAGTAAAATTTTGAAAAAATTCTATAGTTCACATGTCGTTGGCCAAGACATCAGGACGATGTAAAATCAATTGAAGGTAAATTCTGCTACAACTACACTGAGTCGAGATGATACCCAAATAGAGCCTTATTAAAGATAAATCGTGTTTGCAAAGAGAGAATGTGATGAGATAAACTACAAAGCCTTATAGTAGACCAAAGCAGTCAGTTTCTGTATTAATAACAGTTGGGAATGGCTCCCCTCACGATAACGACACAAAGTCAATGCGGACCAAGCAGTTAAATGAGGATGTAAAATAGAAAGGTGACGGTGCAAGGATTACATTTGACTAAAAATAATACGAAGAGATGTACAACGATGACTTACAATAGGGAGGAGAAATTAAGCTGTGTTTATTGTGGCCAACAATGGGTCCGGTTGCAAAGACTCGGATACGATGTGGATTACACGAAAACAAGAAGAACTCAGCTTAAATGGTTTCCTAGATAGAATTCCTAACACTGTCGAGGAGATATAAAATCGGCTAAAAAGCTTAACAAAAAATACATTAACTCAGAAATGTAATAGTCTGAAAATAGATTTAAGCGGAATTCCCATTCATACGTATTTAATCAATACATGACAACGATGGGAAAGAAATCGAAAATAGATTCTACTACAATGACACGGAGTCGAGCTGAGTCAAAAGAGGAATCTAATTAAGGATGGATCGGAAGTTACTGGAGGGAGTATGCAAAGATGTAGAGCGACACCTTGCAATTGGCCGGAGGAGCTCATTTCTGAATTAATTGCACTCATGTTACGACTATGACTTGTAGTTGATGAACACGTGAGGTACTGAGTAGCAAAAGGAACCAGCGATCTTGGTAGTGTACGAGCCAGTCAACAGCTCTGGTAGCTTGAAACCGACTCAACTGGACAATCTGATGATTCATTGCTTGGACATCGCGTAGTCTGGTGGAAATCCTTCACAGGTGGTTAGACAACACGTAACGGTTATGCGTAAAGGACTGAAAATAAATCTTACGATGTCGACACAGACTCGATACGATACGCATGGATATACGGTGAGCTAAAACGCACAAGAAACCAGCATTAATAATCACATTTGACTGAAGAAAACATGAAGCAATGGACAATAGCGCGTTACAAAGGGTTGGATAGTCAGTCAGCGATGGGCCCTGCGTCGAAGACTCGCAGATGATACAGAATACGAGCCAACGTAAGAATCAAAAGCTATCGATAAGTTATCAAATTAGCTAACCAGCTTATTAAACGAGTGCACGAACCCTGAGAAGGAAGGTCAATACGTATCAGTGCACCTCGATGATGAGAAACTAATTAAAATCAGATTGTACAGTGATGACAAGGATGTCAATGCGGATAATGTGCGGGTGAGGAGCTGCGACGAAAGTGAAGCCTAATTTAGAATTGACAGCAGGTGACGTTAGGGAATACTAATATATGCACGACAACGACTTCAAATGGTTCTGATTAAGCTACCATCTGAGTAAATTACAATAAATTACCGGAGATGAATCGCAGTTGATACGTCTGATGCAGAAACATGAGGCGACAAGGCTTTAGACTGCATTACCTTTGCAAGTGTAGGACCCAGCGAACAGAATTAAAGGAAATAGCTTGGGAAGCTCTTAACTGGTACAACTGCAAAAACGACAGAGTCTTCGTTTGTCTGCCATGGAGCTTAGTAGGCAACAATCCAAAGAGACTAACTAACAAATAAATGAAAAATTATGCAAAAAAGTATCTGCGTGTCTAAATGACGCTGAGGAATCTCTTTTAAAGGTCAGCGAAAATAAGATATTAAGATTAAATCAGACTACTGTAAGTTAGATGACTGCGTTGGTGACAAAACACGCAAGATTTAAGTATCAGTCGACCATCCGAGGATGATGATATTTCCATGTCGAAGAAAGTGCTACGGATTACTAGGGGCTCAACGGTAGACAATAACTAACAGTCCACAGCCAGATATCACAAAAGTCTATAGCAAAAACTTAGATGGCACTGTACTTAGTGATCGAATGGCAGATCGTGATAAAGTTTGAATGCACAAGGAATCGTTAAGAAATCAATAGGTCCGGTCTTACACAACGAAATGGTAGTCTGCTGTTGATATCAGATCTACAATTTAATAAACCTGCGAATTAATACAGCGTTCTTGTTTCCCTCCGATCTCCGTTGAAAAATTTCATTGCACGGGATTTAAAAGGGTGCTATGTTCAAGAACTAATATTTTATTTTGGATATATGAGAGCTGTGGCCAATAACAGATATATGTTAAAATCCTTTATCTCTACCCCAAAAGAAAAGCATGTCAAATTAGAATGGTTCGTTGTTCAAATTACTTAAATAAATCCCATGTAAGCCGGCTTCCCATACAAAGAAAGAAAAAATCGAACTAAATTTGAGTTTTTTCTGTTTACTTTAAGTACGAATATAACTTTAAAACCTAAACACGAATCGTACTTAAAGTAAGCCGAAATGGGACTACTCAACTACTCTCAGAGTAATTTAATGTGGAGCTATCTTGGATATTTTGGTTGTTGTTTATATTTATTTTAAGGTAGCCGATTTGTCTACGGCGTTGGATTACAAACATGCGATGAATCGTGCATGTTCAATATCAGCAATGAACAAAAATAAATTTTAAACTGAAACAAGTAAGTCAAAATATTAAATTAACCAAGTATTAAAAATATTAATTCAAGTCTGTTCCAGAAATGAAAAAAGTATAAAAAAGCCTAATTCAGGTATGATTGTAGTACTCGGCAGGCTTGATTCACGGAACGTCCACGCTTCAATTCACGGTGCGTCCAGGCAGGTTGTACACTGTGAGGTTTGCTTATAGGCATGTAATGGTCTCCTCCTGGAACCACATGTAACCCACTCCTAAGTTCTTTAATTCGGACCATAAAGGAATTAGTTTTCACTGAATTGAGCATTGGTCGTCACCGGTATTGGCCTCACTAACGTCCTTTTCAGAAACTAATAAACATAGTTGAACATTCTAAGAAAAGACAGTTAGTGAAGTTCCGAACATTTAGAAAAAGTTAATTAATAGGTGCCACTCGCCACAAGATGGCGACAGTCTGTTAATTGAGCTTACTAAAATTAGTAGGATTTTCGCTACAGTGTTGTTGCCACTGTCAGTGGTAGTGCAGGTAAAGGTCTCTGACGAGTAGACTTGGTGGTCACGAAACAGCTGTCAGTTCAACCCTCCGTTCATCTAAATTTTTCTTTTATTCACATGCTTTGAAATTTCTTTCTTAAATATAAAATAATATGATCGAAAGATTAAATTAAAAATGAACTTAAGCCAAACTTATTAAATAACTTTGGATAAAAATAATAAACTTCAGTAAAAATTGCCAAAAAAAGCTCAAAATATTTTAGTTTTTTGCAATTTAATTAAAATTTTAAGGTGTGCGAGCCAAACGGAGCTTAGATTCGGACTCAGCGCGTCGGAATACATCTAGGTAGGTGGGAATCGTTATATATGCAGCCATTATAGCGCTTATACCAGCCGGTCATGATATAAGCTCTTCTAATCACATTGACTACTGTGTAAAGAAAAAAATATTTAAAAGAGTTTTTTCGTCGAATTCTATGACCAACAAAGTCAAACTCTCGTTTTGACTACCACAATATTATCCAAGTTTTCTTTAGCGACAGAGCACTTTACATCACAATAAGACACAGAAAAATATCTTTAGAATCAGTGAAATTTTTTCGAACGTCATTTTATTACTTTAATGTGGTCCAATTCACGGCAAGGCGGTCAAAAATCCAAAACTTTTGATTGGATTGTAATTTTTATACGCTTGGTTTTTTTTAGTAGGTGGAACTTCAATCTTTAATTTTTACTATAGAAAATCGAGCGACAATAAAAAAAAAGTTATGCAGGTTTTAAAATACATTTGCAATTTTTATCGAATTTTGGTATAAAAGTCAAATGTTGAAACATATTAAAAAAATTTGTTTTTCTTATTTTTTAAGTTACTTTTACAATTAATAACACTATGCAACAAAATTAAACTTTTGTCATGACCTTTGATCACTACTATACTTTTTTGATGCGTTATGGTCCCCTAGCTATATAGTCAATGGTTTCGTAATTATTCAGACCGCAATGATGAGGAAAAAAATTTCTATATTATCCTCATTATGATCTCAATAATTCCAAAACTATATAATATAAAAGCAGCCTAAGAGCAGTTTTGTTTAAAGTTCCTAAGTGGTTTTTGTAATAAAATATGACAACCCTTTCCCCAGTAATGATGATATCGTTCATTCTTCGTTATTGCATGTGTACTTCAGGCGTTCCAGTATTTTGTGCATACCTCTAGTATATACAAATAATTTTGTAACGTACACTTTATATTGAACTCAAAAATATTACTCATATGCAATATGTGAATAGCCCCTTAATGTTATTTGAATTATAAATTCAGTGAATTTCATGAGCAATTAAATTCTACCATAGATTTGCAATTATAGATTTAATACCTTTCCATTCTTTATCTTGTCAATATTATAATGGTCATGTATAAAAATCTCTACTAAAAAAAATAACCAGTTAACGAGTTGTTATAGCCTTTCGTTTCTATTCTTTCTTTTTCTTTTTATTAAAGTTTTCACAGTATCCATTGTACAATCATTTTATTAAGAAATAAAATATAAAAAAGGCAAGATGATTGTATAAAAATGGCAATTAGTGTCTATGAATAAAAGTTGTGTAAATCACGATTAATGAACATTAACATGACCAAATGACTTTGAACAATACAAATTGTTCCCATGTTTGGTTTTTAAATACTTTTACATTTTTTTTTTTGTTGTTCTTATTTATTTATTTTTTTAAACTATAAGTTCTGGCATCTTGTATATACTTCAATCCTTGAAATCCTTGGATTTTACATTCAAGTTCTGTGAGTGTGTCTTTTAAATTGGTACGTTTCGTTTTTTATATTTTATTTAACTGACCATTAAGACTTTTTAGTATTTTAGTACTTAATTTGGTTATTCTGTTGTTATTAATCACTGGTAGGTTTCTGTTTTATAGCCATCACTTAATTGGTCATTAAGGCGGAAATAAGACACGAAGGCTTAAAGTAGTTAAAGTCACTGATAAATTAACAGGAAAAAAACTGTATACGTATGATTCTCAATTACAATGGCTTTTTTTCGTGTCCAATAAAAGTATATATAAATTAAAAAATGGAATCAACTAGACCGTCATTTAAAATGTTACAAATGAATGTCCATATTTTTTTAGTGTAAAACTCTCTTAAGTATTGAACAAAAAAAAAACGATAACAGTTTTTATAATTCCTTCATTCAAAATGAAAGCTGTCTTTTTTGGACATTAAAATAAGTATGGCCTATACTTGTAGTCATAAACAAAGTATACTTTAGGAATTTAAAACTGGTATTGCCATACAAAATACTTGTTTTTAAATCTTAAAGTATACTTTGTTTTGACTAAGAGTATGGGCCTATATATTTGTTATAAAGCCAAGTCTAAAATTAAAATTTTAATTATTTTGGCTTGAGTTCGGTTTTAATTTAATTTTCCAATTAAATTATATTTTTATTTAGAGATAAATGTGAAGCATATAAACAAAGAAAATTTTGAATGCGCGGAGGATTGAACTGACGTTTCGATAGCTACCGCTAATCTCATCAGAGTTCTTTACCGCTTAGAGCACTCGATCAAAGTCGGGTGTTTGCAGTCAAGAGCTGAATATCATCTACTTTTAATCAATTCATACTGTCACTCTTAGAGCTGTATTTCATTTGATAGTTATTGATATTCAGTTTTTTTCTTTGTCTTGTATACACTAAAAAATTAAAGAGAGTGTAATTTTTTCAATCAATTGTTTTTATCCGCAGCTTTCTATATTATATGTTATGCTTTCTTAGTATTCTTCATCAATCAAATATAAGAAGATATTAGCCCAATTCACAATCTTGTGCAAATGGTCTTGCATCGTAGCATTTGCAAAATGGTGTTGCATATTGATACTCACCACTTAACAATTGTTAGTGGTGAGTATAAATATACTATAGCATTTTGCAAATGCTACGATGCAAAACCATTTGCACAAGATTGTGAATTGGGCTATTATGTTTGTGATCCTAAATATTTAAAAATTTTGTGAATTTATCATATCAGGCCGTATCCGCAAAAAACACGTAAGCGCCACAGTATTTTTAGTTTTCATCCGATTTCGGACTATTATGGCTTAAAATCTTTGTAATCGAATACAGTTAAATAACTATGGATTTTTATAATATTTGTGGTACAAAAGAGCATACGAAATTACAACGTTTGCATAAAATTTTATATTTGTTTCACTATAAGTCAGGCACTTTTAAATGGTGTTACTTAGTCTACCGTGTTTGTAGAGCTGTGTGGAGTTTATGCGTAGGTGGAGTTGGGTTTAAATGTAACAATTGAAAAATTACCCAACTTCTGTTGACCGACTAATCTGAAATTTCGTAAGCACCTTTAATTTTGGTGACAATTTTTTATTGTGATAAAAGTGGGCTGCGCCACTCCCATAAAAACAATATTTACTTTTAGCACCTTCCTGTTAAACAATTGATCTGAGATTGTGTGTACACGTTTACTTACTATGACTATACAATTTCGTAATTAAAACAGTGAGCGGCATCACGCCCATAAAAAAGTAATATATAAATGTATGTAACTCTATATTACTTTTTGTGGGCGTGACGCCGCCCACTTTTTTTATTGGAAAATTGTATAGTCATAGTAAGTAAAGGTGTAACCGATTGCTATGAGATTTGGTGGAAGCCTTTACTTACGATGACTATATAATTTTGTAATTACAAAAATGGGCGGCGCCACGCCTATAAAAAGTAATACTTATTTTTAACCCCATCCTTTTAACCGATTGATCAAAAATTTGGTACACGCCTTTACTTTTGATTACTTTACAATTTTGATATTAGAAAAGTGGTCTTCGCCATGCCCATAAAAAGTAATATTGACTTCTACGCCCTTCTTCTTGACCGTGTGATCTGAAATTTGGTAAACGACTTTACTTTTCATGGCAATACATTTTAGTAAAAAAAATTAAGGCGCCACGCCCATAAAAAGTAATATTAAGTTTTACCCACTTCCTTTTGGCCGATTGATCTGAAATTTGGTGAACACATTTAATTTTCATGACCGATTGATCTGATGCCGTTATGATTATGTGTACTCAGTATTATTGTAAATCACAGATGGCCGCTGCGACAAAATGGTGAATTATTTATTTGTTTACAAACACCTCGATATGGATATCAAATGAAAGGGTTTGACTAGTAGAATACAGTACGCAATGGAAAACTGTCAATTCCAAAATGGCGGCCAGTACAAAATGAGGAACTATATTCATGCATATATATTGTCAGCCCCTCAATATGGGTATTAAAGGAAAGCGCTTGGCTACTAGAAAGCAACACTGTTGGGATATGACAATTTAGAAATTGTACCGATACAATGGTAAAATTGTACCAAATAAGCATTAATTGTACCAAAATTTCACAATAAGGAGTAAGTAGCTGAAACTACTCGAAAGATATTTAACAGCAGGCATTCATTTAAACGCAGTGAAAAAGGAGCTTCCAAAGAAGTCTATAAGATCATAAACTTGTGATCCGGAAGTAGTGCAAATCCGGATAATTTCAAATGCTTTTTACATGGGCTTGTCATTGAGAGAACTTTTCTTTTTCCTATTTTATAGATATTATTCATTGTAAGTTTATTATATATTTTTTATATGTTGTCGACTGGCCCAGTACAGCTGGACCTAAGGAATTTTATTTCATGACTTGTTTAAAAGTCAATGCGTTTACTATTGCGGAAGTAGAATAGCATTTGTATTAATTATTAATAATAACTTCTTGAGAAGTCGACAATACAAACATATTAATAAGTTGGAAGCAGTTCGCAAGTAGTTTCTTAAATACAACTTCCAATACTTTTCATAACAAGCAATTGTCGTTCATTAATATTTTAATATTAATTGTGTGGTTAAGGAAGAAGATATTCACCCTTATCGAGAATAAGAGGCGAACATTTTGTTCACGTGAAAAATTTCCCAAGAAAAAAATATGGTGAACAAAAGCAGCAAAAGAGTAAAGTAACACAACAACAACAACACAAAATTTGCGATCACAGTTTTAGGGAAAAGGAACACATTTCACGTGAACTTTTATTCCCGATAAGGGTGATTGTTTAAATGAACAATATTCAACATATAAAATATAAGGAGCTTACCAAAATTTTGTATTTGCAAATTAGAAAATTGTACCAGAAATATGTTAAGAGTACCAGCGTACCACTCAAGTTTCGATTGTACCAAAATTAGTACAATTGTACCACAAATCCCAACAGTGTAATGCAGTATAAAATCCAAGGTATAGTGCGAATCAAAATGCCATATTATAGAGTTTAGATAGAACATAAAGCGAAAAACCTAAAAATAAAATTTAAAAAAATATTTTAAGTAAAATGGTTTTACTGCAATGAAACATAATAATTAAGATAATGCACTAAAACCTAATAAATAATTAAGTACTAACAGGTATAACACCATCACAGCTCTCTAGGACACCCCATTATCTTCCGACTTTGTAATATTTCAGCTGTATTTTGCAATTATGTTTAAAAACGCATTTTTCTAGATAACTAACTCATTGTACTAAAATCAGAAATATTTACTGTATGCATAGAAAAAACTAAATTTCTTTTTCAGTTAAGAAATTCAATGAATTAGAATTTTATCTAGAAACGAGTCTACAAAAAAATTTTTAAATACAGACAAAAATGTCACAACAATTTCATTGAAAAAAACCGGGTTTCAGTAAACAAATTTCTCCTAATCTATAAAACAATTTGTTGCAAAAGATTCACAAATTTTAAAAAAAATAATTTACTGAATGCAACAAAAGTAATTACTGGATGTTCTCTAATATATCAAACAAACTTATCTGAGTCAGTAAAAACATTTTTTTAATATCTTCAAGTTTTAAATAATAACATCATCATTCTTTAAGCATTTATGAAATTTCAGTTTGTTAAATGTGATCAATCCTTTATGTTTATCCAAAGACTTTTGAGAATTTTATTATTTGACATATTGTCATAATTTTATTTGAAATTAAATTTATTTGTTGATATAAATATGCTCAACCATCAACAAATAAATTTCATTTTTCTAAAGGCTCTAAAAAAGTGAATAAGAATTAATGCAAAAACATTAACGAATTGATTCACTCAGAAATCTTCAGTAAACAAACTTATTATAATCGCTTTCCTTTTGCTAATGTTGTTGTTGTTTTATATATGTGTGTGCCGTCATCGGCTTTGTGGTTTTTATTTTTTTTTTGCGACACAGAAAACTAGGTTTGTTGTTGTTTTTGGTGATTGCGCCCTAAATAAAAGTCAAACAAAAAATTCACTGTTTCTGTAAGGAACATTTACTGAAAATGAAATTTTATTTTAGACAAACTTTTGTTTGACAATTTTTTGGTCAAAAATTTTTCTGTGTGGGGAGGAAATCAAAAATCTAATTTTTTTTATAAAATATTGCTTAAAACAATTTTATTTTAATGCACGATTAAACAAATTAAAAGTATCTCACGCTTGAGAAGGAGTGGCGTTAGTGATAAAAAAAAACTCTTTATGATATTACTTCGTAAAAAAAATCTTAAGGACCGTAAGAGTGAGGCTGCCAAGGCTCGAACCCAAAAAATTATTTAAATCGGTGCTGCCGTTTGGCTGTAATTAATAAAAAAAGGGGTAAAATTTCCTATAGTGCAATGGCCGAAACGAAACTTTACTTTATTATTAGCGCTGTGCTCTTTATATCTCGCTACGGAGTAGAAACTTTGCTTTGTTACAAAAATAATCGACATTATTAGAGTTATGAATTTCTTTTTGTTTTGATTTGTTTGTACCTAAAACGCGAACTTTGATAGACACGAGACGAAAGTATTTGATTATTTTTCTTTTAATTTCATTTGTTGCTGCTGTTGCTTGAGAGAAATGTTTATGTTATCTTAGTTGTTGTTTTAAGCGTTTAATATCGAGCCCTATTTGCGATTTAATCGTAAGCGACAAATATTAAAATTTTTAGTAAAAGGGTTTTATTTACTATATTCAAATATGTTTTATATACATAAGCTGTAGCTTACTATAAAATTTTTCAGCCTTTATTTTAAAAGTTATTAACAATTATGGCATTTTGATAATATTTTAATTTCAATAAAAAAAGTTTATTTTTTACAAAGGGTGAGGGTGCTGTTGGCTGAGTAGTTAGCGCGTTTGATTACAAACCCTGAGGTCTTGAGTTCAAGACTAGGTTCAGGCAAGCCCACAACATCATGCATTTTTCTCATGTGTATTGGTGTGTTATAGTGTTGGTTGTTGTTGGACTGGTGAAGTGATGAAGGCATAGCACTGATCACCTTGACAGTACCGCCAGCAATTAATATTAACATATTCTAATGCACTTCAAATAACCCTCCTTCGTCGGTATTGTAGCAGAACCGTCGGCGAAGTAAAAGAACTAATAAAATAGCTATACAGCTTAAGCAACTCAATGCCTCTACTTGACACCAGAGGGGCTTACAACACTGATCTACGAAAAAAACGCGCAATAGCAGGGTTGTAAATGAATTAAGCTTTCTATCTTTCTCCCATTTTACCACCTGTTCTCTCTACACTCTCCCTTTCCCAAAGAAGGTAACACATTAATTAGTTAACTGGTAGGCATTAATTGCCTGATTGAGTTACTTCTCTTTAAAAAAAAAAAACATGTCGCTTAAGATAAAATAAAAAATATGGCTCGATATATTGGGTGTATAAAATTTCGAAGCATACTTTAGGGAGGTTCTAGATATTACACACATACTCTGTATCAAAGCGAATTAATATCAAGTGGCCTTATCATCAAAACAAAACACATACAAAGTAGGTGTAGGACTATTTTGATATGTGATTTGACAGTTCGGGTTAAAGTTTTTCTCTTTTCTTATATAGAGTTTGACTGATTGGGTGTAATCAGCTGATGATCATCTGTGATGATAAGGCTACCTGGTACTGAATTCGCCTTGCTCTGTATGAAAGAATGTAAGTGTAGCCGTTATTGGTAGCGGTTTTCCATTAGAGCTGGACCGATTTGTTTGACCGACAGACAGCACAATCATTTAAAAGGTCACAGAGGTATGACCAGAATATAATTCTTCTTTAATTTAAATCTTGAAGTAAGATATAATAATGAAAAAAAATTTAGAATTTTCTCGGTCTTGCAAATTTTATTCTGTAGCAAGAAATTAGATTTCCCTTTTAAATTTATCTGCCACTCATGTGTTAAACGAGCTAAGAAAACTACAATATAATTATTGTTTTTATGGTAAAACTATAAAGACATTTTCTAATTGTAATTTCGTCTTTGATGATTACATATAAAATAAATCCCAACATTTTAACTAGATGTACTCGTAATTCTAACGACAATTTAACTTTCTATTTTTTCTCTTCTTTTTTTTCACATAAAGACTTCCAAGCAAACGTGAGGAATAAAGGTAAAAATACAAACATGGCACTTGTGGCGGCCGTCATTTACCCCAAAAATAAATACATGCTCATTTAAATCTACGAAAACATGAACATGCCCATGTACCTTGCGCAACTTAGTAAGGATTTCAAACAATTTTAACATTCGGTAGAAAGCACACATTAGAAATGAAAATGCGTACAAGCAAACTAACGACTAGATAAGTACACGCTCATACTAATACTTGAACACTGTGTGTGTGTGTGGTGTAATAGATTTTAGTTTGTCTTGAAATTTTATTTTATTTTTTAAGCGGCAATTCAAATTGATATAGAATAGTAGCAGGAAAAAAAATTAAAACATTTCCGTTACTATTTTTAAAAATCGTTTATTTAGGATAGTGTTGCAGAAATATTAGAGGTTATAATCGGGTAAAACAAATGCGAAAGTCAATATAATAAAAGCCGTGAACTAAGCTAGATAACAAGAGTTAGGCATACCTCTGTTGAGTGTTCCCAAGGCATGGAACCCCAATAGGAGTAGGGACTTCCCACACAGAAAAAAATAGACAAGAATTATATCCAATAAGACCATGTTATTGAAAAAAATATGAATTTCAATAACATTTGTCATTAACTTAATACAATATTTCGTTGTTTTTATTTCTACCCCATGACGGTTATATCTCTTCTTTTCATACAAAAGTACTTAAAACAAGTTTTATCTCATAGAAATATAACTGGGACATGGCTCGGCTGTAGAGAGCAAGCTTTACGACCGGGAAGCCCGAGTTCGTATCCCAGGCATGTCAACATTATTTTTAATTTATATTTTTTTCTTTTGAAATAATTTTGCTATCAATATAGCGGAATTCTTTATCACAGGAAATTTGAAAAAAAAATTATTGAATACCGGGATTTTTGTTATCAAAAACGAAACTTATTTTTTTCTGTGCAGTTATCCTTCCAAATGGTGCTAGCTAGTAGCACTCCTTAAAGTAAGGACTCTTGGGTATTTTGCACTTGCAAGGGTGCTACATAGTAGCACTCCTTGGTGCATGCAAGCATGATCACGAATAAAATAAAGAAAACGTTTATTTTTAAAGATTTATTTACATATGTTGAATTTTGGCTTTCTTTCTCTTACGAACTCTAAAAATCGAAAGACCTAAACTTATAGCTCAACTAGGTATTTATACTAAAAATATGCTGACTACGTAAAATACTTACATACAACATTTTGGTTGTATTAAAAGTATTTATTTAATAAAATATATAATATTTGCTGTTGATTCACACTACCTTAGCAAAATCATTGATTTTGTTTAGGATTCAAAAGCACTGACATTTAAATTTACTAGCAAATCTTTAATGAAATATTTTTTATTCCAGTCATTTTTTCCACGATCAAAGCGAACTAGCCACTATTCGACCCGTAGTTTTGTACGCTTTCAAACAAGATAATTTTTGTTTCTTTAATCGAAACACCCTGTGACTATGGATGGCGATTTAAATAGTAACATACATCAAACAGCACAAACCTATTGCTATCTAGACAATGGCCGCAATAAATTTTTTATTATTATTTTCGTGTTTACCACATCCTTCTTAGCCTAAAAAAAGGTACATATTAAAAAATGTTACCTTTCCGAAAATTAAAATATGTAGAGAAGTGTTATGGATGACTTTAAAAAATGTTTCTAAATGTTCTTGTTCTTCTGGGCTTTATAACTTGAAAAAGGTTGGTCTCAAGTAAAAAATTACCAAATAAGTTTTTGTAGGAAATTTTCTCAGCTTTAACTTTTTTATGCAGAAATTTTTGTTAAAAGTTATAGTTTCAAAAATATGAGCAAAAAAAAAACTAAAAAATGTCACCTTAAGACGGCCCTCTTAATAATAGCTGGTCCACCAAACACGGGAACTCTTTATTTCTTTTAAATATATACATACCAAGGACCAACTGTGCCAGTTTTTAGAACTCTAGCGAGTTATTTCCTTCGATTGGCCTAATTATATCTTATTTGACTGGGCTAATTTAACATTTTACAATTGGAGCATTTTTCAAACCCAATTTGATCTTTAAAAATTCAAATTCATCATTTTTAAAAACAAATTCATTTTAAGCAGCTATGATAATTTTTATGTATAACTAGATACTTTAGTACGAATTTATGTAGATATCAGAACATTAAACAGCGCTTATTAGATGTATCACCAGCTTCGTAGCAGCAAAAAAATATTTGGAAGTGTTCCCATTTTGCCAAGCTACTCCACCTCAATGCCTATAATTAAGTTACACTGAAATGATTTTTTCATAAATTCTATGAATTTCGACATTAATCCAATGAAAAACTTCATTAAAACTCAGCCAACGTCACGTTTCATTGGATTAATGAAACACGATGCATTAAAATTTTTTTCAGGAAAATTTCATTATATGAAATAATTATATGAAATAATTTCATTGATCCAATGTAATAATTTCGCTGAGCTAATAAAGATATTTCATTATTTTTGTGAAATTATTACATCGTTTTAATGAAATTGTTCCAAAATTTTAATTAAATTATTTCATTATTTTGATGAAATTATGTATATATGTTAATGATATTCTGTCATTATTATAATGAAATTATTTCATTGTTTTAATGAAATAATTATATTACTTAGTAGCCTCATTAGCTTATCTTTTTTAGTGACTCTTTGAATTTGTTTACAGTTGCATACTACTAATTGGCGAACACTTACTCTTAATTCTCACCATTTACTTTAAATGCAACTTCTTAACTACTTCAGCCAACAGCACAGTCAAAGCAATGTGGCTATGAGCGTTGGCGTAGCTATTCCCTTTTTGGGAAGGTTCGGAAGTTATATAAACACTAGAGAGATCATATAACGCAACCTTACTATCGGTACGGCTTCGTTTATCCTAACCTAACACCCTGTTGCCCTTTTTGTGGCTAATATTTCAGATAGAGTAACGCTACATTGATTGGGTAGCTTACAATGTATACACCATTTGAAATGTGGAATAAAGAAGCCTCATTCTACTTTGGTACCTTACTGGGATGCTTCGGTATATAACTCTAGCACATCGTCTCGATGCCTAACATCGTTTATTGTAAAGGATGTGCCGGGAATGCCATCGCATGTGATTTGGCAAGTAAAAGAGCAGGCGCGCAAGACAGCATTTAGTGGTGTAGTGTACCCGTGGCCTTTATATATAGAAGTCCATACATTAATATGAACTTCACCACCATGCACAGTGGGGACTTTTTCAAAATAAATCTGGAACTTCTAAGCTGCTGATTGGATTTATCTGAAACTTTGAACATCTTTAGAGCATGACTTACGCTTTGCAACGCCTGTCCTAGTGGCCTTCTGTCTAAAGCACGAGAGGAGTTACAGTGGGCAAAAGTTGACTGCCTGGGATTCAAAAAAACTTCTGAGGCTTGCAACTATTTGATATATTATCCGATTTAAAAAATATAACATGCGTTGAGTTAATCTCAAACAATCCAAAGAAAATTTTTTTCAACATGAATTTTCGTATCTCTTACAGTTTAGAAGATATTTGACTTCAAAGAAAAAAAGAACTTTTTTTGTCTAGACTTTTTTTCTCTTAGTATTTCGCCTATAACTTTTTAGTTTACTGCTGGATTTTAAGTTAAGAGCCAGCATTTGATTTCTGACAAAATTCCAAGTAAAACTAGAGAAAAACATTTTCTAATATCTGCATTCTTCAAGTCGGAAAAAGGCTAAAAATGCAAAATGTTTAAATTGACCTGAAAAAGTAAAAATTTTTGTTCAACAAATTCACGAAGTGTTTAGCGCCAAATATTATGTATTTCGTACATGTAGACTACATTCAGCAATGGGCGAAAATCGTCAATTTTAAAAATATATTTTGTGTTTAATGGCCTATAAAAAATTGTGACGGTAGATTTTGGAAATTTCAAAAACTAAAACGTTGTTAGTTCTAAGAATTTTGGCAACAATTGAGGAGAGCCTTTTCATAAATTTGGATATACCCAGATTTATTCAAGAGCATTCGTATGTAGTGTATTTATTCGTTCCTTCAAAATAACTACATCGATTCCATTTATGTTAACGAATCACGTTTTTCCATCTTCAGCTTGTTATGTTTCAACAATTGATTCATTCGTTCGTTTATTTCTTCACTCACTCACACAGTGTGTCTTGTTATTTAGTTTTTCTTTTAAGTTGATGTAATTTTCAGCTCACCTGGGTGCAAAATATTCTTTTGTGTATGTGTGTGCCAAATGTACCAACAATATACGAGTGTTTGTTTAGGTTTATAAGCATGTTTGCTATTCCATTGGAAAACAACACAAACTTGAAACATTAAAAAGATTTTAACAATTTTATTAAATTGAATTTATCACAAATTTGCACGACGCTTCTCAGTTGTTGCTGTCATTAGACAGAACAACAACACGATGAAAAACATCTACAAAATTCATTTGAACAGGAAATTATTTCAAATACTTGTTGCATTTAATAACGCAACATTCCTATTAGAAACAAGCTAACAACATTGTGATTAAGTGTAGTAAATTTGGCGGTATGTTAATTCTTTCCAAAGGCAAGTCAAAGTTTTTAACGCTTCTTTGGAGTCTGTTAAGACTAATTTCTATTGCCAAACTTCTTCAACCATGCTGGTTGCAGCGCTTGCAATATGATTTCTATGAAGCTTGCCCGAACGCAAAGCGATTCAAAATCATACTCCTTAAAGCTCCACCAGTGAGTTTTAGATTTTAACGAAACCCCCAATAAGTGAAATAAAAAATGCTAATGTCGCATATAGCGGCAAAGAACATTTATGTCATTTCTTATATCATTTTTATTCCTGAAGGGCTCTTTTAGTTCGGTTAGTTCTGTAAAAATTTTGTTGAATTTATTTGTCTGTAATTTCATTCTTACAATGCGATTGTTTTTAACACACGTGACATTCCATTTTATTATTTCTTTATTTGCTTTCACACCACCAATCGAGCTTTAAACGAAAAGTTTCTTGAAGTGATGTTTTTAATTTGCTGTTATGTGTGCTGGTGCAAAATGAAATAAGGACACGCAAGGATAATTTCATTCAAGCATTCTTTTTCGCAAATTGTTGCTTTCTTGTTTGGTGGAGCATGTGATATTTAATTGGTGATTCAAAAAGAAAATTGCAACGTCGTTATTATCTTATGAATGGAATGTAATTAAACAGCTCTAGAATTTTTTTTTCTAGAAAGGAGCGAAATTGGGGCTTATTTTTTAAAGAAAAGTCCAAATTTTAATATAGAGTTAAAAATAGTGCCTTAAATTTGATAATTGAAGGGCTTAGTGCAATAACTCGGTAAGACACATGATAGCAAAAATTGGTTTTAAGTGCTCATTGCCTTACTAGGTACGACAGCTTTGAATCCTAGAGAAAATTTTGGATAAATTCTACTAAAACCTATACAATTTTAAATTTTGTGTAAACTTAAGAGTCGATTTATTCGATATTTTGCTTTTGTGGCTTACCGACTTATTGCACTAAGCCTCTCAATTGTTTTCTTGGCTGACTTGTTTGTTAGATTTGATTCAGATGTTTACGTTTAGACACTATAAGGCAGCACTGTAAATTAGCGGAAAAGGAATTCTAACATCTTGATAATATCCTTGTCAGTCAATGTACTATTACTACATACCAAAATTATACTGTCTTTTGTTGAATTCATTCCCCAAGCATGGCAAAATGTCTGAACTTCATGGGAAATCTCTAATACAAAGCGAAAAGATTTGGTTCGCTCAATTCTTCACATTTTGTGATATCCCAGAGAAAATGAGCCAGTACCAAAACCAGCCCGAACTAAACAACTTCCTTAGCAATGAAGGAAACATTCTCTTCTTTGTCAGTCATTAGACGATCGGTAGACATGGTAATAGGATAGATCAGGAAAGAGACAAGATCAGGTTAGGAAAGAGACAGCTCTCGACAATACACCATCCAACCGAACAACCAAAGTCAGCAACCAAAAAGTATTGTTACATGGACTTATTATTCGATAGAATATGCGTGCAGAATATAATCTTTGTGGAAAAAAATTCATATTTCACTGAGCGAGGTAAACAACGGTTCATATGCGATAGTCTCATACTATAATTGATCTCGCCATCACGTTTATAGATGTACGAAATTCTAGGACTAGATTACATGTAGATTACATGTGTACCTGGCCCTCACCGTTTGACTATCGGCTATAATTTGAATATTCTTATTCGATATCCTAAGCCAATTCATTGTTCAGATATTTATGCCTGTAGAATATTACACTTTTCCAGGAGTCTAAAGACATTTTGAGAACGAATACCATAATATAGGCACCACCGCTAACTCTCCTTCCCAGTTTGGATCCGTTCTTGTAAACATGGCTTCGCATGTGGAGGAAAAGTGTTCCGTCAAAGAGTATAGAAATGTCCCCCCAGAAGGAGGGCTTTGGAGTGTAGTAATCCATAATGGTCTCTAAAATGCAGGCATAACCCTATGTTCAGTGGTTCCATGTACAGATTGCGTTAGACATAATAGCGGTGCGTAGTGATAGCTTTCGAGCCAGGAGATCCACAGAAAGCCAGCCCAACATATCATGAAATCCCTTCGTTATCATGATAGTCAGAGTGAGATTGATTTTTCGCTGAGTCTAGTGCTTTCCATCAGATGATATGCCGCAACATAATACTGGTTTGATAATTGTCTCTAGTTAACAATGAACTCCCCTAGAATTTATACCGCAGGAAGAACAAATGGCATTTTTAGCTCCAAAAATTATCACGCCTAAAAATTATCTCTCCAGGACACCTTACTATCAACGATATCACCTAAGTGTTTGGTCCTGTATGAAAAGGATAGGGTGATGCGATTTAATTGAGATGGCGTGGAGATTTAATTGAGGTGGCGTACTGGTTCCTTTTTGACTGGATTAACACTAACACGCATTTACATTATGCCTTTCTCACCTGGCTTTGAAGGCAGGCTTTTTTAATTTGAGAGAGAGAGAGAGAGGTGGCGAGAAGATAGCGGGGTAAGAAAAAATGAAAGAATTGAAATTTGAAGGGTTTTTTCATATTTCTCTTTGTCATTTTCATACCCTTAGCATTAAGTATGTATATAGTCGTCAAAAACGGAATGGAGAAAAAGTCTGTAATGTAAATGTGTGCAACTTTTTGTAGGGGCTTTAAAAGAAAATTGTCAAAAAAAGCCTGGCTAAAAAGGCATAGTGTGAAAAGGCTCTAAGACCTCTTAGTGAACATCAATCGCTGACCTTGCTAAATGCTGCCATCAACGTTTGTGCTAATGATCTAAATGGAAGTGCTCATGGATTTTAGTTTTTTTTTCAGCAAAACCTTGACAACCCAATTCTGCACTCCACCATTTGGCATGCCTTAACGAGCATGCCTGGTGATACTTACTTCACTCAGAGTGGATATCATGTTTCTACGCACAGAAAAAAATAAGTTTCGTTTTTGATAACAAAAATCCCGGTATTCAATAATTTTTTTTCAAATTTCCTGTGATAAAGAATTCCCCTACATTGATAACAAAATTATTTCAAAATAAAAATATATATATATATATTAAAAAAATGTTGACATGGCTGGAATACGAACCCGGGCTTTCCGGACGTAAAGAATACTCTCTATAGCTGAGCCATATCCCATTTATTTTTTTATGGGATACAACTTGTTTTAAGTACTTATGTATAAAAAGAAAAGAAATAACCGGCATGGAAAAGAAATACTTACAACGAAATATTTTATTATGTTAAAGATAAATGTTATTGAAATTCATATTTTTTTAATAACATGGTTTTATTGAATATAAGTCTTGTCTATTTTTTTCTGTGCGTAAAACCATATTCATAATATGGTGAAAAGTGGACCGTGCCTCGAATATCTCTGAAGGTTAGCCGTGTAACATTTTTATGTTAGAGTAACATCTCGTTGTGTCTTACAAGCAAGGGTGCTGTTGGCACGTTGGCAAATTGGACTACAAACCCGGAGGTCTTGAGTTCAAGACTATTTGCCTGGAGCAAGCCAACAACATCATGCATTTTTCTCATGTGCATTAGTGTGTTGTTCTGTTGGTTGTCGTTGGACTGTTAAAGTGATGAAGGCGTAGCAGTGATCAGTTTGGCAGTACCGGCAGCGAGTAATACTAACATTTCTTAATGCACTGCACAGCACCATCAGTCGTTGGTATTATAGCAGAACCATCGGTGAAGTAAAAGATCTCATAAAATGGCTACACAGCCTAAACAACTCAACGCCTCTACTTGACACCAGAGTGGCTTGCAACACTGCTCTACAAAAAAACGCGCAATAGTTGTAAATTAATTAAGCTGTAAATTAATTAGTTGTAAATTAATTAAGGGTTGTAAATTAATTAAGCTTTATATCTCTCTCCCACTTCTAAACACATCTCGATGTGTTTGGAATTTAGAACGCTTTTCCGTCCTCCCACGTCAAATTTGGTTGATAAACAGACCGGTTTCATCTATGTGCCATATTCAGTGTTCTATTGAATACTACTACTAAATAGTATTCAATAGAACACTGATCCTAAGCCGGTCTGTGTATCAACCAAAATTTCACGTGGAATGACGGAAAATCATTCTAAATTCAAACCAAGCTCGTCGGAAGAAAAACAGAACACTCAATCTCGATGTGTCGTACAAGCAAGTGCAAAGCCATCCCAGGCGATTTCCTTTTGGTGTATGCGTAATAAGAGGCTGAGAGGAGACTTCTGTAAACAGTTGTTCTTATATTAACGTCGGCTTTCTAGTATCTTTAGATAACACAAGATTAGCTTATGGATCTATAATCCTTCCCCTTAGATTGTAATGTTTTTCCTCCTTTGGAAATAAAGCCTTTAGCATTTAGCATTTAGTCCATTGGCACGGACACTCGGGTAATCCATACTGATATAAGCTTAGTTTAAAAATGCAAATACTAGATACCTTACTATTATCATTATCAGATAAAAGAAGACAAAATTTCTCATCATAATGTAAACATAATACAATAAATTCAGTAAGGTGCCTCGCACACGAGGGGTTCTGTACGAATACACATATATCCCTTTCTGGTTTTGCCCTTTTTTCATTTTGGCAATTTTTTTCGTTTTGCTTCTTCGTTTAATTTTATGTTTTTTTTATTTTAAAATTTTTTTTTCGTTGCTTTGGCGATTTTTTTTTTTTTTACTCTTTTTTCAATTTGGTGATTTTTTGGTTTTTTTTGCGATTTTTCGTATTTTGAAATTTTTTTAGTATTGGCGGTTTTTTGGTTCTAGCGTTATTTTTTTTTTTTGTTTTTTTGGCGATATTTTTAGTTTTAGCGATTTATTTAAGTTTTGGCGGTTTTTTTCAGTTTTTACGCTTTTTTCGGTTTTGAGGATTTTTTTCGGTTTTTGGTGATTTTTCAGTTTTATCGATTTTTTACATATCTCGCCTTTGCACTCAGAGGAACTAACCAGTCACTCAGCACGCATAATAATAATAAAAAAATCACTTTATATTTTATCATGAAGGATAAACAGTAAAGTAATTCACACTAGTTTTTTTTATATAGAATATTTTATAAAAAAGTCAAACTTCTGGTGAAATAATAATGCAAAGAAAAATATTTTACAAATTTAAACATTCCTGTCATTATCATCACAGCAGTATTGCACGTGTAATCATGGTGTAAATTGAATTTTTCCCCAATACTCCCAACAAAATTTTCAGCATGCAGCAAGTTGTTTCTTAAAATTTACTGTAATATATTTTTGTTTTTTTTTCTATATTCCTGTTGCTGCTGCTATTACAAGGACTTTTTACGGCAGCCATTGCTATTGAAAAACTATAAGCGGATATTAGTTTGAACGATTTTCATTTATGCTTTTGAAAAAAAATGTGCGCATAAGACTGCAATCACACAGAGAAGGCGAAATTGAAAATAAAAATACTCGAGACAAATGCAGTTAAAACTGTAAGTTTCAAGACAAAACTTCATCTTCCTCCCCATAATAAGAGGGAATAATTTGTTGAAGGTATCAATATAAACTGGAAAGCTGTAGACAACTTCGAAACTTCTCATATAGCAAGCCAGCGTTTAAGTGTCTGTTTGCATTAGTGCGTTTTCAGGAATAATGATGCTGTTGCTGTGTCTGTCTTCTGTACATGTCTTATGACTGTTTGTGTGTGTATGTGCAATTGATTGCAGGAAGTGTCAATATTATCGATAATATTGTTGTTATCCTCCTTAAACTTGATATTGCTTTTTTTCTTCTATAAGTTTTTTCTTTTCTTTTAATGTTGACATTGATAATCATGTGATGTAGTGACGAAAGCAGTGTGACGATGGTATGCGGATGGTATGTCTGATATTGCATTGGTGCGACATATAAATACGCATTTTAGTTTTAAAGTGTTTCTTTAGAGTATCTTGTGGGGTCTCTTAATCACTGCTGTTTTGTTACTCAGACGGAAAGTATTTTGTGTTTTACCAGCAGGATTCGTGTCTGGAATGTTTTATTAAATTTTTTTTCTTGTTTAAAGATTTATGTTGGTTTTCTTTTAAAATAAAGGTATCATTAGAAACAGGGTGTATGCTGGTAATCCAAGAAACCTTTAAAATGTGCAGAGGAAGTGTATAGCTGGTTTTATATTTTCGCATATATGCATATGGTCCTTCGAGCCGTGTAAGGCTGGAATAAAAATTAATTTCGGGTTGCTCCTTTTCTAAGTCTTCTTGATTCTGCCAAAAAAAAGACAACAAAAGCGTTATTCGTGACCATGTTTTTTTGGTCCTTCGAACTGAGGATGGTAGCATAGAAAATACATTTCATGCTGGTTGGTTTTCCACTTTGTTTTGATTTCACCAAACAAAGACAGCAGGTTCTATTTACGTATCCTTATTCATGATGCTGTGAACCGCATGTGGTAGCATAGATATCTCATCTCATACGTATGAACAAACATTAATTTACATGAGCTGTAAAATGGTTCACAAACTCAATTCAGGGATTCCAATGAAATGGGTTGTAGAAAGCATCCAAGTAGTCATATCCTATATGGTGGGAATGCATGCCAACCCTTCATTTGGCCACTTTGGCCAAAATCCCTCAGAGACCATACGTATGACCAAAACTTAATTTAAATGAGCTGTAAAATTGTTCACAAACTCAATTCAGGAATTCCAATGAAATTGGTTGTAGAGAGTATCCTAGTAGTCATTTCCTATATGGTGGGATTGCATGCCAACCCTTCATTTGGCCACTTTGGCCAAAATCCTTCAGAGATCATACGTGTACTTTGCTGGAATGCGACAAACAAAGCTAACGAAAGCAATTTGCTTATCACATTATATGGTCCTTCAAGACGAATTGTGGCCGCCCGTGTTTGAATGATTTCCACATAACATCAGAAAATTCTTATACTCTTAAGCTGCTTGCTTTTACCCGATTGAAGAATTTCGCAAAAGAACTGTATAATAGGCCGAGTTCCTAAACGCCGAATTGCATTGCAGTGTTGGGACTTGACATTTTTTACAACAACAAAGCACAAGCGACTTTGCATCACTGCAATCCATTTTGGCATTTAAGAAGTCGGCCATAGTCTATTAACAATTCCGCCACCATCGTACCCCTTTGTGGACCGAGTTATTTGTATTTAACTGTGCCTTTTAATTTTGCAAACAAATGTATTCTAACACCCTGTTTTTCAAATAACTTCTAGTGTTTTATCTACGATATTACTGCAAAGGAAAACCATCTATTGTTATATTAACAAAACTACTGAGATGGTAAGAGAGATTTGATAAGCAAAAACAAAAAAAAAAACAAAATACAAAAGAAAATCCATAATGATGGCAATTTCCTAAAGTACACAGTTTTATTAACATTTGTTTCAAATAGATTTTCACAGCAACACATTGATTTCATTTTATTACTTTGTGTTATTTCTTCATTTTCTTTGAAGCAATGTCTAGCCCACTAGTAAATTTTAGGTGAATAAGCACAGGTGCTCTTTTAATGCGGCTTGAAGGATTATGACTTGAAGTACAAGAGCAAACATGTATTTTATTTCTCAACACCAGATATCCTTAGTTTAGCATTTTCCTATTTGTTTAAACCCTCTAAGTCCTTTTCGTCCTTTTTTTAAGAGGACAGTCCTTTTTTTGACACGATGTCCCTTTAGTTTTTTTTCAATAAAAGTGTCCTTTTTAATTGAATCGTCCTTTTTTAAATTGAATTGTAATTTTTTTCTCACTATTTTTTTTCTCACCAAACTTCAAAATATAAGTACATATGTATTTTACTACTTGTTTCTGCCAAGACCCTGAGTGAAAAGTCGAAAAACGCTTAAGCAGTATGTGTGTTCGTTAAAGAAAATGGATATGATAGCGAACTTTGTCTTAATAACTATGTGACCGGTTATTGGAGAGATCTCCTTTGGGAGTACATGTGGTGGCTGTCATTGAAACCAAAATCTCTGGGAGAGGAGTTAAATGGCTAGTGCTAATTTAAAATTTGCATTCTTCAAGGGAGACTGAAAAACTCGAAATCAAGTTCAATTAAAAATTTCATTTGATATTATTCCAGCTTTTACATTCATTTTTTTTCAAATTGTGTCACATATTATTTCTTCTTAATGCAAATGTTTAGGAAATATATAATATTCGCTATACTTTCTTTGGTGTCGGAAAAATTTTTAATGCGGTAGATATGATTTAAAAACATTTTAAAACTATTGATTTTTCAACTCCACTATAGTTTAGACGACCATTTTCTTTGACGAAAACTTTTTTTTTATATTCTCTTTTGATACATTTGTTATTGCAATCAAGTAGGCCGCACTTCAGACCAACTAAAAATGCATTTTGTTTTTCTTAGCATTAATTAACCGTTTAATTATAAGCCCTCAAAGCTTGACTTTTTCAAAAAAGTTATAACTGCAATTGGAAAATAAGTTTGTTTGAAGCTTTTAGCTACAGTAGTTATTGGCTAAACAGGTACACAAATAAAAATGAATAAAAAACCATGGAAAAGAAAAATAATAATAAATGTTTGTGATATTCAACATCCTTAGTGTTTCACATATCCTATAAAATCGCTGTTTTTTTTTAATTTATTTAAGAGTGATTCCACGTAAAATGGCTCTATGCAAGGAAAAAATAATTTTTTTTTTAATTTTTAATAAAAATCTCTCAATTGATGTTTTTTAGAGCATGACAATTATAGAAAAAATAGAAAAATAAATTATTTAATATTTTTTAAGCAATTTGAGGCACTTTTAAATGATCATCCACGAAACATTTTGCTCTCCCTCTTTGTATGTTTAACATTTATTTCAGATTTTCTTTTCTTCCCTTTCTCATTATTAATAAAAACCCTTATCTCTGAAAAGAATATACTTTTTTTGCTTTTTATTGAATTTAGAAAAATACTCAGCTAGAGTATTCTGCTGTCTATAATAGAACGGATAGCAAATAATTTAATGTGTTATTATTTTCTTATGATTTATTTTTATATTATTTATATTAATGAAATCAATAAAAAAGTTTTATTTCTTCGAATTTTTAAATTTTCGTATTAGGTCACACCCGTCGGTCACACCCATCACATTTGAAAAATGGTTTTTTGCTAAGAAAAGTGGTTTTTGTCAAACAGTAAATACGTAATACAGATAAAAACACTTTGAACAGACAGCTATACCAAAATTATTGTGTACGTTATAGTAAAAAATTTACAGAATTTATGCTGAAAGTCATAATTGTTTCAAACTAAAATTTATAACTAAGATTTATAAGATTTGCCCGATATTCAACAACTTTAAGCTTATTGGCATCGCGAGTCGCAACCTTTTTTCAATTAAAAAATTTTATATTCTTTATTTATAACAAAAAAATATGTGTAAAGTGGTCACACCCGGCTAAATGGAATTACTCATAAGCTTTTAAAAAGTTGCCACCAGTTTTCAGCATAAGACCTCCAGAAGTTGTTGAATTGGAGTATTGGAATTTTTATTCAGTTTTCATTTCTTACGATTTTTTGCGATTTTCGAGATAATAAAATTTGTTTTTAAATAGTCATGCCGCTAAAAATTTTCAAACATGTTTCATAGAATAATTAAAAAAATATCGAAACGAAGGTTTTCAAGTAATATATAGAAAAAAATCTATCAAGCAAACAATTACCTAATTGCACATATACGTAACATCCATACCTGGATCCAGGGGTGGAAAAATATTATGTTCCGCCCCCATACGAAAAGTATATAAATATGTTACAAGTTTCACTTGCATTTTGTGAAAAATGTTTGGGCTCATACGCAACTGATACACCAAAGTGTGTTGGAACATTGGGGCAGTAACTAGTTATATGAAGAAGAACATGCATAACTCAGGCTTTTTAAAAAATTGTGATAAAAAAGTAACTGCAGAATTTTTGTTAGGATTTCGAAATAAAAAAACACTATGGTTGTTCTTACTTTCTTTATGCTCTATGCCATTATTCCTATTTGCAAAAATGTGTAGAAAGTTATGGGCCTACTATATATATTGTTCTTGTTGAAGAAAATAAGATTAATTTATTACGGAAGAAAGAACTAATGGTAAGAATGGAAGGACTTCTTGGAATGGGCGTGTCACTGCCCAATTTTCTTGTCATAATATTCGACTTTCAGCGGATCTTAATATTTTTTGTCAAGTTTCATCAGATTCGCTTAAGTAGAACCAGTTGAAAAAATAATAATTCCTTTATATGGGCGTGGTACTGCCTACTTTTTTAATCATAATATTCCAATTATTCTGGTGCTTAATATGTTTCCCCAGTTTGATTAGATTTGGTTGACTAGAACTAGCTTAAAAATATATTTACTTTGAATGGGCGTGACACTGCCCACTTTTCTAATTACAATATTGCATTTATACCGGACCTTAATGTGTGTGCTAAGTTTCATAAGATTAATTAGTTAGTAATAGCTTAAAAACAATATTTCCTTTGAATGAGCGTGGCGCTGCCCACTTTTTCGTCACTATATTCTGTTGTCACAGGAAGGGAACTTTGCTACAAAACTTTATAAGAATCGATCAAGAGCTTCGCCCTAAAATAGTGTTGGCCAAAGAAAGTGGTCGTCTGAACCATAGTACACTGTTTTATGTTTAAAAGCTCGGTAAAATAAACATAAAATTTCCAACTGACATTCATACAAGTTTGTATGAAGATATTGATTGCATGCAACTGCAATAACATAATGTTTAAAGTTTCTGTTTCAAATAAAATTGAATGCACAGAAGAAAAAAATCGTTTATATATTTGAGCATCATTTCATTTTGTTCTATAATGATTTCGAGATTATAATTTTTTTTCCCTGCTGCTACTAAAGATAGTAAACTGTCAAACGAACTGTATGTCACGTTAAAGTGTGAAAGAAGTTGTTAAGAGAAGGATGGGAAATTACGGAAAGCAATTGACATTATTCTTGCCCTTGTAATTACGATAATGGACAGGCCATACATTTAAAGTCAACATGTTGCAAGAGATGTGATTGGAAGATATTAATAGAATGAGTTTTATGAATGAGAGTAATATAAATTAAATTATATATACTTATTAAGATTTGATAATCGTTACTCAAAGGGCTGCTAAATCTAATTTCTAAAATGTGTTTAAATATAATTTTGGACGTTAAACTAATTGATCGATAGATAGCCTTAGACGCTCTTGAGTAAATGCTATTTCTGGCTGAAGTAGTTAGTGCATTGACTTTAAAGCAAATGCTAACAGCTGTAAAATTAGTCTGCCTACTTGCCAACAGAGTCGATGCAACACTGCACACAAAATGATTTCATAATAAAATCATTGCAAACAAAGCTAATTTAATATTTTTGGTAGTGATTTTGTTTTATATTTGTTTCATGTTAATTCAACATAATTTTATAATAACAATCAAATAACATTTCCCCCTTTGAAATATCTAACTATATTTCGTGTTGAAATGACACGAAAAACCATATTGAATCAAAGTTATTTCAAGTGGAAACTGTTGTATTTTTATCGGCTGGAACTAGGAAGCTTGATTGTGGGAAGGAGGATAAAGGGAGTAGTGTTTGTGGACGTTTGATTTGAATCTTCCAACATTGAAACTATCAGGAAAGACCTCTGCAGGGAGGTTATTCCACATACGAACTGTTCGGCCAAAGAATGAGTTCCCTCTATAATAAGTAGTGCGATTCACTGGCGTATCGACCACAAATGGATGTGCCCTTAATGAAGAATGTGTTGTTCGCAAAAAAGAGTGGGTTTGGGAACCAGTTCCCTGATTTCATCAGAGCACATTCCATTGTAGTAACGATAAAACAGCGACATGCACCTCACATTGCGTCGATGCTCAAGCGAGTCAATAGAGTTGGCTACCCTACTGTCACCGCTAAGCTTCTTCGCCTTCTTCTACACGCGGTCGAGTAACTTTAAAATAGACTTTGAAGCACCGGCCCATACATGAGAGTTGTATTCCATTTTCGGTCGGATATAGGTGGTATAAATAGTAAGGAGATCAGATGGAGTGAAGTATATCTTACACCGTCTTAAGAATCCGAGGCACTTGAATGCTTCTTTTCAGACTTGAAAAATATGATCAGTCCATCGAACGTCACACTGGATTTTCATGCCAAGAACATCAAGAGCTTCTGATTCATTATACCTATGGCACCCATACTTACAGATTGAGCACCAGGTTCGGTCGTACGTCTGTGCGTAAGCATACAGCATTAGGTCTTACGAGCATTGAAATCGACCCTATTTGGGCCATCCCATTCAGAGATTGTTGTAAGATCGTGATTAATCGTATCATTCATGTTTTGCCGCATGGCTCTAATCTCCAACAGACTTGGGCTATTGCTGAATGAATCTGAACGGCAGATGCTGCTGTCGTCTGCAAAAGAGTAGATAGGATTGGAAGTTTGACAGAGAAGGTCATTAAGAAAAATAAGAAATAGGGTAGGAGAAAGAACGGAGCCTTGTGGTACCCCTGAATTAATCTTTAACTCGTTTGATGAGATCCCATCTATAACAACCCGTATAGTGCGATCCCTGAGAACGCTAGATATAAATCGAGAGAAGTCATCACCAACACCAAAAGCAACAAGTTTTGACAAAAGCGCACCATGCCACACTCTATCAAACGCCTTAGAGATATCTAAAGCCACCACCTCAATCTCACCAATATGGTGTATGGAGTGACACCATTTTCCGAAAGGAATGCCAGTAAGTCGCCCGTAGAGCGCCCTCTACGGAAGCCATACTGAAGGTCGCTGAGTAAGCTGTTTTACTCCAGATATCTCACAAGATGGAAATTCACCATACTTTCCATCACTTTGGAAAGTGCAGCACATATTGCGATTGGGTGGTAATTTTCAGGGTTGCTAGCCTTTCCCCCTTTGGGGATTGGCGTTACATTGGCAACCTTCCAACACGAGGAGAACTCACCAGCATGGTACAAAGTGTTAAAGAGGGTTGCCAACGGACATCCTAGCTTCAAGGCCAGTGCTGGAATACCATCCGGTATCTTTGGCATAGTTACAGATACTCTATCAAGCGCGGGCAGTGGTTGATTACTTTCCGGAAAGTGAGAATTACTTGTAAATAATTCAGCCAAAAGGTTAGCTTTATCAGCCGGATCAGTGAATATATGGTCACCCTCTAAAAGAGTCGGAATTGAGGAACTAGCAATATTCTTTACTCTTTTAACGAATGACCAAAAGCTCTTGCTCCCCCAAGGAGCAGCGAGGACTTTAGCACGAAGACGCTGCTCGCGCAGCTTTGATGGAATGAAAGTTTTCATTCCCAGCAAAATTATATTTACGACCATTTCTGCCATGGCATTGACATTATTGTCAAGTAAACATAGTTTCCAATTAAAATGCCGGAAAAATTCGTTGAGCTCAGCCCAATAAAATTGAACTAACAATAAGTAATCAAATCTTAACTCTAAAATTTTCATTTTTAAGTCCATCGAATGCCATATTTGTTTCAGCGGTTGATTCTTTGGTTGTATACGTCTCTCGTGTTCGGCTGAGAGCAAGAGTGTCCCTCCTTCTCAGCTGACTGTGGCCTCTAAGCTTAATGATGTTGCGGGCTAGGGTATTTGGGTGCTAATACATACGAGTACACACGTATTACCACGTATGCATGAGACTCATGCATGTAAGTTAATTAAAAGAAACCAAAAACAATAAAAACAAACAAAAAAAGTATTTGCTGTTGCCCAACTGCTTTTGCAAAGAAAGAACAACAATAAGACATTTGTTTTGATGTGGGAGAATTTTAGGAATGGCATTGGAACAAAAGGGAAGAAGGGTCAATAAATGGATTTACCTCATCTCAAGGTGTTTTGTTTTTATATTTAACCGCTCTTTTTACGGTTCCGCACGCCAAAGGTGAAAGGAAACCTATCGTTTGCGCTACGCTGTCCGTCTGCTTGTCTATCACGGTATTCTGTATGGATAACCATGTAAAGAACATACCTCAAATTTTCACAGAATTCTGCCGATACAACAACTAAAAGTTAATGAAAGTTGAAAATTAAAAGATGCTCTAAGGCGAGCAAAAAATCGCTAGGACGAAAAAAATTGCCAAAACAAAAAAAACAGCTTTAACTTAATCGCCAAACAAAAAAAAACGCAAAAACTAAAAATTCGCCAAAAATTAAACAGATCGCCAAAGCAAAATAGCACTTGAACAAAAAAAAAACAAAACAAAAAAGCACTTGAACAACAATAAAACCAAAACTAAACGAGTAGACAACATTAAAAAATCGCTAGAATGACAAATGCGCTAAAACAAAAAAAAATTAAGTAAAGTGCGACTTTGACTCGCACACGAAGGGTTCCGTATGAATACACATTTAGCCAATTTTTTCAATGTGTTTTTTTGTTTAATTCTATTTTATTTTTTCTTTTTTAAGTATTTTTCGTTGTTTTTGGCGATTTTTTTTGTTTTTGGTGCTTATTTAATTTTCGTGATTTTTTCTGGCGAGTTTTGGTTTTTTTTTTTGTTTTTTTGCCGATTTTTTTAGTTTTGGCGATATTTTAGTTTTTGCCGTTTTTTCACCTTTTGACTATATTGTTAGTTTTAGCAATTTATTTTAGTTGTGGCGATTTTTTTCAGTTTTGGCATTTTTTAGGTTTAGGCGATTTTTTCGGTTTTAGGTGATTTTTTTCATTTTAGCGATTTTTTTGGTTATGAAATTTTTTTTTGTTCCGGCGATTTTTTTTTTCGTTTTTTGACGATTTTTGGTTTTTTGCAATTTTTTTTTATTTTTTTTTTGCCAATTTTATTAGTTTTTGGCGGTTTTTTGGTTCTGGCGCTTTTTTGTTTTAACGTTTTTTCGCTTTTTGACGATATTTTTAGTTTTAGCGATTTATTTTAGTTTTGGCGCATTTTTCAGTTTTGGCGCTGAATATAATGAATATAATGAATATAATGAATATAATGAATATAATGAATATAATGAATATAATGAATATAATCAATATAATGAGTGTAATGAGAATAATGAATATAATAAGTATAATGAGTAAAATAATTATAATGAATATAATAAGTATAATGAGTATAATGAATATAATGAATATAGTGAGTATAATGAGTATAATGAGTATGAATATCATTATGAATATAATGAATATAGTGAGTATAATGAATATAATGAATATAAAGAATATAATGAGTATAATGAGTATAATGAATATAGTGAGTATAATGAGTATAATGAATATAATGAGTGTAATGAGTATAATGAATATAATGAATATAATGAATATAATGAGTATAATGAATATAATGAATATAATGAATATAATGAATATAATGAATATAATGAATATAATGAATATAATGAATATAATGAATATAATGAATATAATGAGTGTAATGAGTATAATGAATATAATGAATATAGTGAATATAATGAGTATAATGAGTACAATGAATATAATGAATATAATGAGTATAATGAATATAGTGAGTATAATGAGTATAGTGAATATAATGAATATAATGAATATAATGAATATAATGCATATAATGAATATAATGAATATAATGAGTATAATGAGTATAATGAATATAATGAATATAATGAGTATGCTATTGCATATGTAAATGAATTAAGCTTTCTATCTCGCTCACACTTCACCACCTGTTCTCTCTACACTATCGCTTTCCCAAAGAAGGTAACACATTAATGAATTAACTGGTAGGCATTAATTTCCTGATTGTGTTACTTCTCTTAAAAAAAAGTAATTTAGTTCGTATAAAACCAAACAGTGCTGGGGCCACACCCCTTCGCATCGAATAAAAATTCGTATGGCAGTTCAGTCGTGTGCGCATAACATTTGACCAACAAATTGGAGGAGTTGGGATTGTGGTTCCCAAATTATGACGCTTTTATTCTAAACCAACTATCAGTTGCAAGATAGTAAGACGATACTTATCGCCAGTAGTTAGTAAAGACACCTTCAGCTATTACTGCCACGAACCGCACAGCAAAGTCGCAAACCATTTAGCAAAGACATAAACTTTATTTGAGATTCCCAAAAACTAGGCCCAAAGTCTCCAAAATCTTAGGACTTCCCTGGAATTTCCCAGGAAGACTACGGCAACACCGAAAATACAAAAAAAATTACAGCGACAACACTATTATGTTATGTTATGTTTCAAAGATGATATTTTTACCGCCAATAGTTAGCAGAGACACCTTCAGCAAAGTAACAAAACATTTAGCAAAGACATTTTGCAGAATGCCAACAACCAAACCGAAAATCCCCAAACTCCCAGGAGGATTACAGGAATACTGAAAATGTAAAAAATCCGCAGCGGCAACACCATTATGTTATGTCATGGTGTGTCATCTGAAAAAATTTCATATCATTTGCAAGAACTGATATAATTAGCAGAGACGCCTTCAGCTAGCACCGCACGAACCAATTAGCCAAGCCACAAAACATCTAGCAAAGACAGAAACCATATTGGAGATTTCCAAAAACCAGGTCGAAAAGCCCCAAAATAACAAGAGTTCCCCGGCACTTCCCCGGAATATTACGGCAACACTGAAATTCTAAAAAAGTACGCAGCGTCAACACCATTATGTTATGTGATTGTAACGAGTATTTGTGATTTGTATTCACGGCCAGCATTTTTTTTCATTTTCAAAAAATTTTGGTTTACACCCTAAGAATTGATTTTTGTTATTCAAAGCATTGATGTGCATTGACACGCCTTAAGCAACTTACTTACGTTCAAAAAAAAAATAAAATAAAATATTGTTTTGAATAACTCCTAAGCTTTTAATCATATAAAAAATATTAAAATAAAATTTATTAAAGACGGCTAAAAATCTAATTATTTAAATAAATTTTTAACAAATATGGACTAGTCCTTCTCAATTTATAATCAAATCTGTGGAGCAGCCCCTTATAGATTAAATTTTTAGCATAAGTCAGATAATTTGACTTTTCTTGTCATATGGACTTCCTTTTTTATAATATTTAGTTCCCTTTCGATTCCGATCCAACGATTAACACTTGTAAAACCATGCGAAATTCGTGTTTTAGCTCACCGAACGTGCTGTTATGTATCACAATTGGGAAATATTTTCCTTACATAGGCAAATACGTTTTCGTAGTATAATTATTTTTATTCGGATATTCAATCGAAATCCCTTTCAAAATAAAAAAAACATGCACACTATATCGTTTTAATAACTTTGATTTAATACTGATTTTACTACATAATTTTTCCAATAATTTTTATAAAATCTTTTTCGTAATTCCATTATATTGTGTATTTAACCTTTGAAATACACCTTGTGAATCGGTCTGTATCTTGTATTAATGGCAGAACGAAGAACAAGATACATACAAATACTCTTAGAGAGTCTCTCTAAATACGAATTTTTCAAAACATATGAAATAAAAGTGTATTTGTGTATTTCATTTTTATATGAAAAATATCAACAACAAATATACACTACTGTAAAGTAATACAGAAATACACATGATACAGAGATACAGCTAGCTTGTGAATTGGGCAATTGCGTAGTAAGCCCCTATACACAGTTTGCCGAATTTGTTGACCAATTTATTTTTATGGGCCTCTAAAGTTTTGGAAAACAAGCGGGCCCTCAAAACAAGGTTTCATCAGTTTTTGGCCAACAGCTAATTCAAACTTGGTGATACCGCTTAACTATATATATAAAGACAATAATACGTTTTTGTTTGAGCTCGAGGTCAAGAGTAGGGTGTAAATTTTATTATGTTATGCCAATATTTCGCTACAATCTTCGCGTAGCATCATCAGGGCTTATTTTCTAAAAACAATAAATATAATTACATATATAAATATAAATACCCAGATACAAAGATAATAACAAATAAAAATATATGTATGTAAAACATCAATATTTTTATCAACAAACTAGATTAACGCACAAAACAAAGAATGTAAAAATATATAAATAAAAACCAATATTTTAAACAAAAATTGCAACAACAACCTTGCTTACATTAATTGTTTACACACAACCAAACGAGTGTACAGACATCGAGTTGTCCAAGCAATCGTCAAATATACACTAAAAGGGTAAACCTAATATTGCACTATATATTTTTGTATTTTGTTATTATTTAATTTTCTTATTCACTAGGTGTCTGTATATTTGAGCACAATTATCTGTGTCAGCTTTGTAGTTAATTCTCTCTTTTGTTGGTATGTTAATAATGTGTAACATTTCAAGCATATAGCGGCGTCTGTAATTGTTTTCAATTTGTAGAATTTTCGTTCCCTCAAAATTAGGAGAGTGATACATCTGTGCACAATGGGCCGATAAAGCTGTTTTGTGTGCACCATTGTTGCTGCGAGAACGCTGGTCAGATTTGTGGCCTGATATTCTGGTTTTTAATTTGTTTTTTGTTGTTCCGACGTACACCATTTTACATCTGCTTGTGTCATTGCCGTTGCAAGGTATTTTATACACAACGTTGGATTTTTCAAACTTTTCAATTTTATCTTTTGTTTTACTGTAAAATTGTCCGATATTATTAAAAGTTTTTTGTGCAATATTGTACTTTTCTGAATCAAACAGTTTTGAATTTCCGAATCTCTCTGATATCTCCGGTACATAAATCATTGATTTGAATATCCTAGGTTCGTTTGAAACATTATTGTTTGAGACTTTATCCATTTTAAAACTCGCGATTAATTGTTTTGTTAAACTCTCCGGAAAATTATTAGATTTTAAAATTTTGAGGATTTTTGAAACGTTTTTGTTGTGAAATTCAGGATCACTGATAGTCAAGACTCTTTTTATTAGGTTGTTGGCAGTGTTTATTATTATCCTCTTGGGGTGTTTTGACAAATAGTTTATAATACGGCCTGAGGCTGACGGTTTTTGATACCAGTCTATTTTAATAGACTGCTCTTCTTTTATTAAAAGGACATCCAAATATGGAAGCTTGGAGTGTTTCTCTTTTTCAATAGTAAATTTTAAATTTGGATGAAAATTATTTAGGGTTTCCCAAACTGTTTCAATTTCCTGTTCTTGTATTATGCTGAATAAGTCATCTACATATTTTGTAAATATTTTGGGCTTATTATGTAGTTTGTCCATACAAGAATCTATTAGTTTTTCCATAACTATATCTGCAACTATCGGAGATGCAGGGGAACCCATGGGTAGGCCTTTCTTTTGGGAGTATATTTTGTTATTGTATTTGAAATAGCGATTGTCTTTTATACAGAATTTTAAAATACGTAAAAATAACGTTTTGCTCATCTTGGTGTATTCTGTAATTTCACTCCATCTCTCTTCTATTATGTTTAAAGCCAAGTCTACTGGCACACTTGGAAACAGTGACACTACATCAAATGAAACCAGCTTTTCATCTTCTCGAATAGTCACATCTTTGAGTCTTCTTTTGAATTCTAAAGAGTCTTTTACATTGTATTTGGAGTTTTTTGTAATTTCTTTAAGTATATTTGTAACGTATTTACATAATTCAATGGATGGAGAATTAATGCAAGATACTATCGGTCTAAGAGGATAATCTTCCTTATGGATTTTAGGAAGACCATACAATCTTGGCGCATACACCACGTCAGTTTTTAATTGCTTCCTTTGAATTTCAGTTATTATATTATTATTATATAATTCCTCAGCTAGATCGTTGTTTAATTTTTGTAGAGTGCTGGTGGGATCCTTATTTAGTCTCCGATATGTCATAATATCGCTAACTATTGTCTGCATTCTATGGTGGTAGTCCTCTTTTTCGACGGCTACTGTCACATTACCCTTATCTGCATTCAAAATAAGAATATTCTTGTTTCTTTTTAAGAATTTTTCCGTTTTTTTGCTAATTTCCAGTATGTATTTGTCCCTGCTATTCATCCTGATTTTATTCATGTGGTTATCTACTATCGTGGTAAATTTAGTTCTGGCTGTTTCCTGTTCTTCTTTTTCTGCTACAGTCTGGATGAGATCTTCTCCGTCAGTTATAAACTTCAGCAAAGGAAAATTTGTTTTTCCGACCGGTAGAGCGTGTTTTTGTCCAAGGGAAAGTAACCATTTTATATCTTCTGGAATGTTGACCGTAGTTTTATTAATAAACCATATATAACGAAAAATGGTTTATTAATAAAACTACGGTCAACATTCCAGAAGATATAAAATGGTTACTTTCCCTTGGACAAAAACACGCTCTACCGGTCGGAAAAACAAATTTTCCTTTGCTGAAGTTTATAACTGACGGAGAAGATCTCATCCAGACTGTAGCAGAAAAAGAAGAACAGGAAACAGCCAGAACTAAATTTACCACGATAGTAGATAACCACATGAATAAAATCAGGATGAATAGCAGGGACAAATACATACTGGAAATTAGCAAAAAAACGGAAAAATTCTTAAAAAGAAACAAGAATATTCTTATTTTGAATGCAGATAAGGGTAATGTGACAGTAGCCGTCGAAAAAGAGGACTACCACCATAGAATGCAGACAATAGTTAGCGATATTATGACATATCGGAGACTAAATAAGGATCCCACCAGCACTCTACAAAAATTAAACAACGATCTAGCTGAGGAATTATATAATAATAATATAATAACTGAAATTCAAAGGAAGCAATTAAAAACTGACGTGGTGTATGCGCCAAGATTGTATGGTCTTCCTAAAATCCATAAGGAAGATTATCCTCTTAGACCGATAGTATCTTGCATTAATTCTCCATCCATTGAATTATGTAAATACGTTACAAATATACTTAAAGAAATTACAAAAAACTCCAAATACAATGTAAAAGACTCTTTAGAATTCAAAAGAAGACTCAAAGATGTGACTATTCGAGAAGATGAAAAGCTGGTTTCATTTGATGTAGTGTCACTGTTTCCAAGTGTGCCAGTAGACTTGGCTTTAAACATAATAGAAGAGAGATGGAGTGAAATTACAGAATACACCAAGATGAGCAAAACGTTATTTTTACGTATTTTAAAATTCTGTATAAAAGACAATCGCTATTTCAAATACAATAACAAAATATACTCCCAAAAGAAAGGCCTACCCATGGGTTCCCCTGCATCTCCGATAGTTGCAGATATAGTTATGGAAAAACTAATAGATTCTTGTATGGACAAACTACATAATAAGCCCAAAATATTTACAAAATATGTAGATGACTTATTCAGCATAATACAAGAACAGGAAATTGAAACAGTTTGGGAAACCCTAAATAATTTTCATCCAAATTTAAAATTTACTATTGAAAAAGAGAAACACTCCAAGCTTCCATATTTGGATGTCCTTTTAATAAAAGAAGAGCAGTCTATTAAAATAGACTGGTATCAAAAACCGTCAGCCTCAGGCCGTATTATAAACTATTTGTCAAAACACCCCAAGAGGATAATAATAAACACTGCCAACAACCTAATAAAAAGAGTCTTGACTATCAGTGATCCTGAATTTCACAACAAAAACGTTTCAAAAATCCTCAAAATTTTAAAATCTAATAATTTTCCGGAGAGTTTAACAAAACAATTAATCGCGAGTTTTAAAATGGATAAAGTCTCAAACAATAATGTTTCAAACGAACCTAGGATATTCAAATCAATGATTTATGTACCGGAGATATCAGAGAGATTCGGAAATTCAAAACTGTTTGATTCAGAAAAGTACAATATTGCACAAAAAACTTTTAATAATATCGGACAATTTTACAGTAAAACAAAAGATAAAATTGAAAAGTTTGAAAAATCCAACGTTGTGTATAAAATACCTTGCAACGGCAATGACACAAGCAGATGTAAAATGGTGTACGTCGGAACAACAAAAAACAAATTAAAAACCAGAATATCAGGCCACAAATCTGACCAGCGTTCTCGCAGCAACAATGGTGCACACAAAACAGCTTTATCGGCCCATTGTGCACAGATGTATCACTCTCCTAATTTTGAGGGAACGAAAATTCTACAAATTGAAAACAATTACAGACGCCGCTATATGCTTGAAATGTTACACATTATTAACATACCAACAAAAGAGAGAATTAACTACAAAGCTGACACAGATAATTGTGCTCAAATATACAGACACCTAGTGAATAAGAAAATTAAATAATAACAAAATACAAAAATATATAGTGCAATATTAGGTTTACCCTTTTAGTGTATATTTGACGATTGCTTGGACAACTCGATGTCTGTACACTCGTTTGGTTGTGTGTAAACAATTAATGTAAGCAAGGTTGTTGTTGCAATTTTTGTTTAAAATATTGGTTTTTATTTATATATTTTTACATTCTTTGTTTTGTGCGTTAATCTAGTTTGTTGATAAAAATATTGATGTTTTACATACATATATTTTTATTTGTTATTATCTTTGTATCTGGGTATTTATATTTATATATGTAATTATATTTATTGTTTTTAGAAAATAAGCCCTGATGATGCTACGCGAAGATTGTAGCGAAATATTGGCATAACATAATAAAATTTACACCCTACTCTTGACCTCGAGCTCAAACAAAAACGTATTATTGTCTTTATAATTAAAAAAGGTCGGAAAAATAAACTAAATAATTTAACTATATATAACAATAATGTAGCTAAGAGTTCGCTAAACAGATTTTTTTCAAAAAAAGTGCAGGAAAAGATTTTTTTTATTCTGATATATGTGAAAATATTTTTTTTTTAATTTAGCAAGCAAAAGTTTACGAAAATAATTTTTTGACATAAAACGTTAAAAATAATCTATTAAGCGGACTCTAAGCTACATTATTGCCATATATAGTTAAGCGGTGTCATTAATTTTGAATTAGCTGCTGGCCAAATACTGAAAGCACCGTTTTTTGTAAGGCCCCACTGATTTTCAGAAACTTTGGAGGTCCATAAAAAATTGGTCACCAAATTCGCCAAACTGTTTTTTATAAACATTGTATGAAAAGAAATTACAAAGGGAGTTAAAGTGAATATAAATACAATCCACAGTAGTTGGTAGAGAAAACAAAACTTTTTCTTTTGTTCAGTGCAAGAATAATTTTAAATTCAAAATCTCATAAATTCGATATATCGAAATAGAAAAAATTAAGTAAAGTGCGACTTTGACTCGCACACGAAGGGTTCCGTATGAATACACATTTAGCCAATTTTTTCAATGTGCTTTTTTGTTTAATTTATTTATTTATTTTTTTTTTGTTTTTTTAGTATTTTTCGTTGTTTTTGGCGATTTTTTAGTTTTTGGCGTTTTTTCCACTTTTTTTACTATATTGTTAGTTTTAGCGATTTATTTTAGTTGTGGCGATTTTTTCAGTTTTGGCATTTTTTAGGTTTAGGCGACTTTTTTCGGTTTTTGGTGATTTTTTAATTTTAGCGATTTTTTTTTTGTAATGACAGTTTTTTCGTTCCAGCGATTTTTTCGTTTTTTGACGATTTTTGGTTTTTTGCAATTTTTTCTTTGTTTTTTGCCGATTTTATTAGCTTTTGGCGGTTTTTTGGTTCTGGCGCTTTTTTGTTTTAACGTTTTTTTCGCTTTTTGACGATATTTTTAGTTTTATCGATTTATTTTAGTTTTGGCGTTTTTTTTTTGTTTTAGGGACTTTTTTCGGTTTTTTGTAATATTTTTAATTTAAGCGATTTTTTTTATTTTTGTTTTGACACTTTTTTTGGTTTTTTTTTTTTGGTTTATGGCGATTTTTTTTAGTTTTGGGTTTTTTTTTTGGTTTGTCGTTTAGGTGTTTTTTTTTTTATTTTTGGCGATTTTTTTTCGTTTTTTGATCAATTTTGTAGTACTTTTTTCGTTTTGCCGACTTATTTCGGTTTTTGGCGTTTTTTTTTAGTTTTTTTGTCGATCTTTTTAGTTTTGGTGATATTTTGCGTTTCAGCGATTTTTTGAATTTTGGTGCTTTATTTCCTTGAGCACTTTTTTATTTTAGCGTTTTTTTTTCGTTTTGACATTTTTTTAATTTTGGATTTTTTTAGTTTTAGTGTAGTCCATTCTACAGACTACACCAATTAGCACTTTGAAAATTTAAAGTGTCTATATATAAGTGTTTGCATATTACATTAGTATTTCAACATTTTTCGTTGCTCGCTTTAAAACACCCTTTAATTTTTAGCTGTCATATATTTGTTGTTGTAACGGTCAAAGTTTTACATATTCAGTGAAAATTTCAGGTCCGTAGCTCTTACGGTTCCCAAGATACAGCATATTGTCTAAATTACATAGTAACATTACATTAACTGATAGAACACCCTTTAATTTTTATTGTTTTAAATATCGGTGCTAATTGGTGTAGTCTATTCTACAGACTACACCAATTAACACGAACTTCGAAAATTTTAGGTGTCTATATATAAGTGTCTGCATATTTCATTAGTATTTCAAAATTTTTCGTTGCTCGCTTTAAAACACCCTTTAATTTTTAGCTGTCATATATTTGTTGTTATAGCGGTTAAAGTTTTACATATTCTGTGAAAAAATCAGGTCCCTAGCTCTTACGGTTCCCGAGAAAACATTACATTCGTATTTCAAAATTTTTCGTTGCTCGCTTTAGAAACCCCTTTAATTTTTAACTGTCATATATTTGTTGTTGTAGCGGCCAACGCTCTACATATCCTGTTCAGGTCCGTAGCTCTTACGGTTCCCGAGAAAACAGCCTGTGACAGACAGACGGACAGCGTAGCGAAAACAATAGGTTTCTTTTGCACTTTTGATGTATCGGAACCCTAAAAAGCACCAAAAGGGAAAACCATTAAAAAAATCTTCAAAACGAAATAAAATCACCAAAGCAAATAAATCACCGAAATTAAAAAATCAGCAAAAATTATAAAGATCGCCAAAACAAAACAGCACCTAAGCAACAAAATACTAAAACTTAGAAAGTTCACAACATTAAAAAATTCGCACCAATGACAAAAAAACACAAAAACCAAAAAGCACCAAAACGTAAAAACCATTTTAATCATTTTTTCCACAGAAATACATATCTTTAATCTGAAATATATCATTAAAGTTAAAGTACTACTAGTTTTAATAAAAGATTTTACATCTAAAGCACACTTTTTCGCAGAGACCGCGGCGAGTGATGCTTCCAAAAATTAATCTCCATAAATATGAATTTTTGGGACCCTAAAGAACATTTCCAGAAAGTTTAAGCAAAATCTGAGGTATGTCAGGTTTTTGATTTTTTTATTTCACTTAGAATATCTCTGTACTAATAAAGTTTTTAGAAAAATGTGAGTAGAAAACCTTTGTCGATTGGCGCAGAATAGGACATCATTTTAGACCTTTGGTTTCTGTGGCAATCTTTCTTAAACCTTTCCGTAGATAAAGATTTTGCTATACGATTTTTGATAGAAAAATTTTAACTACCCTTTTTTATAAAGTCTGATAGTATAATACTGTATGTTTTCATCTTTTCAGCTTACATATTTTTATTTATTATTTCACCTTGTTTTATTATTAAATTTTGTTAACTTTATGAAATTATATTTTCTGCCCTTTTCACAATGTACGATCAAAAGTTAACGTGGACTTTAACGGAAAGTTCGGCATACAAAATCAGTCGTTAAAGTCAATGTTAACTCTTAATCATATATTGCAAAAAGCGTAAAAAGGGCCGTTTATGAGGTTTTCAATTTAATTTCAAATAAATCCTTATTTTTCATACATAATTTGTATAAACAAATTATCCCCCATAATTTGCTGAACAGACACCGTTATTATTACAGGTGAGCGTACAACATGGCTTACGGTGAGAGCAATAGTCACCCAAAAATCCACATTTGTTTGATGTGCGTCCTGCCTGGAAAAATTGTATTAAAAACGAATATATTTACAGCCATATTCATAAATATTTCAAACAGGGAAATAAACTACTTTTAAGCAAAATTTCATAAAATTGCATTCAAAAATGTATATTACATGAACATTTTAAAATAGGTTTAAAGATGGTATGCACCTACTATAAACCTTCAATAAATTCATATCATCGATATATCAATTTCAACTTCAAATATCTTTGCAAATTTAGCACACAGGAATACATGATATGCTTTAAATTAAAGCTTGAAGTCTTGGCTATAAGCGTTTACGTATGTTTTTTTAAATTTGATAGAATATGCAACAAAATTAGCAAAAAAAACACCATCAAAACACATAAAAGCAAAAAGAAATGTTAGTGATGTAGAAACAATCAACACAAATGAAAATAGGCTCGTTATTCGAGTACCTTTTTCATACATGATTAAAAGATTCGTGTGAACTCTTTTGTGATCATTTCTCTTTTTTGCTTTTACATACTTCATAGAAAACTTGTGTTAAATAAGTTGAGGAATATATTATAAAGAGAGTTCAAAAAATCTTAACTTACACGAAAACAATAAAAAGCTATTCGTTTATTTCAATATCCGGATGAAATCATATTCTTTTTATTGCAACACTAACTACAAAACATGGTGGTGTTGCCAGTATCGAAATCTAAATTTCCTTAAAATACACAATGTCTATTGTAGTGTTTATGAATGCAATTTTATATTAAACAGTTTTTAGCGTGAAACTGTTCAATAACAATTGTGAGTCTTAAACCTAAAATAAGAATTTTTTATGAATTTGGCTGTTAGTGTATTAAATATAGGGAAAAAAATAAACAAATAAAAAATTTACTTTCACAGCAGAAAATTGCAAACATACTGCCATTATGAAGACAATAACGAATAGAATTTTGAAATGACTCATTTTGTTCAGTTCAAAAAATAAGAAATTATAAGGCTGGAATCGAAAGCAAAAATTCACTGTTCTTTAATCGTTTAGGCAGCTTATTTATATGGAAAAAGTTCTGCTCAAAATTAATAGTCTACTTTGTACTTATCTTGATGGCTGATTCTCTTTCTACACGTACATTTTGTGCTTTTTTATAAAATATGAGGAGGTACAAATAAAAAATATGGTTGGGGTAACTATAATCAAAGAGCACCATACTATGATTGAATCTGTTTTATATATAATGCGGTTAAAAACAACCATATACATATGGTTCAAAGCAACTATATATATGGTTCAAAATTAAAATATACGGTTTGAAATAACCATATATGTGGTTCAAGACAACCATATATAAGGTTAAAATTTAATTTTTTTTAGCTGGTCAGTGTGTGGAATTTGAAATAAAAAGTATTATCTATTCTCACGTAGATATATACATACATATTTACTGACACGTGCTTAATTTACAATCGGCCACGTTCTGAAAACCATTTCGTTTTGAAATATTGCAGCTTTTCAGTTCATTTTTATGTTTCAGAAGTTTGAGATATTTTATCCGAACTAAGCTACGAATGCACTAGATTGTGCAATTAAAAGCACACTGTTTTTCGTTTTCAAATGGTTTTCACAACATGGCCAAATATTAATTACTAGCATTTATCAGTTTTTGTTATATGTAATCTATTTTTTATTTTTTTATAATTTTGTTATTTGTTCCAACCCCGCGACACACAAAAACAAACCAATAGCTCTCAAGTAAAACAAAAAACTCATAAAAAAAAGCATACAACCAAGGGAAAGAACCAAAACTTTTTTGGAAGCAGAGAGCCATGTCTCTTTTGTAACCAAAGCTTGATTACAAGTAAACTGTTTTTAAATAGTATAGCCAAGAACCATATTTTACTGTTAGGGAACCGTACTGTTGTTGAATTTTTAAATATACGACGACTGTAGCTTGAATTTTTTAATAATAATAATAATAATAATATTATTAAAATTTAACTATGTTGCTATTAATATGAGTACTAATAGTTTCATGATTGAATGTAAGCATGAGTTTTTGCAGTAATCTTATTAAGGTTCAAAATTGCCTAAAACAATAATAACTTAGGTATATATATATATATATATATATATATATATATATATATATATATATATATATATATATATATATATATATATATATATATATATATATATATATATATATATATATATATATATATATATATATATATATATATATATATATATATATATATATATATATATATATATATATATATATATATATATATATATATATATATATATATATATATATATATATATATATATATATATAGATTAAGATATTTGTAAAATTAAAGCTTTAAAGTTTTTGTGAGTTATGACACAATTGAAGTAAATGAGCAATATGCACTAAAAACGCGAAAAGCACTGAATTGACAACGCTGATTATTTAGCAGTTTGTAGTACTTCCACTTCCATTGCATACTCATATCTTTTTAATACGCGATGTCATTACGGACCAAAGCACTCCTCGACCCATTACTCAGCAGACCTAATTGAAGGCGTGCTTTAGCAGACCTATTTGCAGGTTATACGTGGCATGCCTGATAGAAGATCTGGTCTAGGAAAGTCCGTTAAAAATCAAATGCAGGTAAATTTTTCTTATCTGGGTATTTTTACAAACGCTATATATTTTTTCAAAAATAAGTGTGCTATGGAGGGTAAGAGGCAATTTCTAAGGTAAGGTAATTACTAATGCAAGGAACTAGGTTCCTACACGGTATCCCACGATACCGTGATTTCATTTTTTAATATCTTATTTTCATGTTTTCAAAACCTTTTTTTTAAGAGCTTCAATCAGTTTTTTAATTCATTTTCTTGGGTTGCCCTACTTATAACACTATAAAACTTATTACTGTTTTTAAGTGTTATATTTCAAAATAATTACAAGATTAAATTATAATTTTATATTTTGATATTTTAAAAAACTTGTGTAAATATAGTTATTATACACTTGTATCACAAAAACAAAATTTAACACGAGCATTTGATAAAATATATAACACTATAAACCTTATTACTGTTCTTAAGTATTCTATTTCAAAATAAAAACAAGTATAAGTTATAATCTTATTTTCAGATATTTTAACCAACTTGCGTAGGCACATTTATTTATTATACACATGTATCACAAAAACAACATTTAACACGAGCAGTTGATAAAATATATAGATATCTTGACACTAACCTTATACAGGGCAAGTTTTATAAAGTCAAGACAATAATGTTTTCTAATTTGATAGTACATATACGATTGTTAAAAATTAGAAATGGTAAGTAAAAAACTTGTGAAAAACATATTAACGTATGTATCACAAAAAATAACATATAACACGAGGCAAGACAAAATTATTACAATCATTTCGATTTCAGCTAACGGCTTTTATTCTATTCCATGTAAACTAATCTCATCTTCAATACAACGTCTCCAGCTACATCGCGGTCTACTACGACTTCTACTTCCATCATGCTTCCAGTAAAAGGATTCCTTGAAGATGTCAATTGGTGGCTTGCGTTGGACATGGCCAATCCATTTCCACTTCCTTTCCCATATTTCGTATAGTATAGGTTGAGCATTGCTACTGCTGTACAATTCAACGTTTGATATTCAGTTGTCACGCCAACAGATTTGTATTATATAACACACTGATCTGTTAATAAATGATTGCAGCTTGTTATCAATCTCAGTAGAGCGGAGCCAAGTTTCACATCCCCATTCTAAAACACCTTTGTTGAAAAGTTGGTCGATAATAGTCGGCAACACTATACTGATTATTATCGACCTAAAGTGAGACAAGCATTCTCTTTGTTGATTTTTGAACAAAATATGTTTAATAGAAAAAAATAACCGGCTAAGCTGGCTGATTTAGCCGGCTTAGCTGTTTTAGCCAGCTTAGCGGGTTTAGCTGGCTTAATCAGCTAAACAGCTAATTTTGTTTCTGTTGTTTGGCGATTTTCAATAACATAACATAAACTATGAGGGGTATAGTAGCAAAGACTGCTATCTCCACTTTTTCCATGAACGTGTCTATCACTGCCATCTGGTTGCGTTTGATGAATACTTTTGACCAGTAAAAACAAAAATTCAAAATATGTTTTCATCCAATATAAAGCCATTGTCAAAAACTACTGATTAGATTAGAGATAGTCGCTTTGCTTTAATCACTAACATTTACTGTACTTGAAAATTGAGTCCGACTCTTGAGCAAATTTTTTTTAGCAAATTTTTAATAATAGATGTAAGTGCTAGCGAATCAGGCAAAAACAAAATAAATGGAAATCCACACAAGGAAAAGGATTTAGACAAAATAAGAAACTAGAAATGCACGTTCTATATAAAATTTCAGTACATTACTATTCTTCCAAATAACCTTCCTCGAACTTATGAGTACTATAAAATCTGGATTAAGGTCATTACAACGATATTTCATGAGCAAAATAAGCCAACTATGTAAACATACTCACCGATTGTAACAAACAGAGCAATCTCCAAATTTCTTGTGGTATTTACCCATAAGCCACTCTAACATATTCGTTCAAACTTCTTTTTTATATTCACTAAATTCCATTATCTTGAACAGAAAAAGGAACAATCATTAGAAATATGTATCTTTACAGGTAGAGGTTTTTGCTATTTATTACAGAAACTATAAAAATGGAGATAGCAGTGTTTGCTACTATACCCCTCATATGACCGGTAGAACATGACCGCCCGAAGTTGGCCGACCGAATGTGATTCGACGTATACGATCGGCAGAAGGTGACTAGCCAAAGTGACAGACCGAAACCGACAGGCCTAAGTAGGACTTCTGAAGGCATAAGGCCAGGCGACAGGTGGTAGGCTGAAGCCGATAGGAGTTTCGTTCCAACCCAGTGTCATGTGGCACCGTACGTTTTTAGGGTTCCGTAAACCAAAAGTTTCAAGGAACCCTATTGTTCCCGGTCTGATCCCAAATGGGATAACCCTTTTGGGCTTGCCATATACGTTCCCAATTGGGCCCCCGTAAAAAACTGTAAACGAAGAAACTCAGTAGATTTTAAGGATCAAAAACAGTCCCATGTACAAAAAAATTGCGAAAATTCGCGAATAATTTCGTAGATAAAAAAAAGCTTTAAAATATATTAAAAATCGCTAAAATTTTAAGGAATGCCAAAAACTTGGAAAAATTTGCGAAAATTACGAAAATTCGCAAAAACTTGGTAACATCAAAAATATATCTGATGTTGATTAAAAATTGTTAAAACTGTCAAAAAGCAAAGAATTGGGAAACAATCACTTTTATTGCGAAAATAGAGAAATTTCGCGAAAAATTGCAAAATTGCAAACAAGCCCTAATATTACTTGAAAATAGTTAAAGACCTAAAGAATGCCAAAAACTTGCACAAATTGTCGAAATTACGAAAATTCGCAAAAATTTGCTACCATCAAATTATTAGCAAAGTTTGCCATGGATTAGAAATCGGCAAAATTGTAAAAAAGTTCAGAAGTGGCTAAAAAATTACTTTTATCGCGAAATTATCGAAAATTTGCAACAAATTGCAAACAAGCGCTAAAATTGGTTAAAAATAGCTAAAATTTTAAGGAATGCCAAAAACTTGGAAAAATTTGCAAAGATGACGAAAATTTGCAAAAAATTGCTATCATCAAAAAGATAGCAAAGTGTCGGTAGAACTGTAAAAAGGCAAAAAAAAAACTCGACAATAGCGGAAATGTCTTGAGTCAGAACTAATTCATTAAAATTATGCACAAGAGCAAAAAGTTTTATTATATATTACCTGTATCGCAAAACTTACTAAAATTAGCAAATACATTCTAAAGTCGTAAAATTTTAAAAGGATAAATTCTCGCAAATATTACGAAAATTTGCAAATAATTTGCGGATACAGATATACATAACCCTTTGAATTGTTTTCACATAATTTTGAATTATCGTACCAAGTATTATTTCATTTTTGTAATATTTGCTCTGATTTGTTTTGTATCATCTTGTTTATGTTTCAAATAGCACATTAAAATATGAAGGGTTGTTCACAACAGTAATATTTTTTTAGTTTTTTAACTTATGACTTATGATTTTATGATACCGTGTAAATCCCCTAATTGTATATACATAATTAAAACTAAATTATTTAATAAAACACGTTATAAAAAAGAAGGCATGGATTTACATTGTTATTTTTTATGGGAATGAATTGGGAAACGAACGGAAATTTGTATACAAATCAACAACGAATGGTGTCAAATTGACAATGGGATGGTGTCAAATTAACAATGGCATGGTGTCAAATTGACAACGGTATGGTTTCAAATTGAAAACGGTATGGTGTCAACTTGACAGCGCCACGGTATGGTCTCAAGTTGACAACGACATGGTGTCAATTTGACAACAATACGGTGTCAATTTAACAACAGTCGGTGTCAATTTGACCACATTTGTGCTAAGTTTGACAACGAATTTGTTGTCAATATTTCGTTGTCAGATTGACATATACCGATACCGATACTCAAGCAGAAACATATGCATTGAAAATAATTAAGCATTTTTAAAAGCTTACTACTGTTACCGTCAATTAAAAAAAACCCCCTACAAAAGTATTGTTGTAGCGGCAATGAAAATATGGTTCATACCGATATATCAGCGAATGAAAAGCATCGGTATCGGATGCATCCCTATACACCCACAAAAAAAATGACAGCATACGTGCTCAAACTGACCACATTCAGTGTCAAAAGTATATCAACAATGTTTGTGGTGAAGTTGTGCACGTCTTTGTCAATCTGACAACGAAATATTGACAACAAATTCGTTGTCAAACTTAGCACAAATGTGGTCAAATTGACACCGACTGTTGTCAAATTGACACCGTATTGTTGTCAAATTGACACCATGTCGTTGTCAACTTGAGACATTACCGTGGCGCTGTCAAGTTGACACCATACTGTTTTTAATTTGACACCATGCCGTTGTCAATTTGACACCATGCCATTGTTAATTTGACACCATCCCATTGTCAATTTGACACCATTCGTTGTTGATTTGTATACAAATTTCCGTTCGTTTCCCAATTCATTCGCGGTTAGATCATCCCAATTCATTTGCGGTCAGATCATCCACAGTTAGCTTGGCATCACTCATAGATTCTAGCCAGGGATGGAAAACATCCAGTGCTCAGACGTGAACATCCCGGCCGCCTTGCAGTACTGCAATAAAATGACAGAGCTAAAAAGAAAAATACAAAAACGAAAGAAAAACCAAGTATTTACAAAAATAAGCTTGAAAATATATGTAAATACTTAGCTTGCTCCAAATACAAACTGACAGTTCCACCAGTGATAAAATAGCTGCCACCAGAATCAAAATGAGAAAGTATTTCTGCTTCGTCATCTTCCACTGCAACCACTCCATTTCGCGTAGCGTCAGACGAACGAGGTCTATTGCATACCACACCACTGTGTAAAGTAGGTCCCATAACCTTCTAGCTAAGGACGAACTAGGCCCCTCGCTTGCAGTAAAGCCGTTGGACGGACGAGGCCCATTGGCATAAAGTGGCAACGAACCAAATCGTTGTCTTTTATAAAAACCGCTGGACGAACGAGGCCCATTGGTATAGACTTGGGACAAACTAGGTCCCTTTACAGATACTTGGGATGGACTTGATCCCTTTCTCTCTTGGCGGTTGGACGAACGAGGTCCTATACGCTCAATAGTGTGATCCAATATAGAAACACGTTCATTAAAATTTCCGCAATTGGTACCACTAGCAATAGAAAACTGCTCATCATTTATTTCTATAGTTGGTTGTAACTCGTCCGCAATTATGCTTAATTCAACGTCTGGGTTTGCAGCAACATTCACTAGTTCTGGTCGCAAAACCGTGTATGGAGAGCTTAGTGATTCATTAGAAAAAGTATGCAATAGCTCATCCATTTGTGTAGAAAAATCAATATAAGCCAATCTTTTTTAATAACCAATAGTTGGCTAATGAATATGAAAATTGGTTATAATAACAGGAAAACCATTTAAACAACTTTGCAACACAACTGAAAAAACAGACATCCGAAAAGATCCTTTTTATATCACAAGCAAAAAAAATTAGAAAAAAATTCCATAATGTAATTAAAGAGAAAAAATTATGTGAAAAAATAATAAAATAGAAAAGTGAACAAGAAAAAAAAACAAGCAGAAACAATAGCAATTCAAACACATTAAAGTGGCTGCTGTATGTTTGAACACGCCTTCTTAATTTATAACATTTGTTGCCACACTCAAGCTGGCTGGCAAGGGACGTGAAATAAAACTCGAAAAATAATACAAAAAAAAAACAAAATAAACGTATAACAGAAAAATCATAAATTTAACCAGAAATTGCTACAAACCAAATCTTAATTATAAATCTAAAGCAGGAAACTCTGTAACAATTACACACACAAGACGAAAAGAAAATTAAAAAATATATGAAAAAAGTTATATAAAAAAAATATAAAAATGATGTTAGCAGACCAAAAAATAAAAAAAATGGAAGATTCCTCTAGAAGAATATGATTTAATAGAGTATTTTTGCAAATCAAAGTACCAAGAAAAAAAAGAAACAAAGAGCCAGTCTAATACCGTATAAATGATTTTTCCTTTAACGTCACTGTTGTGCTTTTCGCCGGCCACATACAGCACAAGTTTTTGAAAAAAGCGGAAGTTCTACAAGATTTTCGCTGACACAGCACCACAGACTACTGCTACTGTTTAACATGAGTACTTGCTTCAGAGATTAACTTGCAAAAAAAAAAAAGAATATGAGAAAATATATTAGAAATATTAAAAAAAAAACCTGAAAGGAAAAACTATAAAAATTGTACAGATATTTCAAGGAGTTTTAGATTTTACGATTTTTCAAAATTAGTTTCAGGCACAATGGCCTATTCGATCAGTAGTTTGTATAGCGCAAGCAATACGTAGCAACCCTTCTTAATAACTGATGTTGCTGGGCTCACAAGAATACACTATGATTCGAAAGTTGAGGTAAAAGTATTCAGGAGCTCTTATGCACCAATTCTCTTTTGTTGTGCCCCTAGAGAAAGAAAATGCCTTTAGTTTTTCTAGGTCACTTCGTAAAGTGATTTTATAATGGTAAATTTAGTAAAAAAAACGTTTTTCTTAAAAATTGAATTTTAAACAGTCATTACTTCTTTATTTCAAAATGGATTTCTACGATCTTTTTTTAATTTGAAAGATACAGCTCTAATCTTTCAAATAAGGTATAATTTTTGAAAAGCGGTTAGTAAATAACTAAGTTATGGTGTTTTAAATGTAAAAAAAAACACAATTTTTAACAAAATTTTACATTCCGCCGGATCTAAGTTGGTTATGAGATACTAAACCAATATAGATATTAACTTTTTTGGAAAGCAACATTATACAAAAATAAATGAGTTATGGTATGTTTTATATATTGACTTTTTTGTTTCTTATTTAAAAATAGGGCGGTCACGCTAATATATTACATCATAACTCGAGAACAGCTGAACCCATTTAGATAAATCAAACAGAAAAAGATGCAGAATGAAATTACTTTTAAGTCATTCGTACACAAGCTTCTTAAACTTTTAGCTGCTTCGGAGTTATTCGAAAAGCAGTGACGAAAAACTGGTTTTTCCATGCAAAATTTCACATTTTTTTCGTTTTCAAAACCTCTTCAAAAAATTAAGAGGACAAAAATTTTACATACAATACCGACCGACGAAGGAGAGTGCTGTGAATTGCATTAGGATATGTTAGTATTAATCGCTGTCGGTACTGCAAAAGTGATCAGTGCTATGCCTTCATCACTTTAACAGTCCACCAACAGCCATCACAATAATACTCCAAATATACATCAGAAAAATGCATGATGTGATTGGCTTACCCGATACTAGTCTTGAACTCAAGCCCTCAGGTTTTGTGGTCAAACGCGCTAACCATTCAGCCAACAGCACCCTCAAATATTACAAGTAAAAAAAAGCCATAAATCATTAAAATCGCTCGACAATTTCGATTTTATTTCATAATTAAGTGAAGGAACAAAATTGATCAAAATCACAATTTCCATATAGCACACAAATTTGATTTTGTATGTGTAAGTGTGTTGTATGAATGTCGCAATTTTTGTCAATTATGTTCGCCCACTGAATTATTAATGAAATCAACATTTGTCGATCGATTTTAATGATTTGTGGCTTATTTTATTCCTAACTTTGTAATGAGTGATAAAACTGTAAGATTTTTTGCATTCTTAATTTTTGTCTTTTTTTGACGAGCTATTGAAAACGAAAAAAGTTTAATTTGGCATAAGAAAACTAATTTTTCACCGCTTATTCTGAATAACTCCGAAACAGTTTGAAATATAAAGATAATTTTATTCCGCATCTTTTCTGAAAGCTAATTTTATTCCGCAACTTTTTCTGCTTGATTTATTTATATACATCGGTTAAAGTGTTCTCGAGTTATGATGAGTCTATTTTTAAATAAAAAACAAAAAAATTAAAACACAAAACATACCATAACTTATTTATTTTTAAGCCGATTTTAGTGCGATTAACATTTTAAAAAGCTATTCTAGTGTTTCGTTTTACAAAAGTAAATATTTATGGTGTTTTAGTATCTCGTAAGCCGGCGGAAATGAAATGTTGTTGAAAACTTGGTTTTTTTCACTTAAGCCACCATAACTTAGCAATTTATCAACCAATTTTGAAATATTATGCCTTATGTGAAAGATAACAATAATATCTTTCAAATTAAGAAATGATCGCAGAAATCCGTTTTGAAACAAAAAAGTAATGACTGCTTAAATTTGAAAGTTTAAGAAACCCGTTTTTTTATACCTTTGCCGTTATAACTAGGGATGTAACGATACGCCGTTTTGCCGATCCGATACCGATACCGATATTTAAAATTAAATATCGCCGATACCGATTCCGATACCGATACGAATATTGAAATTGAGTTCAAGTTTAGATTAACAAAACTCAAGTGCAATTTTTTATTATAAAAAATTACATTATAAGAGAGAATATTTAAAATTGATAAAACATTGGAAGTAATTTTTAAGGAGCTACATTTTCTTTGCTTCCAAAAAATTTATATTAAAAATATGCAGATAATTAGTAGAAAAGCAAGAAAAAATGTTTAATTTCTTTATAAAAAATACTCGCCATGCTTTTTAAAAAATTGATTTTTTTAAAGGACACTTATCAACTAATATTCTTCTATAACTTAATAGTTTATTTATTAAAAGACTTCTAAGTTTATATATATTCACTTAAATTTACATGAAAACACAGTTCTGAGTTTAAATTCGCATAAAAAAGTTTTGAAAATGGGTAATTTTTTATCATTTTTCCTTGAGGAAAAATCATTATAGAATACCGAAAAAGAAATTTGTCCTAGCATCGCTTTCAATTCGATGATTGGTAGCCGAAAAACAGAACTTCTTGCAATGGCAAGGATATGTAAAACTAATTAGAAATTATCAAAATTTGCAATACTTCCAGATCGCGAGTTCTACATTTTCATGACTTTTTTGGTTTTTTTTTTTGCTGGAATAAGATTTAAAAAACAGCGACTTGAATTTGAATTCATGGTAAAATTAACAAAAAAAAATTTTTTTACAAAATAACAGCATAAAATATTATTAATTTTTAAAATTGATATTAATAGGATTTAAAAAATAACGAAGTGAATTTAATTCATGGTAAAATCGAACGAAAATAAATTATTTGTTAAAAAAAACTCTGAAAAAAATTTTTAAAAGTATCGGCGTATCGACAGTAAAATATCGCCGATACCGATGTATCGGAAAATCTGAAGTATCGCCGATATATCGGTATCGGTATCGGTATTCGTTACATCCCTAGTTATAACATCACTCTTCGAAGTGACCTAGAGAAACTAAAGTTATTGTCTTTTATATAATAATCAATATCCTCAGCAGTTGTATCAAAAGCAAATCTTGACACAAATATTGATTTTTTTATTTGCTGGTATAACCCACAATGGTTATGGCTTTTTCTATGGGCTCCAACAAAACAGAATTGCTGCATAAGAGTCCCTGATATAATTTTAGTGTTTCACAGTGTTATTAGGCTACATACATGTCAAACAAACAATGTTGCTAAGTTTTTTATGTTCTTATGTATCCACACGTGTTATTCAACAGTCTCGAATAATCTTGTTCGCTATTTTCCAGAAAGTACTATTGCCATTATTTTGAATATCAAGTTGATAATGAACTAATTTAATTCTGTGCTGCGGAGTTGATTTTGACAATCATAACTAGTGCTGTAATTTATTCGTTATATTTGAAACTGTATTTCCATTTTGTAAAAATCAATTTAATAAAAGCAAAGTTGCCAGAATTTTTCAACCTGCCATGTTATTAAATTTAATTTTTAAAATTTTTATTCCTTAGTTTCGAATTAGGTTATTCCTATATTTTCGTATTCATTTGGCTTTAAATTGTATCAAATACTTTCACTTAAGAATAAATTTAAGCTTTACACTCCTTTAAGTCTCTCGCTACCCTACAAAGGCAACTACCAAGTAACCAACATGCGGCATAATTGTAACACATAGAAATGAAATAGAGAAGAATAATAAATTGTGACAGCCTCAAGCCTTGGGATATTTAAAACCATAAAAAAAATTGTTTCCAGCTTAAAATTTTTTTGCCAGCTTTCAAAAGCTAGAAACTTTTGCAAAACGGCGGTGAATGAATGTGTTATTCGTACTGTTTCTTTTTTTTTTTGCAAGTAGTGGTAGTTGTAGTAGTAAATTATGACATTTTACTGCAAAGTTTATGTTCATGCAACATCTCGTTATGGTATTAAGTTATTAAAGTTTTTTTTTTAATTTTTTCTATATTACAATATGCAACATGGCTACTGTGCTGCTGTAATAATCATGCTGCAGATGCTACTGTTGTAGTTGCAACATTCATGTACCATTTAAATGCTAATTGCTCAATGATAACAGCTTTAAGGAATAAGAATTATTGAAGAATGAGAGAAATATTAAATAAAAACTTTTAGTTTTGCACAGGGAGTTTGTGGCAACTCAAGGGATTGCTTTGTTTGTGATCTCAAAAAAAAAGGGGGGGAGGGGGCAGAGTAAGAAATATATACGATGTTTAAGGAGACTGGGAATTATTATTGTTTGTTTTTAACTGTAAATAATCTATGGATTTTCATCTTTTAATCGCAGTACTTTTCTACTTTTGGATTTTAGTTTCCTGCTTGTCTGTTTTATTTCTTTATTTTCCTTTTTTAATTGCAATAAAGCGTTTTTTTTTGTCTTTTTTTTTGTAGGGAAAATCTTTTGTTTTTAGTTTGACAATTGCATTAAAAGTTTATGAGTTCTTTTTAGTTTCTTTAATTTATTATCGAAACGTGTCAAATTATTCAAATTGTTACATAAAAGTTTAAAGTAGAACGAGCGTAATGGAAAGAAATTTATTGAGATGGCAATCAAGAAAAAAAAACATTATCGAAAATGTTAATTAACTTTCAGATTGGAAAAAAAATTAGGGGCAAAAATATATTAGATATTAGCCTAGATATTAGGGGTGAGCAAAAAATATCGATATTTTCTTAAAAGTATGTCGATATATATCGTTGATATTTTTAATTTCGATATATCGATATATCGATTTTTTTCCAAATATAGCGACAGTATCAAATTCGATCATTTTAGCTTTGGTTTTGTTTTTCGTGCAATTTTTAAAAGCATTTCGGCACAGTCTTCATCAAATAAAATATTACTAACAAAATCTTTTGTTTTATTTATAATATTTTGTCTATTCGAAAAATTATCATTCTTTCAGTGTAATTTCGTTGATGTATGTTCCATGAAATATTGGTGGAACAGCAAGGATCTTGGAAATTAACTCTTTCCAGCTTAATTATTTATAAGGAATGTACTTTTTTTGTTTTATTTTTAAAAGTAAATTTGGGGACTACGTACACAGAAAAAAATAAGTTTCGTTTTTGATAACAAAAATCCCGGTATTCAATAATTTTTTGTTCAAATTTCCTGTGATAAAGAATTCCCCTATATTGATAACAAAATTATTTCAAAATAAAAATATATATATAAAATAAAAAAATGTTGACATGGCTGGAATACGAACCCGGGCTTTCCGGACGTAAAGCATACACTCTCTAGCTGAGCCATATCCCATTTATTTTTTTATGGGATACAACTTGTTTTAAGTACTTATGTATAAAAAGAAAAGAAATAACCGGCATGGAAAAGAAATACTTACAACGAAATATTTTATTATGTTAAGAATAAATGTTATTGAAATTCATATTTTTTTTTAATAACATGGTTTTATTGAATATAATTCTTGTCTATTTTTTTCTGTGTATGAATTATCATTGTTGAAAAAATATCGATATTTCTATACATCGATATTTTTTATTCTATATGTATCGATGCCGATCGATATTTAAAAACATATCGATGTCGAAATATATAGATTTTTTTTCAGTTGCCCATCCCTACTAGATATTACTAAAATTAATAAAAATAGACAAGGCTAAAGTTTAAATTAGCTTAGGTCAGGCTATCTGTTCATACAATTCAGTGCCAAATATTGAATGGTAAATAAATTTCCATTTTGGCTGATAGTCGATATTCATCGCCTAAAAGCGATTATTTTATGACAGACTGATAACTTTATACAGAAATCGAATTTTTGCGGTATTTAAAATTACAGGAAACATTTTTCAATGTCTGTTCATTTTATTGTTTGCGGGAAATCGAAGCTGGAAATATTAAAATCATATAATTTTGCATATAATAAAGGGTTATATTTTGAACAGAAATAAAAACAAAATAAGTTATAACAATAACTTTAGATGAAAATCGAGTTCAATGTAGTCATCTTTTAGGCATGCTTAAATAGCCTAAATAATCGAAATAAAAATTATTGATAGAATAATCAAAAACGGATTATTTGAACATTGAATCAGTCTGGAAGTATGGAAATGGGCATATAAATCAATTGATTCATTCTCCATAACTGCTCTCTCTCTCTCTCTCTATCTCACATTCAGCATCGAAGAGAAGATGCAACAAAATTATTCACGTAATCGGCTTCCAAGCGGGAGCGACCAACTCCAATGCTATAACTTTTTATGAAACGTACCTGTCAGTCTTACATGGCGTTGATATTGTAGGCGGCCAATTGAAATAATTAAGATACTCTTATACAGATCCCAGATGTTACCTTAATATATAGGTATAGTTTCATTTAAAGTTGATTTGCGTATGCCCATCTTCTTTCTACATCGAAGGAAAAAAATATATTACTCTCTGTCTCTCTTGATGTTTCTTGCAATTTCTTTTTATAATGACAAAATGCAATAAAGTGGGAAATTTTGTTTTGTTGCTATCACTTACATTTCGTTTTGTTGCTATCACTTACAGATTTTTTAATTCACCACAGATTTTCGAAAAAAAAAATATATGGGACCAAATTGCAAGTAAGCACTTTCAAACATAAAATTAAAAATCGGTTTATATATGACAGAGTTATGCCGATTTTCGAGAAAAAAAATAGTGCAACAGAACTGCAGCCAAACCCTTTCAAACAAAAAAAACTAATTTGAAATTCGGCTTACAAATGACAGAATTATGCGTGGGGAAATCAAATTTCCCCCTCCAATTTTTGAAAAAACAAATTATGGGACCAAACTACAAGTAAACTCTTTCAAGCAAAAAATGAATTTTGAAAATCAGTTCACAAGTGACAGAGTTATGCATGGGGGAACAAATTCTCCCTCCGATTTTAGAAAAAAAATTATTGGACCAAAACGCAAGCAAAATCTTTCAGACAAAAAATAATAATTTTGAAAATCGGTTCACAAATGACAGAGTTAGGATAGGGGGGAGCGAATTTCTTCCTCCAATTTTCGAAAAAAAAAAATAATGGAACCAAAGAGCAAGAAAATCCATTCAAATAGAAAAAAATAATTTTGAAAATCGGTTCCCAAATGACAGATTTATGCATGAAGAGAGCAAATTTCCCCCTCCAATTTTCGGATAAATATTAAGGGACCAAACAGCAGGCAACCCCTTTCAAAAAAAAAAAAAAAATTTTTAAAATCGGTTCACAAATGACAGTAAAGCTAGGGCGAGCAAATTACCCCTCCAATTTTCGGAAAAAAATTATGGGACCAAACAGCAGGCACCCCCTTTCAAACAAAAAAAGAATTTTTAAAATCGGTTCACAAATGACAGCGCTATGCGAGAAGTGGAGCAAATTTCCTCCTCCGAATATCGAAAAATGCTATGGGACAAACAGCAGGCAAACCCTTTCAAACAAAAAAATAATTTTAAAATTCTGGCTACATGACAGAGTTCTGCGTGGGGGGAGCAAATTTCCCCCTCCCATTTTTGAAACAAAATTATGGAACCAAACAGCAGGCAAACCCTTTCAGACAAAAAAAAAGTATTTTAAAATCGGTTCCCAAATGACAGATGTATACATGGTGGGGGAAGGGGATTAGCAAATCTCCCCTCCAATTTTCGAGAAAAAAAATTATAGGACCAATCAGCAGGTAAACCCTTTTAAACAAAAAAAAAGAATTTTTAAGATCGGTTTACATATGACATAGTTATGCATGGGGTGGAACAAATTTCTCCTCCGAATTAAAAAAAAATTTATGGGACCAAACTACAGGCAAACACTTTCAGACAAAAAATAATTTTGAAAATGTATGACAAATGACAGAGTAATGCATGGAGGCACCAAAATGCAGGCAAAGCCTTTCAAAAAAAATTAAATCAAAATCGGTTGACAAATGACAGAGTTATTCGTGTGCAAACATTGAAAAAAATACTCACGAATTGAATACTCCATTTTTGAAGTCGGTTAAAAATAATATTGGAACGGTTTGACAATTAAGGCCCCTATTATGTTTCACAACTAAATTGATAGTTGAGTCGTAGTTGTCAAATTCTTACTATGGAATACAACTTCATCAAAGCAGTTGTCTCAGTTTTTTTATCAGTTGTATGTTGGTTTTTATTTCGACTATTGTGTTACTTTGGATTACTTTTAAAATGATACTTTTAGGTGCCAATCTATCCCATTTGTCAACCCATATTGTTGCCATATCCATGAAATATAAAATCTCAAAAAAAAATAATAGGGCCAAAACCAAAAATATTTACAATATTGTGTGATGGGTACTACGGTCTCAAAAAACAGGGAGTATGTATAAGCACCTTTTTTCGAACATTTTTTCGAAGACAACTAAAATTAGTTGTGAGTCATAATACAAAAAAATGGTTGAGTTGGGTCGCATTACTAACAACGCATTGACAACTCAACCTAGTTGAGTTGTGAATCATAATAGGGGCCTAAATTATGAGTTCAGCGCCTTCTCCAATTAGTCGGACTGTATGAGTATATATCCAAAGAAATTTAGGCCCCTATTATGATTCACAACTCAACTAGGTTGAGTTGTCAATGCTACGACCAACTCAACCATTTTTTTGTATTATGATTGACAGCTAATTTTAGTTGTCTTCGAAAAAAGGTTCTTATCTATACTCTCTGTTTTTTGAAACCATAGTAGCCATAACAAAATATTTTAAATATTTTTAGCTTTTCCTTACTATTTTTTCTTGAGATTTTATGTTTTATGGATATGGCAACAATATGGGTTTACAAATGGGATAGACTGACGCCTAAAAGTACCATTTTAAAAGTAATTAAAAGTAACACAATAGTCGTAATAAAAACCAAAACACAACTGATAAAAAACTGAGACAACTGCTTTGATTAAGTTGTATTCCATGATATGAATTTAACAACTACGACTCAACTATCAATTTAGTTGTGAATCATAATAGGGGCCTTAATTATTTTGATTTGAGTTCAAGTGGTCAAGCGGAAAAGAATTCTGAAGAGATTAGCTGGAGCTATCGAAACGTCGGATCAACCCACCGTGCAGTAAAACATTTTCTTTATTTATATGCTTCACATTTATCTCTAAATAAAAATATAATTTAATTGAAAAATTATATTAAAACCGAAATCAAGCCAAAATAATTAAATTTCTTTAGAACGGCTTGTTTCAAGTTTTTTTGGAGGGTTTTGCAAAAAAATTTAACAACTTATTTCCTAAGTTATGATAATAAAGCCTCTTCAAAATTACAAAAAAAAAGTGAAAAAACAAAATTTATCCATAGAATTTTAAATTTCGACTGTTATTGTACTTAGGATAGTCCTTGGTATTTTTCTTGTTGCATAGTGTAATATTTTAAATCATGCTAAAGTTGACTAAATCAAGTCAAATTTTCAAATTTTTACAGGAGACCACACAAACATGTGTAAAATAGCAAATTGAAATTTGACTTATCCCAAATATTTTATATAACTCTAATATTATTTTGTTATTTCTAACATCTCCTTAATAATATTACTTCATATAATATTATTGTTACATATTAAAAAGGACTTGGTGTTCTTTACCTCCCAGATGGTTTTGAGCAGTACTACTGTTCCTTGCAGCATAGGAGTTACTGTATTTCACCTATCGATAAAGGAAAAAATGCTTGTTCCTATAGTATACGAAAATGCATTTTGAAAAAAATTGTGACATGGTGTAGTTTACCTTCCACCTACACAGAAAATGTTATCACCAAAATATTTTCAAACAAACGTTTGTCTAAAAATAAATTAAATTTTCAGCAAATGTTCTGTCCATAATCTATGAATTGTTTGTTTGACTTTTATTTAGAACGCAAACACCAAAAACAACAATAAAAACTGTGTCCCAAGAAACCACCCCGATGACGACATACTCACAAATAACAACAACAAACATAGCAAGAGGAATGCAATTGTACCAAGTTTGTTTAAAAAAGTGTTTTGAGTGAATCGATTAGTTAATGTCGTTACATTAATTCTCATTCATTTTTTTAGAGTATTTAGATAAACATTCAGACTTGAACACATTTAACAAAGTGAAATCTCATAAATGTTTAATGGATAATGATGATGACACAGACAAAAATTTTGTTTATATTTTTGTTTGATTAAGTAAATTATTTTCCTTAATAATTGTTTGCATTTTTAGACTAATTGTTTATTAAATTCAGACAGAAATATTATTTGATATTTTTCAGAAAATCCAGTAAATATTTTTGTTTGATTTAGCAAATTGTTTTTTCTACAATTTGTAAATATTTTTAGACAAATTGTTTTATAGATTTAAACAATTTGTTCACTGAAAAAAACACGTTTTTTTCAATGAAATTGTTAAGGTATTTTTGTCTATATTTACAAATTCGTTTGTAGGTCCGTTCATAGACAAAATATTTACTATTTCATTGAATTCCTTTACAGAAAATGAAATTTAGTTTTTTCTGTATACAGATATTTATAGTATTTTAGATATATACTTTGATCATAATATATTACTTTGATCATAAATATTAAACACTTTTTACAATATTGCCAAAGTTCGCTAGCTTTCACTAACTTTTTATAACTTTTAACATTTTAATAATTTTTATTGAACCAGAAAAATGTTTAATTCAAAAAAATTACATTAAAATTTTTTTCTTTTAAAAAGAAATAAATTGTGAAATCTCTTTTAACTCGCAACTTTTCACAACTTCTGTCAAAATCTTTAAAAAAGCTTAAAAACGAGTTAAAAAAACTCAAATAATCTTAAGAATTGTTTATGTGTTTGTGTTGTTAAAAGTATTATCTTTTCAAAAAGAAAAAGCAAATAGAAGAAAGAAATGAGAACAACACGAGCCTGCTGTGAAAAACTAAACTTTTATCATGTACTGCACCAAAAAAGAAAAAAAGTAGAATATTAAAAAAGTTTAGCCTAGCCAGGAAAAAGAGTTGTGATAATATTTGCAAAACTATTTACATTTGAGTGGTTGCAGCAGCTCAGCTACTCCGCCTCCTCGCGCCAACATGTAAATAAATAAACAATACAATACACGAACACAACTAACAAACAAATAATCCTAAAATCAGGCAACAATTTTAAGCAACCAACCAAGTACTACGAGTATCATGTGAATTTATATTGGATTTTTATTTCCCTTTTTCTCTTGCAGTTGGTTGTTTGTTATCGACAGTTTGTATGCGTTTTAATGCATTTTATATGCACGTTTTAACAAACTTTTATTTACGCGAAATAAGCAAAGTTCTTTCTTTTAGGTTTATTTTTGGAAAAATTTCATTAAACTTTTTCGAGTTTCGTATGCTGTATTTTATTTAAACTTACATTTGGTTTTGATTGGGGTTTTTCAAAACTAAAATTAAACTTATCTTTTAAGGTTAACTATTTTTAATATTAAATATATTAAGAAATTTTGAAATTCGCGTGAATAAATTGCTTTTGCATGAACTTTTTGCTTAGTCATGAATTTTTTTTTTAATAAGCAAAAACATTCAAATGATTATGTGTCAATAATTTGACAGTTAATTTTAATTCAATAAAACTATTATTGCTTACGCACTCATTTAGTTGTGTGCTAATGACGAGCAAAATTGTAAAAGTAAATGTGAAAATAATAAGGCACAGTAGTTGGAGTCCATCAAAATAGAATGCGAGGGATAATTAATTAAAAAAGTTTTTATTTGTTGTGTTGCTTATACCAAACTCATCAGTAGACTTTAACTTTATTTTTTTTTTAATTCCAAAACCAAAGAAATTGCTTATTCGTTCAATTTAATTTTACAATAAAATCATTTTTATTGAGAAAGGCTTTTTGAAAGCATGTAATAATTGAAAATGAACAAAGATCAATTTCTTCACTTTTGTAAGGGTCGAACTGAACATCAATTGTTTCGAGATCAACCACGATCTCATCGTCAGGGCTCATTATACTCAAGGCTAATGCCTAACCCGCCAATCAAGCATTTAATATCCAACATTAAACCAATGTTCATTAAGCTCTTTCTATTTTCTTAAGCTTTTTTGGTGGTACTACTTGTGCTTTTTATTTCTTACCTAAGTTTTAGAAACGTTTTAGAAATAAAAAGCATAAGTAGTGGTTGATTAAGACAAGGGCCAAGAATGGTAAATTTCTAATCCAACAAAAAAGCTAAAGCAAGTAAAAAGAGATTAATGCAAATTGGTTTAATGTTGAATATTAACTGCTTGATTGGCGGGCTAGGGGTTAACCTTGAGTATAAAGAGCTCTAACAATGGGATCGTGGTTGATCCCGAAAACGTCGATGTTCAGTTGGACTCTTACAAAAGTCAAGCAATTGATGTTTGTTCTGTTCCAAAATTGATTTAATTGTAAAATTAGATTGAACGATCTTCAGAATAATAAATTTCTTTGAATAAAACCCGTATAGTTCGACTAAAATACGCACAATTTCAATTAATTTCCAAAACCTCTTATCTCATGAACAAACTTTCAAAAATCATTTGAGAATTAAATGAGAAACAGACTTACTACAGCGAAATTCCGTATTTAACAAAAGTAAAATTTTTCTAATGAGTTTGCTGCGCTAAAAATATTGTGTCCTCAGCTTTTTCCTATCACAAATTGTTTTATGTAGCTATCTAATTTCTAGTCTCACCAATATATTTCACCTTAACTCGAGATTAGTATGTCCGGGTTTGACCAATAAAACACCAACAGATGCATACTAAAATTACCCTTAAGCAATTTTAAGATAATTATGAAAACAAATCAGTGGTTTCTTAGTTATTTACAAATAGCGCTTTTTTATGAATAATTTAAAAAATAATGAACGGTGTCATGCGGCACCTTGCTGGAACAAAGTTCCAGCCACTTTCAGCCTATCCCCTATCAGCTTGCGCCTGCCGTCTCCGGCCTGCTACTTTCGAACTTATGACATCGACAAGCAACCTGAGGTCGTCCCCGTTCGATAGCTATGTCAGATGCCCCTCATCCTCATCGCCCTGACCCCCACAAAAAAAATTATAATTTAACAAAAAAAAATTTCACCTACCTTGATGTAAACCAGCAAAAACTTAGTTTACTGGTAGGCTAAAAATTACATGAGGATTTAAGTCGTAACTATTTATAATTTGAATCGATAGCCAGTAAAAAAGTTGCTTCCAATAAAGGTTTTCTATTATGGAATTTCTACTATTATGGAATAAAAGTAGCGCTGACAAACCTGCTGATATCGCTGCTTATTTTTGTATGGCGAGTTCCCGGATTGGAGTACTACATTTTTGCTCACAAAAGCGCTTTTGAAGCGCTGAAAATCATCAACATTTTCAGCACTAGAACTGAAAATATGTGAAAAAATGGTTCGATGTGGATTCGCGTCGTTGCCGCCATTTTGAATTTTTCTTATTTCGTTTCTTTATTTATTTTTATTAATTTCATATGTTTACTCAATGTTTGTTATTTTAACTTCAACTAGTATCGAACTAAGAACCTTCAGGTTTGAAGTCCAACGTACCAATCACTCGACCAAAAACACTGTTGCAAAACGGCACCAAGAAACTCAAATAAACTTACTCCTCATTCTCGTTTAAAAACCTGCTTTCGATCAGCACTATAAAATCAGCTTTTTTGTATAGCTTTTGTACGAAGCGTTTGTATAAGTAAAAAGCAAATACTTTTCTCGCTTCAAAGCCTGCACTGTTGTGATGCTATGAAACAGCTTCTGATCAAGCTCATATTTTAAAGCGAATTATAAAGCGCTTTATTTCGTTAGTGCTTCAAAAAACATGAAAACTGTTTACTGGGTATCTACTTATTTGAGTTTGACAGGCTCAAAAAATAAGGGGTACCCCTTACAAATGTACTTATATTGTCAAAGCACTTAACTAATTATTATTTGACTTACTTGAGGCTATAAAATAAGTAGTCAAATAAACAAAATAAAATTTAAGAAAATTTATACCCACTATATTTTATTTATATTTTTTCACACTTCGATTTTTTTTACCCAGCTGCGATATGAACCGTGCTCTTTCAGATTTGAAGACAAGTACTTTACTTACTCAGCTATTGTTGACTTACAAGTTTAAGTACCAATAATACTGTACAACAGTCCGAAAATCCCGTGGGATTTCATGACGTTTTTTATGTTTTCGAGGTCGCTGAATCCGAATCTGAAGTTATTTTTTTTCGGGTCACATCAGTTTTTTGTGGTACAGAGGGGGCAAGTACTAATTCACCACTGTCGGATAGGGTTAATATACATGACCAACCCCAGGAATTAAGGAATTTAACCTTCACGCCGGCCTGTTGCCTTCGTTTTGAATTGACGTTGCCAGTATTCGTTAAACGAAAACTTAAACAAAAATCTATCCAAAATCCCGGAAGTTCGCTGGATTCCCGAAAACTAGGGCAAAAATCTCCCAAAAATAATAAAAGTTCCCCGGATTTCCAAAATGTGGGACCAAAATCTCTCCAAAATCGAAGAAGTTCCCCGGAAGACAACGGCAACAATGAAAACCTTGACAATACCAAATCGGCAACACAGAGTTTTTAAAAAAATTTAACCTTCGCGTCGAGCTATTACCTTCGTTCTGGATTGTCGTTACCAGTGTTCGTTACAAGTATTTATTCACTTAAAAAAAATGTGTTTCAGCCCACAGCATAGAAACATTTATGTGCTACATGTCATATGCCATAGGGAACTAGTTCCAAAAAAAAATCGAAAAACTCATACAAAATTTTAGACTGCAAAGACTTGAATTTTTAAATATTGCTCTTAAGGCCCGTTAAGATATCTGTCTGTAAGCCATAAATGATGTAAATCGATGGACAAATATTGATTTAATTCACAATGAAGTGAAGGAACGCTATTGAGAAAAATAATTACTTTCGTAGAACAAACATACACAAACTCACATACAAATTAAAATTTTACTGTTATAAGAAAATTGTCATTTTTATCAATAGAGTTCCTCCACTTAATTATGTATACAATAAACATTTGTGCAGCGATTTTCATGATGTATGGTTTATTATGTTCGTAAGATATCTGTGCTTAAAAACAATATTTAAAAATTTCAGTTTTTGTCGTCTTAAATTTTTTGTAGGTTTTTAGAAAAAAAAATTTTAATTTTTCATAAAAAAACAACAATAAGGAGAAATATTTAGTTTGCATTGTTTGGGTTACATCTAGTAATTAAAAATTTACTCCCTTCCTGTTGACCGATTACTCTGATGACATGTCGTTTGGGTGTGTTCAGTATTATTGTAAATAAAAGATGGCCGCCGCCACAAAATGTCGAATTATTTATTAGTTTACAAACACCTCAATATGGACATCAAATGAAACGGTTTGACCATTAGAATACAGCACGCAACGAAAAAAACTCGAATTACAAAATGGCGGCCAGTACAAAATGGGGGATTATAGGCCATGTCACATATTCCGTTCGGAATGGCTTTAAATTCGTACATCCGTTCATTTTGTATTTCGATTTTACAATGATAAAGTTTTTATACCCTGAGGCGTTGGTTTACTCTTGCTTTTACAAGGAAAGCTTATATAAAGCTTATTATTAACATGAAAACCTTATGGCCCAGTATTGATTTGACGCACCTAAAAGTATGCACGATTTTTGTAACTTACTGCAAATGAAGTGAGTAGAAAAAGTCGTTGTCAATCTCACTTTGAAAGAATCAACTTTTCGTTTTTCGTTTCCTGAAGAATCAACTTACGGAATTCAAACCACTTTCGATCGGAATGGTTTTCTGTGACATGGCCGTATATACATATTATCAGCCACCTCAATAATTTACAAATAAATAGGTAGTACCAGATAAAGTTCACCACACCACTCTCCTCAACAATATAGGGCATTGATCAGACTAAAATAAAACCGTGGGGCACGTCAAATTTCGAATTTAAAAAAAAAAAAAAAGAGTAAAAACGCAGCTGTTCTTGCGAAAGAAAGCTATAAATAATCACAGTGGCCAGTTCTATTTTTTAATTTTTATACAAAAATTTTATTTTTATTGAATTTTTCTCTAATGATCATTAAGTCGACTTATATATGTAGTTTGATTTTGGAAAACTATCATTGAAATAAAGTTTTCCTGAGCAAGCAAGTAAGTTTTTTCATCAATTATTAAAGATTTATCAATTAATAACAAATAATTTTTTTTATATAAAATTATGCTTAAAAATAAAAATGGACCATTGTAATTAAAAAAAAAATTGTGCGCAAATACATCTACATATTGCATTATACTGCTTTCTGTTCTATAAAATGGAAATCTGTGAAACTGTGGGAAGCATCAGTTTATTTTTTCAAACACATTGTTCTTTTAATTACACTAATTAAGATTTACTTTTGATTTTTTCCACTCTTTTTTTACACTCTAGAGAATTTAAAGCCATTAAATTTATGTATCGAGCATCAACAACACTTTACCTCTCACCCATTATTCAAATGACACCATCGCAAGCTTTCTTAACACTTGCAACTGAGAGTGTGTATGTGTGTACTACGACTAATCCCCGTAGGCCATGTCTTCGAGACATCATCGATGCATTTTCGCAACAAGTAGTTATAACTAGGGATGTAACGATACGCCGTTTTGCCGATCCGATACCGATACCGATATTTAAAAATAAATATCGCCGATACCGATTCCGATACCGATACGAATATTGCAATTGAGTTCAAGTTTATATTAACAAAACTCAAGTGCAATTTTTTTTCTTATACAAAATTACAGTGTTAGAGATTATTAATATTTAAAATTGATATTAACCCAGTATAAAAAATTGGAAGTAATTTTTAAGGAGCTACATTTTCTTTGCTTCCAAAAAATCTGTATTAAAAATATGCAGATAATTAGTAAAAAAGCAATAAAAATTTTTAATTCCTTTATAATTTTAAAAAATAATCTCCATGCTCCATCGATTTTTAAAGGACATTTATCAACTAATAGTCTTCTAGATAACTTAATAGCTTAATTATTAAAAGTGTTCTAAAAGTTTATATTTATTCACTTAAATTTACATGAAAATACAGTTTTCAATTTGAGTTCGCATTAAAAAAAAATTGTGAAAATGGGTAATTTTTTATCCTTTTTCCTTGAGGAAAAAATCATTATAGAACACGGAAAAAGAAATTTGTCCTAGCATCGCTTCCATTGGGTGATTGGTAATCGAAAAACAGAATTTCTTGCAATGGCAAGGATATGTAAAACTAATTAGAAATTGTCCAAATTCGCAAAAGGATCGCGAATTCTACATTTTCATGACTTCTTTGGAGTGTCTTTTTTTTTGCTGGAATAAGATTTGAAAAACAACGAATTGAATTTGAATTCATGGTAAAATTAACGAGAAATAAATAATTTCCGGATCGCGAATTCTACATTTTCATGACTTCTTTGGAGTGTCTTTTTTTGCTGGAATAAGATTTAAAAAACAACGAATTGAATTTGAATTCATGGTAAAATTAACAAAAATAAATATTTTTTTTACAAAATAACAGCATAAAATATTATTAATTTTTAAAATTGATATTAATAAGATTTAAAAAATGACGAAATGAATTTAGTTCATGGTAAAATTAACAAAAGATAAATAATTTGTCAGAAAAAAACTCTGAAATTTTTTTTAAAGTATCGTCGTATCGACAGTAAAATATCGCCGATACCGATGTATCGGAAAATCTGAAGTATCGCCGATATATCGGTATCGGTATCGGTATTCGTTACTTCCCTAGTTATAACCGACGACGAATTGACGATCAACTATTGACGACATTTTCGAACATAGGGCACAAATGTCGTTGACGACAACGTTGGTAACATGCCACTAAAGTTATTGTCAATGAATAATAATAAAAGCTAAAAATGTAATAGTCGAATCGAACCCACAATCTCCGCACTGATAGGCTAGCACGGTACCTACTATCCTACCGAGGTATATAAAAAACTTAAATTTTAGTGTACATAAATGCAGTCTAAGACACTTTTGTTGAAAATTAGGTCGATAATAGTCTGCAACACTTTACCGATTATTATTGACCTAAAATTAGACACGCATTATTTTTGAACAAAATGTTTTTACTAAAAAAAGCGATTGGCTGCGTGCAGGTTTGAGCCGCGACCTCCTAACTGATAGTCTGACGTATCTACCATTCAGCCATAGCCGTATTATACTTTATGTTAAATTTTTTCCACTTGGACTCAATATGATTAATGGAAAGGTTTTTTCTTCTTTCTTTAAGAATAAGTTCTTTATACACGACAACATATACCACCTTGTCGCCAAACTTGTTTCAAAATGTGTTTTATAGGCGACAAATCATTGATTGTCTTGCAGATATCATCGATGAAAATGTCGTCGGTAACAACTGGGACTGCAGGGATACTACTCCATCACATATTGCAACACAGCGTAGAAGATAAAATGGCTGTTATTTTTCATCATTCTACATCAGTGGTGGCCATACATACACTATCCTATTCTTTTTTTTTTTTGTATGTACTTCGCGGCTAATGCTGACTTTAGACGACATGTTTTTTACATATGGCTTGTTAGGTGTGTGAGACATATGTAACTTCGCATGTTTGTCAAAATTGTCAATTTACAGACGGTTTATAATATTTGCTTTCACACGTACATGTGCAATTACATCTGACATAACCTCTGAGTGTTCACAACAGCTGAGTTTTTGCACAATTTTCGTAAATATATAAAGCGCTCTTTGCTTTTTAATGTTTTTTCAGCCAAACCACACTTTTGATAATTTAATACAGCTGATGTCAGATGAAAATAGAACACGCTCTAATTGAAAATTTTTCATCTGACTTTGCTTCTGTAAATGTCATCTGACAATGTTTCATATGTTTCACACGGCATGTATCACTTTTGCAGTGGGAAATTTGACAAGTCAGATGTAAAATACATGTCGTCTAAAGTCAGCATAAACAGATAGGCTGTGTGCAGCGTTACCATATTTTTTCTAAACTTCTTATTTCTAAAAAAAAACTTTTTTTTTGCCCAAAAAACCTTTTTTCTACAAAAGTGCTAAAAATTTTAAAAGAAAACACAAAAAAGTGTATTTGGAATTCATTTTAAGGAATGTATAAAACGGCATAGTTGTGGAGGGAGTAAACACAATTAAACACTGTTGCAGTAATAAGGAAGTGAGAAAATATTCGACCGTATTAGTGCAGAAACCATCACTTAATATTTTCATCCGATATACTACACTGCAAATTTTAAATTATGTACATAATTGAAATTGTGTGTATTTATAATAATAAAAAACTTGAAAAAACTTTATATAAAATTAAAACTTTTTGGCATCCCAAAAAAAGGGAAAACTTGACAAATGGCAACGCTGGCAGTGTGTCTCACACAGAGTGTACGTGTGTTGATGGTTAAAAACAGCTTAGGGGTAGGCCACACGGGCGTTTTTAAAACGCGTGTTTCTGCTTTTTGTATTAAATTTGAAGTTTTATAAAATTTAGAACTTTAAAATTTAATATAAAAAAGCAAAAACGCGCGTTTTAAAAACGCCCGTGTGGCCTGGCCCTTATACTCGCGAGTATAGGAAATTGAGAGAATGGCCACCACTGTTCTAGATGGATCATGTTGGTGTGGTGGGGGAGAAACGGGAGTTAAAACAAATTTTTTGTTACAAATTAATTGTTGTTCATTGGTTCGTTTAAAATGCTGATTCAGTATTCATCATTATTGAAGATTAATATACCGTAACATTGTCTGTGGCAGCCATTCAATATACTTTGAATGTACACTGCTAATGAGTGTGTGTCTGTGTGTATCGTCAGCAATGTCATCCATAGAACAGTAACATCTTCATCAACATCATGACTATCATTTATAGTGGCGGCAGGAGTAACAGCATTAGCAAAACATCCCATAATATTTGATGACCTTTTGGAAAATTGTCATTTAACTTGATACAAAATATCGGCATCATTACCAGCATCATCATCGTCAGCCACTCAAATAAATGGCAGAGACATTTAAAATTATGATTACTTGTTTCAGGTGATATTTATAAAGGCACTTTAAATTGGATACAAGCAGTGATTATAAAGAGTATAACAGATACATATATGGAGGACACCAAAAAAGCGTTTTGCAAGCGATTGTATGCATATAAAAATTGCCTTCGGATTAAATGTAATGAAATCCAAATTGATTACATAGGCTAATGTTCGCAACGTTATACTCAGAACGTAACGTTATAGCCAGAAACAAGGGAAAATGTTATATATCAATTTGGTTAAAAAAGCAAATTAGTTCGAAATAATAACAGCGTTGTTCTGTTCTAATGAGTATCTTGAAAACTAAAATGATGTTGATTTTTCCTTGTTTCTTGGAAATATTGGTCATGTATAATTCTTTCTGAGTATAACGTTGCGAGCCTGAGTATAAGGCATAGTCGCTCATACTGGCACCAGAGTTCCGAACATTATTCGGCTCGTATATGTATACAGCCGAATGAAAACCTATGTACTCACTAAAGAGTAAAAAATAAACAACAACTTCATTTAGTTGTCTGAAAGCTTCTTGTTTTTTACGTTGTTGTTTTTCTTTTTAATAAGCACACAGCTAGGCACACAGTAATACTAATAATACTAACACATACTCATAAGCACTAATACTAAATTAAAAACTCATTTCTCTCTTTGGCCAGCACTGGCATAAAGTTACGAGCCTTAAATTTGGATTAAAAACCAAATTCTGTACTTCGAAATAATCATATTAAAATATATGTAAAGAAATTTTTTCCAAGAAATTTTGATTTTTATAACTGTGATGATATGCTATAGGAAAACTAACACAGTAATGATATTTATATATATCACAGTGATATTTTTTTAACTCAGCAAACCAAAACATTCGAAAATAATATCGCATTCAAATATTGCGTAAACATTTCTAGGACAAAACACTCCAGAACGGCTATCGAAGTCGGAAAGAGAAAGAGCTGCTAGATAGAGCTCACTCGTCGCTCAGTTTGTGGAAGCAAATCTCGATGATTCGCCGACAAATCAATAGCGAACCAGTATCGAAGAAATATCGACATCACAAAAATGCAGGAAAAAGTAGTTTTTCGAGATCGTTAGCTTTATTTTTTAATTTATCTATTTAATGTAAATGAACTATTTATTTATTTTAAATTTTAACTTACGTTGCAGTCAATCAGATTCGAACACGGTACCTCCAGGCTATCAGATCAGCACAGATCCACTAGGCTATTGTGGCAAATTGTTTTTCTGTTCAATTATTGCACACATGAATGTAAATTACACATTCGAGAAATTATCGAAAATAGTTCGATGCTGCGAACATTCACATTTTATGAAATTTGGCAATTGCGCTTATTATCGCGATGTATTTCGATACTGCGAATATTCACATTTTATGAAATTTTGCAATTGCGCTTATTATCGCGATATTATCGACAAAAGCTCGCATAAGTGAACATTCGAATTTTTAGATCCACAAGCATTTAGCGAACAAATTTGTTTCGGAAATTCTTCGTTTTAGTGGGAATTATCACGTATATAATTTTTTATAGAAAATTCTATAAGATCATCCTTATATGTGTGATTCTCATTCCAAATGCCTTTTTCGTGTCCGTCGAAAGTACATATTGACGTTGTTGCGTAAAAAGGGCCAATCTGCTGTTTAAAATGGTGTTAGATTGGCCCTTTTTACGCAACAGCGTCGATATAGTAAAATATTTCATAAAATATACGCATAAATCGGAAGTTATTATTATTCGGCTTAAGTTAACAATAATTGAATTAATGTAAATTCAAATTATTTTTAAGAGTGGAATATTAGAATATCTAATCAGACTAGCAGAACGATTAGTACTACTAACTTCTACAGCCGCTACGCTGTCATCATCAGCGTCCTTTGTTCGCTTCTACCGCGTTTGATAACTTCCGACTTATACGTATTTCAGTTCGAATAATAATTACGTACAAATATAAACGCATAAATTTAAAAATGAAAACTGCTTTAGCATGATTTAATAGATTCTACAGAAATGTACATACGTTTTTTTTTTTTTTGTGTAAGACTGTCCATTATGTGTTAAAACCGAAGAACGAAAATACTGTTTATACTCTCTTCATACAAAATGGCGTGTCCGTAATGCATGCTGTTGATTTTCCACATTAAGAAACTATGAATTTTCCAATAATGAGATTAAATTTATAGCGGTCTTAGAATATTTGCGTTTACTTCTCTTATTACACACATAAAATTTTTTTAAAATATTAGAAATTTTAATTTTTTGTTAATTGTTGTTGCCCGCAGTCTTTTGTATTGAGCGTTACGCTTTCTTAGTACGCTTTACTACTCAGCTTAATTATTAAAATTGCACTAAAATAACAGAGTAGTTTTGTACTTCTAAATATTTCTTTGACGTTTAATATTAAATTCTTAAGTCAAAAAAATTAATTTTGAGCTTTTGACTGGGTTGAACTCAATTCTTTTTTGTCTTTCGTTTGATATCAATAACATAAATCTAGTACATCTTCGTCCAATCGTAATCATTTGCTGTTGAGGCAATATGTCAGAAAAATACGTATTAAAATGCAAATTAAATAATTTTAAATTGAACATTTATAGTTCTTTGGATCAATTAATATATAATTTTCGAACGTTTTTAACATAAAAATTTATTGAAGTGCATTCATCAGCTTTGAAAAGTGGCTTTGAATGACAAAACTATCAATTATGTTCGATGATAAAAAATATTGTGGGATATACAAAGTTTAATGTGCTAAATTCAAATAATTTTTAAATTTTTTTCTATCATGTATAGATTTTTTAATGGCTACGTCAGTATATTTCACCCTAACTCGATAACGGATTATTCGATTTGAATAAATAAGCCGTCATGCATAATAATTTTTTTGTATATTTTTAACTGTTTCGGAGTTTTGTGTGTTCCCTCAACTAATTGTGAATAAAATCTACATTTGCTTTCGATATTAATGGTTTGTGGCTTATTATATTCCTAATATACCTACATAGCTTCCCTCTTCATTTTTGCATGACCTTTTGAAAACGAAAAAGTTTCATTTTGCATGAAAAACGCATTTTTCGCCGCTAATTTCTGAATGAGTTCGAGGCAGTTGGAAATTAAAAAAAAAATTTGATATTGGTGCATTATTTATTGAAATTGAATAAACCATTCTCGAGTTAGGGTAAACTAGTCATGCCCATTAAAAATCTGTGCGTGGTAGGAAAACACTGAAAACGGATTTGAGCATTAAAGTTTGTATATTCCACATATTTTTATTTAAAAGCTGAAAAATGTTTTTTGTATAGCAGTGCATATATGTATGTAGTTGTGTTTTCCGAGTTTTTTTTTGCGGTGGAAGTGATTTCGTCACATTTTTACATGTTCTTACAGTCATGGCGATATTTTATATACTTCGCTGATTGCTCCCGATTTTCAAACTTTTTCACGAATTTTTTTCAAGTATCTTTTTAATATTGGTTGCCAAAAAAGTAGTAACTCTCTTATCTAGAACACGACATGAAAGAAATCATATACGGGGATGTTCTGTATTTCATATGGAATTAAAATGTGCGGAATCATCAAAGTATTGGTGTTGTAAATTAACATTTATAACAACAATGCTTTGATAATTCCGCACATATTAATTCCACACGAAATATAGAACATTCCCGATAATCTTAAAAAACGCGTTTTTGTTTTAGTTTGCTGTAAAAGTCTCATTGTTCAGCTTTGGAATAAAAGTTTGTGATGACTTTTTTATATCCAAATATGATTTTTATTTCGCCATATGATGATTTTCTTCGAAAAGCTTCTGGCAACGCTGTCTACCCGTTACATACATTCTCAATAAAAAAGAGTAAATAAATAAATACCAACAACAATAACGAATTACCTTTTATTTCTTTTAATTCTTGCTTTTACTATGATTCTGCAATGACATGCACTGGGTTTTTTCATAATAAAATACTTGGAATAACAACAACAAACACTAGAACAAATAAAGCATACACACTTTAAAAAGCAACAATAACAACAAGAAGCATTTTTTATTTCCTCATGAAATGAAGCACATTCAAATAAAATTTATTTTCTTGACCAAGAACTTTACACAACTTTTAGAGCGAATAACACTTTTATAATTAATAGATTTTCACAACAACTTATAAAATAGCACATAAATAATTGATTTCTTTAATTATTTTACAATTTTATCTAATTTAATCATCAAATTTTAAGTCATAAAGCAAAAACTATAATTTACACACACGCACAAACCGAACTAGTAGATCAAACAAAAGGCCGACAAAAACTAAATGTGGGATTAAAAGAAGTATGGATGGACATGCATATGTAAATAGGAACAATTTTGGAGCTTTTTTTTATTGTTGCATTTGAATTGAGAGGGTACTTACCAACGTTGCCAACTCAGTGCTTTTCGCTCCGTTTTTAGTGATCTTTCAACTTTTCGACGGGAAAATTTTTGAAGTTAGTGCTCGGTGCTTTTTTAGTTTAATTTTTAATGCTTTTATTTTGTGACGGTGGCACTGAACCCAAGATTCAAAAATTTATTTCTTTATCTAAAAAATTTTTTCAACTGTAAGATTATTTCCTGAACATGTTTTTTTGCAGTCTTGCAGAAGAATGAAAAAAGTGGATTCGAACAATCAGTAGTGCTTCATCTTTTGTCTTTTAAAAGCGTCAAAATGGCTTATTTTCGTTTCCGCTTTCCCGGGAATTTTATGCGAGAATTCCCGGGACTAAAAATCTATTTATATACATAAAAATATTATAAATTCTTCTTTTTCTTAAAATTGTCGTCGTTCATCATGAAATAATATCTATCTAAGGGGAAAGAAACCAATGAAGGCTCAAAGTGTGTACATACACCTACATATTGAACTATTTTGGATTACAGTAGTTTTCCGGTTTAACGAACATTCGATTCTGTGAACATCGCTTTTAACGAACAGTTCAAGATCAATTCGCTCCATTGATTATCTTATATAACGCACAAAAATATTTTTTTGTGCTCAGTTTAACGAGCAAATAAGATTCATAATATTAGTTAAAAAACTTATTTTAAGAAAATAATAAATACAATTCTAGTTATTTATTTATCCATAAACTGGTTATTCTACATAAGTACTGCGTATAACGTACTTTTCAGTTTAACGAACGGGCCTGACAAAGTACTGGTTCGTTAAACCGGAAAACTAGTGTATTTGGATAGCCATAATTCACTGATCACGCGACTAACGTCGTATTACATGCTTGATTCAAGCCCGCTGCATACTGGAATCAATACTGCCGCATATACGAATCAATCCTACTGCGTACTTTAATGAATCCCACCGCGTACTTGAATCAAGACCGGATCAGGCAGATACGAATTTACAACTTATTATCTCTCATTCCGCAGTGAAACCCTAATTTGACTGGGCTACAAGGACAAGCCCATGTAAAGCTCATTGAAAATGAGCCGAACTGGAATCACTTCCGCATCACAAATTCATGATCTTATTGATTTTTTTGGAATCTCCCTTTTTAACTAGGACTGCATAAATATTTTTTTAATAAAATTCTTCAACGCAAAGAAAATTATTTTAAAAAATTTGGGGCTTTTGAAGGTGAACAAAAAATGTATCATGGTCATGAAAGGGCATATAGGGAGAATATTCCGTTAAACGTTGGTACTTTTAAAAAACAAACCCGTTTCTAAGCTAATAAAAAAGATTTTTCAGATTATGTCATATCTGCTTAATATAAACATTCGACAAATTGATTTTTGTTCGTAAATGTACTCTATGCAAATGATCCTTTTTGGTAGAGGTATTTTTGAAGAAAGTACTTTTTAGAAAAGACACTTTTTGGAAAAGATACTTTCTAGAAAAGTTGATTGTAAATTTTCCCTTGTTCCTTGGAATATTAATCATGCCCAATTCTTTCTGAATATAACGTTACGAACCTTAGCCTAATAATTAATTTGGATTCACAAAGCAAATACGTTCGAAATAATCACATTAATAAGCAATTAGCTTGATCTCGTCACATGTTTACATGTTCATATATACTTAATTATAAAATCAAACCAAAAAAGTTTGTCTAGAGTGGAACAAAAAAATCAGAAAAATGGGAATGAAAAAAAATAAACTGATGGCAACGCTGGAAAAGTGCATTAATATCAGCTTGAGAGTGATTTAATTCTCGTATTGTCCCGGTCCACACGTGCAAGTTTTGTCGCAGCAATTTTTAATATTTCAGTGAGAAAAAGCGAGAGAGGAATAGATATGGTATATATTTCTTTTTCCACACTCTCCCACAATTCAGAAAATGCTGCAACAAAAATTGCATGTGTGGAGGGGGAGATTCAATAACAAAAAGCCAAAAGTTTGTGCTGGGTACAATTACTTAGTAAAAGGGTGTTGGTGTTCTTTACTTCGCAGATTGTTTTGAGTGAGTCCTATGTTTCAAGGGACGCTCCCTTGAAACATAGGACTCACTGGAATTTTCCCATCGATAGATGAAAAAATTCTGATTTCAACTAGGGATGGGCAAGTGAAAAAATATATCGATATATATATATATATCGATATCGATCGGCATTGATATATATCGAATAAAAAATATCGATATATCGAAATATCGATATTTTTTCAACAATGATAATTCATACGTAGTCGGCAATTTTTTTTTAATAAAAGAAAAAAGTACATTTCTTATAAATAATTAAGCTGGAAAGAGTTAGTTTCCAAGATCGCAATATTTCATGGAACATACATCAACAAAATTACACTGAAAGAATGATAATTTTTCGAATAGACAAAATATTATAAATAAAACAAAAGATTTTGTTAGTAATATTATATTTCATGAAGACTGTGCCGAAATGTTTTTAAAAATCGCACGAAAAACAAAAACAAAGCTAAGAATATATCGAATTTGATACTGTCGATATATTTGGGAAAAAAATATCGATATATCGAAATTAAAAATATCGACGATAAATATCGATATGTTTTTAAGAAAATATTGATATTTCAATATTTTTGCCCATCACTAATATCAACAGTATATGAGACGTACATATGTATATTGAAAAAATGTGACTTAATGAGTTTTACCTCCCACCTACAAAATTATTGTGATAACATTTTTCTGAAAATGAACAATGTTCTTAAAGCATAATTTATATATAAGATTATACGGAAAGCTTTCACAGAAAATAATTATAGCGATTAATTAGCAGACCTTCCCCATTCCATACAGCTTTCTTTGTATTTTAAGATAATCATATGCGGAAATTTCAAAACTTGTTACATCGTATAGTTAGATGAAGTTGAAAATAAAAACGAAAAAAGACTTTTTGCGTTCATTATATTTAAAAATTTCAGATAGGAAAAAGAAAAAAAATTAAAGACTTGTTAGTTTATATTGCAAAAAAAAGAAAAGAAATCAAAGTTTTTGTTTAACAGTTTCCCAAAAAATCCACACCAGGAAACATAAAAGAAGTGTAAAAATGTGTCTTATTTTTAAATGAGCAGGAAGGAGTCTATAAAATGCAAAGTTGCCACAACTGAGAGTTGTGAAAATGACGAAGATGCTGATGATGATGTTGGAATAATGAAGACACAAAACTTTTCTGAAAGCTTGTATTTTTTTTTTTAATTTGGATTCTTTTGGAAACAAAAGGCGACAGCTTGGTGGTTTATAAAGGAAAGAAAACGACATGACAAAATAGACACCCAAGAAAAGTTATTTTAAAAGTTTGTCTTATTTCAACAATATGTTTTATTTTTCCATTTGTTTTAACAAATTAAATGTTTAAAAAAAATGTGTAGCATTAAATATGAAAAGGATTTGCCATTCCAAATGTAAAATGAGTTTGAAAGAAGGGGGAAATATATTCTTATATGTCAGCTTTTGAGGCTGAGTACAAAAATCATACAGCAGCATAACAGGGACTTTTTTTTAAATTATTGTAAAATAACCCAGCAAAATACTTAACTTTAAGTGATATATGGTCAGCGAAATTTCTAGGTGGAAACCCATCCGTCTAAGCGTACAAACAAATTCTTTCAGACATGTGATTTTTTGATGTTTTTCAACGTAGCTTTCTACTAATGCTGTTCGTCTCCATGACCCTTTTATTAAATAGTAAAAATAATGAGTTGTTGTTGCAAAAGCAACTCAAAGGTTGACTGGGTGTCTGGGCAATTGTTTGACAATATTTCTAGCGTTTTGCTTTAAAAAATCACCACATTTAATGTTATAAATGTTTACAATGCCAGAATTGATTGGCCAATTACACTGGGTGATTATGTCGTTATGTTACGATGGTAATTTGTTCTCCGAAATACGCTTCGTTAAGTCTTTACAATTAAATACTGGCGCTGTTTTTTTTTTTTGGGTGGTGGGGTGGGGGGTTTGTGAATCAAACGAAACTTGTTATTCAGTTTTTTTTGCGATTTGTTTAAATTATTGAACGTTTAAAATGTTGAGGAATTTTTAAAGGAAATCCCAAACATTAAAAAGATACAGCAGAAAAAGTTTAATAATATTTATTAAAATAAAAACTAAAGACTTGTCCAAAAAATAGCCACAAGGGTAAAGAAACATATAAGTAACATATAATCTTACAAAAAAAAAACATATATGGTGGTACCTAGAAAATATTACTGTTCAATTAGTTACAACAGCAACTTCAAAATTACATATTGGCCCTGGTTAATGCCAAGTGATTTACTGACCTACTTGTAGGACTTATAGACGAATCTGGCCCATAATAGACCAAATCCAAAAGACGCACCTAGAAGACATCGTCGCAACGGTCACAGACATTGTAAATATCACAACCACGCAAAATTAAAAATTGTCGAAAGAAACTTTACCACAGTGATAGTGTTTCTAAGGAAGTGATAGTTTTTCTAAAGAAAATTGATCACAATGATAGTTTTTCTACAGAAATTGTATCACAGTGATAAATTTTCAAAAAAAAAAAAACAAGGTACAGTGCTAATTTTTCTAAAGAAAATTTATCACAGTAATAACAATTACAAAAAAATTGCAGTAATAATTTTTTAAAGAAAGATTATCACAGTGATAATTTTTCTAAAGATGTTTCAAAAAAAATGTTTCACAGTTATAATTTTTCTAAAAAGAATGTATCACAGTGATAACTTAAAAAATTGTATCCCAGTGATAATTTTTTTTAAATATATATCACAGTGATAATATTTCTAATAGTCATAATTTTTCTAAAGAAAATTTTCACTGTGATAAATTGTCACTGAGATAAATTTTCTTTAGAAAAATTAATACATACTGTGATAAATTTAATTTAGAAAAACTATCAAAATTTTTGTACAAATAATTTTTCTAAAGAAAACTTATCACAGTGAGAATTTTTCTAAATAATATTTATACCAGTATTAATTTTTCTAAAGAAAATTTGTCACAGTGATCATTTTTCTAAGGACAATTGATCACAGTAATCATTATTCCAAAAATATCGCAGTAATAATTTTTAAATAAAGTCTATCACAGTGATAATTTTTCTAAGGAAAATTTTTCTCAGTGACAATTTTTCTAAAGAAAATGCATCACAGTAATAACAATTACAAAAAAATTGCAGTAATAATTCTTTAAAGAAAGATTATCACAGTGATAATTTTTATAAAGATAATGTCTAAACAAATTTTTTTCACAGCTATAATTTTCCTAAAAAGTATGTATCACAGTGATAACTTACAAAACATTTATCCCAGTGATAATTTTTCAGTGATAATATTTCTAATAGTAATAATTTTTCTAAGGAAAATTTTCACTGTGATAAATTTTCTTTTGAAAAATTGTCACTGAGATAAATTTTTTTATAAAAAATAGTACTGTGATAAATTTTATTTAGAAAAACTATCAAAATTTTCTTCAGAAAATGTTTCTAAAGAAAATTTATCACAGTGAGAATTTTTCTAAATAATATTTATCACAGTGATAATTTTTCTAAAGAAAATTTGTCACAGTGATAATTTTTCTAAGGATAATTGATCACAGTAATCATTATTCCAAAAACATGGCAGTAATAATTTTTAAAGAAAGTTTATCACAGTGATAATTTTTCTAAGGAAACTTTATCTCAGTGACAATTTTTCTAAAGAAAATGTATTACAGTGAAAATTTTTCCATAGAAAATTTATAACTGCAAAATTTTTGTCAGAGAAAATTTATCACACCGAAATTTTTTCGAAGAAAATTTATTACAGTCATAATTTCTTCCAAGAAAATTTTTCACAGTAATAATTTTTCTGAATAAAATTGTTCACAGTGACAATATTTTAAGGAAATTTTATCACAGTGATGAGTTTCCTAAAGCAAATTTATTACAGTGATAACATTTCTAACGAAAATTTACCACAGTGATAATTTTTCTAATTGCTTTATAGATTTCTAATTGCTTTATATTTTTCTAATTGCTTTATAATAATTTTATAATATAATTTCTATAATATAATTGCTATTTTCTATTTTCTATAATATAATTGCTATTTTCTCTAATAATTTCTATAATATAATTTCTTATTTCTATAATATAATTGCTAATTTCTATAATATAATTGCTAATTTCTATGATATAATTGCTAATTTCTATAATATAAGTGCTTATTTCTATAATATAATTGCGAATCTATAATATAATTGCTAATTTCTATAATATAATTGCTATTTTCTATATAATTGCTATTTTCTATAATATAATTGCTAATTTCTATTATGTAATTTCTATAATATAATTTCTATAATATAATTGCTATAATTTCTATAATATAATTCTATAATATAATTTCTATAATATAATTTTATAATATAATTGCTTTATAAAAATTTTATAATATAATTTCTAATTGCTTTATAATAATTTTATATATAATAATTTTTCTAATTGCTTTATAGATTTTCTAATTGCTTTATAGATTTAAACAATTTGTTCACTGAAAAAACACGTTTTTTTAATGAAATTGTTGAGATATTTTGGTCTATATTTACATATTTGTTTACAGGTCCGGTCCGTTCCTAGACAAAATATTTACTATTTCATTGAATTCCTTTACAGAAAATGAAATTAAATTTTTTCTGTGTAACAGTCCACTACAATCCTATGTAGCCTATATTAAGGCTCTACTTCTGCTTAAACTGAGTATAATTAAAAATATTTCTCCTGTAAAGTTTACATTTTGGCGTTAGAGATTTTTTTCCCGGTTATGGCAGGATATGTACTTGAGAAACCGTTTTCTTGACATAAATTCAGAATACTTTGTTGTTCAAACAAAAATCTTATTAAGATTAATTCGAAACACTAATAACACGCCCTTTTGCAGATACGATACCGAGTATCGGCAAAAGGGCGTATCGGCGCATCCCTAATAAGAATGGTAATTTTATACTAAAAACTAATAATCTATTTGTCATAGCTTAGTAAAACACTTGTATTAAATAAATCAATTTTAAATTCAAACCCTATTAAATTTTTAAAACATATATGTACTTATATTTGTTTAATGAACCTATAGATCCATTAACAGTTAATTCAGCGGCAATTAAATTTCAATCAAGCATTTGTTCTCTTATTTATAAAAAGGTTGACTAAATATACATATTAGAGGTATGGAACTATTTACGAAAAATTTCAATCAACACGTGCAGGATGAATGTACCTCTAATAACAATGGTTTTGACTTTATATTTTCAACTATGTCTTAAAGTTGATGTAAGTAGACGTCTGTTAGTTAACACAACTCTTAAATTTGTTTACTATTTTTACAGTCACGAAATGTAAAATTCGTTAGGTGCACCAGCATCTTTAATCCACAATATTTTAAAAACTTAACGATGTATACCATCAATGGCAGTCTGTACACCGAGGCTGATCTTATACAACCTTTGGTAGCTGGTTTTAAAGGCAAGGTAGTGTTCCAACTACGTTTGGCCAATGCTAAAAACTATCAAACTATATGTGGCTACAATTTTGATGTATGTACAATGGCGATTACCTACAAAGATAATTTATATAAAAGATGGTACAAAAGTATCCTGAAGCACGGCAATTTTGTAGAGAGCTGTCCTGTTTACGAGGGTCATTATTATTTGAATGCCTGGCACATGGATCCATCTTTAATACCAGCGGTTTTGTTTGCCGGAGACTATCGCGTAAAGGGCTATTTTTATACCATCAAAGCTAAGCAGAGGAAGGAAATTTTTGTTACAAATTTTACCATAGATACAGCAATACGTGATTATTAGATAAAAAGGATGGATAAATCTATAATACTAAATAGAATAAAACGTGTTTTCATCATTACTAATCGAGTGTATTTTTACTTTTATTCAATAAAAACAGAACAAATCTTAGCTAAATCGACTTGAAATACAGTGCACTAAGGCAGAAGGATCATCGATACCATTATTGATATTTAAGAGAACACAACACAGTGGGGAGTTTTGCAAAAAAAAATAGTAATAAATCTGGAACTTCTAAGCTGCTGATTGCATTTATCTGAAACTTCAAAAATCTTTAGATGGCAGTCAGGCTTTAGAACGCGTGTCTCAATGGCATTCTGGTTTAAGCACGAGACGCGTTACAGTAGGCCAAAGTTGACCACCTGGAACTCAAAAAAAGTTCTGGGGCTTGTAACTTTTTGAAATGCTATTCGAATTTAAAAATTTAAACCGCTTTGACTTAAGCCAAAAAATACAAAGAAATGCTGTCGTAACATATGTTTCCGTATCTCTCACAGCTTAGTATAGATATTTGACTTTAAGGAAAAATTTTTTTTTATTAATATGATTATTTCGAACGTATTTGCTTGTGAATCTAAATTGAATATTAGGCTAAGGTTCGTAAAGTTATGTTCAGAAAGAATTGGGCATGATTAATATCCCAAAGACCAATGGAAAAATTAACATCAACATAATTTTTCAACGTACACAGCAGAACAGAGAAGCGCCACTTTCGGAAGCCGCTACATTTCCAACGTTAGCGCTCACGTGTATTTTGCTTACCACCATTTGTCAGGTGGCTCTCTGGAATATGATTTCAATTCTTATATGTATCTACAACTTTTTCGTGAAAATCGAATACGAGAATTAAGTTACTTTCAAGTTTACATTAAATTGCACTTTCCCAGTGTTGCCGTCGGACTATTTTTCTTCATTCCCATTTTTCTGATTTTTTGTTATTATTAATTTTTCCATTGTTCGTTGGAATATTGGAATCATGCCCAATTCTTTCTGAATATAACGTTACGAACCTTAGCCTACACAGAAAAATATATCATCAAACTGCAACTAACAAATTCAATTAATAATATCTAATTTAAATTCAAACATATATATTGTTAATACAAAAAATTTAGTTGTTGTTGATACGACAAACACAGAAATTTTTTTCAACAAACTGAACTAACCAAATTTTTTGTTATGTATTGTGAAAAAAATTAACAATCATCATTGTTGATATAACAAATGAATGCACACACGTAGATGAATCAAAGCAAATAACGTTTTGTGTGTATTCATTATTTGCGTACTTAATAACGAATTGCTCTGTAGCTGAGAGGTAAGAACGTTAGTCTATTAGTCCAGAGGTCTCCGGTTCGATTCCGCGCAAACACATTTAGTGTTTTTCGCAGGCAAGCAAAAAGTCGCTTCGAGGATTGTGATTGTATAAAAACATTTTGTTAATACAACAACTATGATAGTTAAAATTTTTTCGGAAAATCAACAATTCACATTGTTGATATAATCTTAATTGAAATAAATTTGAAATCAACAAAAAAAATTGCTAAAAAATTTTTTCTTATTTTCCTTTAACTTACAATTACGTAATTGTGTTTACAAAAATCGTTGTAGGTTCATAATCAATTCATTATTTAATTGATATAACAAAAAAACTAATTGTACCTATTTACAAAAATTTTGTTTTCTGTGTAATAATCAATTTAGATTCACAAATTGTTTTTTGTCTTGACTTTTTTTATTACAGTTGGATTTGAAACTAAAAGTCAGCATTCGATTTTTGACAAAATTCTAAGTAAAACACAAAAAAAGAATTTTTAGTATCAGGATTCTTGAAGTCGGAGGAAAGCAAAAAATTCAAAATTTTCAAATTGGCCTGAACAAAGCATGTTTCTTTTTTTTCAAAAAAAATTAAGTTCATTATTTTCAATTTTGTAAAAAAAACTTTGTTGAACACATTCGCTCTCTATTCACATATCGCTAAAGGCAATACATTGACAATATGGTTAGTGCTAATAATTTTGTATTTTCGCCATGTACCCTACATTAAGCAATGACCTAAAATCGTCAGTTATAAAAATATTTTTTGTGTTTAAGGCAGCAATGCCATTTTTGATGTTTTTTACGATATAACCAAAAACGATATGACATACTGTGTTGTCATATCGTAAGTTTTTTACGATATGACAACACTAAGACAGTCATATACGGTGCTTTCATATCGCAATGTTGTCATATCGTAAAAAACTTACAATATGACAACACAGTATGTCATATCGTTTTTTGTTATATCGTAAAAAACCCCCCAAAAATGGCATCGCAGGTTTAAGGGCCTATAAAAATTGTGACGCTAGATTTTGAAAATTCCAACAATAACGTTTTATAATTTAGATAGTTTTAAGGATTTTGGCAAAAATTGAATAGGGCGTGTCCATAAATGTGGATACACGCGCAAAATTTAAAAAAATATAAAGCTTTTCACCATAAAAAATGTATAGTATACATACTAATTTTATTTTCTCAAATTGACATTTTTGACTTCTACATGAATCTCTATACTACGCCTGTAAAAATTATACGAATATATTTGACTGATCTCGAAATATTCCTATTGTAGGGTATGCAATTCAAAGAATATAAAGAATTCTCTTAACTTCTTTCGTTTTATTGATACAACTGTTATTTTGAAAATTTCTATTTAAACCTCATAAAAATAACAACACTACATCTCTAATGTTATACAATACGTCTGTGTAATAGGGATGGGCAAGTGACAAAAATATATCGATATTAATATATTTTTAAATGTCGAGCGGCTTCAACACATATCACATAAGATATATCGATATTTCGATATATATATATATATATATATATATATATATATATATATATATATATATATATATATATATATATATATATATATATATATATATATATATATATATATATATATATATATATATATATCGATAACACAGAAAAGGTACTACATATTGTTATAAATAATTAATCTAAAAAGAGTTAATTTCCAACATTCTTACTGTTTTATCTATTTTCCATGGAACGTACATCAACAAAATCATACCTACTCAAAGAAACATAATTTTCAAATAGACAGAAAAAATTATTGTCCAATTTGTTTCCAATTAACTGTTTGCTCAGTAATAAATTAGGTCCTAAATAATTTTTTGTTAAAAAAATGTTTTATTTTGACGATTTTTCTGTAATTTGAAAAAGTCCTGGCAACACATTTGAAAGCCAAATAGTAAATATTATTATATATTAAATGCATATAACAAATTTAAGATTTTATTTTATGTTTGAAAAGCTTTAAGTTTCTTAGAGTACGCAGCACTTGTACTCAGAAAAATTAGCACTTTCTGCTTTTATTCTATGGCTAATGCTGACTTTAGACGACATGTATTTTACATCTGACTTGTCAAATTTCCCACTGCAAAAGTGATACATGCCGTGTGAAACATATGAAACATTGTCAGATGACATTTACAGAAGCAAAGTCAGATGAAAAATTTTCAATTAGAGCGTGTTCTATTTTCATCTGACAAGGCATCTGACATCAGCTGTATTAAATGATCAAAAGTGTGGTTTGGCTGAAAAACATTAAAAAGCAAAGAGCGCTTTATATATTTACGAAAATTGTGCACAAACTCAGCTGTTGTGAGCACTCAGAGGTTATGTCACATGTAATTGCACATGTACGTGTGAAAGAAAATATTATAAACCGTCTGTAAATTGACAATTTTGACAAACATGCGAAGTTACATATGTCTCACACACCTAACAAGCCATATGTAAAAAACCTGTCGTCTAAAGTCAGCATAAACAAACACAATTAAATATATATCAGCGATGCCATTTTTTGGGGGTTGTTTTACAATATAACAAAAACCGATATGACATACTGTGTTGTCATATCGTAAGTTTTTACGATATGACAACATTGCGTTATGACAACACCGTATATGACTATCTTATTGTTGTCATATCGTAAAAAAACGTCAACTTTGGGCTTTGAAGGCTTTTTCTGGATTTTCGTTTCATCTTAATGGAAAAAAAATTAAATTGAAGGTATCAATGTTAGTCGAACTCTATGTTTTTTACGACGTTCAATTTAATTTTTGCAATAATCAATAGTACGTGCCTTACTTGACTTCACCACCCTCACACTGTGAACAAGAGCTCTGATCATGAGATCGTGGTAAGTCTTGAATTAACATGGTGCTCAGTTCGACGCTTATACAGTCAAGAATTTGTCTTTGTCTTTTCAATTAATACATGCTTTTAAATAAAATTACTTTATCAATAAAAATAATTTAATTGAAGAATTAAATTGAACGAACTTAAGCCTGAATATTTAAGTATCTTTGGATTAGAAATTTTTAAGAAGAAGTTCAACCCTCCGCACAGTCAAAAATTTTCTTTGTCTACATGCATCTCTAAATAAAAATATAATTTAATTGAAAAATTAAATTAAAACCGAACTCAAGCCAAAAATAATTAAATTTTCTTTGGATATCAGCCCATACAGTTCGACTAAACTCATAACTTAATTTTATAGCTATATTTTTCAAGACTCGAAAAAGCGAGATAAAGCGGGATAACAATTTTAGGCGGGATCGACCTCTAAAAAGCGGGATAATTCCGCCTAAAGCGGGATGTCTGGTCAGGTTACGGTAAATAAAATAATTAATAAAATTGCTATATTAAAGTTGTGTTGTTTCGGCTTGATATAACTTTAATTCAACATGATTCTTCGTGTTGTTTCGATATCAAATTCACGTTGTTTTAACTCGATTTTTCTTATTATTATTTTAGTATCAACTTCATTTTGATTTAACTTTACTGGAATATTAAATCAACATGAAATATACTTAATTCAAAATTATAAACGTTCTCTCAACATTATTGTAAATCATGCTGAATTAATATGAAATACCTATGAAGCAAAATCACTACCGAAAAATGTTAAATTAAATAGGTTTTCGACGATTTACATTGAAAATTTTCTGTGTGTACATGTTTCCGGTTTAAAAAATGTGTATGGTACAATGAGGTTAAAAAACGTGTGCTACATAGTTCGAAGCCCAGCAATATCTTTTTGTAAATATACTAACTACCAAGTGACTTAAATAAAGTCAACTTGAAGTTAGTTAGAAAAATAGTGCAGAGTGGGACAATTGACTACCGCCTAGGACATCGCAATGTTAAAGTAGTTAGTTGTTTCCATTGGAAAGTAATCCAAGTGTCAGTCGGCACTAGTTGCGAAATAGTTAGCTTAAAGTTAACTTAAAGTTAACTACGTTTCCAGCGGTTTGGGGTATACGATGGCGTATACACCCATACAGATACACAGATATACAGATACACACTACAAACTTCCCTTTCGGAAAGTCACTAGTCGACTACAAAAAGAACCAACTTATAGTTAACTTTTCTTAGACTTACTAAAAGCTAACTACAATGTAATCCGGAACTGACCCAAAATCAGTTCTTAAGTTGAGTACACAATCGAATTTGGTGAGAGCCAACAATTTTACTCTCAGCTACTTTGAAATACATTTTAATTATATTAACTTTTTGCTGTTGTTATTTTAAATGATACCTTAGCTGGGTGGTCAGCGCGTTAACTATAACACGTGTGATACATAGTTCGAACTAACTACCAAGTGACTGCAGTAAAGTAAACTTTAAGTTAGTTGAAAAATAGTGCAGAGTGGGACAATTGACTACCACTAAAATAGTTAGTTGTTTCCATTGGAAAGTAATCCAAGTGTCAGTCAGCGGCACTAGTTGCGAAATAGTTAGCTTAAAGCTAATTCAGTTTTCGATAGGGCTATAACACCCTTCGTTTTTGATCTGGGGTAAAAAATATGGTTTTGAATAAGTGAGCTTTAAAGTATGGCAATATTGTTGAAGATTTCCCGCAATAATGAAACGACTTAAATAATTCTTAAATAGTTCTATATTTTAACATTTTTTATCTTATTTTTAAATCTGCAATGCATTTTATCCTAAATGATTTCGTTTTCTTCTACGAGTGAAAAACTATATAAAAATAGCATTTTGACAAAAAGTCTCTAACTTCCTGAATGCATTTAATGTGTGGCACTTTTATTCTATTTGCATATTTTGTAGTTAAATGCATATATTTAAGCTTATTTTAACATTTTCAAGTGCATTTTTAAGAGAACAAAATCAATTTTTCTTTCCATACAAATCCGAGGCCTCTTTATAACCAATTTTAGTAAGCAACTCTGTAAAATTGCACTTTCTTTCCATCATTGTCATAGTAGTAGGAGTTGAAAATAGGGTTACTGTATGACGACAAAAAAATGCTTCGCATTATTTTCTCTTCACCGGGACAATCAATTGTCACTCTAACTACTTCTGCCATCCAAGGTTCATACAAAATCTCAAAAGAACAAGTTTTTGATTCCCCATTTTCCATTGCGACCATTGCATCCATTGTGTGTATAGCTTTATTTCTCACAGTACTTTGGTCGATTTTGTCGAGTCTAGGCGAATACAAAAAATAAAAATTTATTAATTTATATGTATTAAGAAAAATATGTGCTAATTATTTCCATATTTACTTGTAGGAAGTGAATTCCTCCAATGCTGTTTCAACGATGTCTACATTGTTAAAATTAGCACTATCTACAATATTAGCAACGAAAAGAATTGTACACGCAATTGAATGTAGTTTCATTATATGATTTCTACTCATGTTCACTCTGAAAAGGCGAAATAAAACTGTACACTGCCACAAAAATATATCGCGCTTTTTATAGCAGAGCATAAAGACAAATTTAGTGTTATCTATTTGCTTTATTACTTGTTTATTAGTATAGCAAAAGCTTTCTGACGCAACAACGCACAGTGGTGTAAATTAAAAAAAAACTGGTAATAAGTATGGAACTTTTAAACTACACAGAAAGAAAAACGCTGTACTAAATTCAAGTAATTTCTACTTACTTTGAGTATTCTTAAATTGTGTACACAAATTGATATTTTATGTATTACTATTAGTATAAACTTTTTACACAGTCGTTGTGTGTTGGTATTTGTTTGCTTGTTGATAGCTTCAGTCGCATGTTGTGCTTATGTTGTTGTCTTGCTGTTGGTTATTCTGTTTGTTCGTTCAGTGTCGTCTAATATCGTACAAACGTCGTATAATATGCTGCTGGTTTATACTGGATTTTAGCTGTCGTTCTTTCTATACTGGGTTAGCTGAGTGGTCTAAGGCGTTGGTTTACAAACATGATGAGCTAAGTTCAATACTAGGAATGAACAAAAATAAATTTTAAATTAAAACAAGTAAGTAAAATTATTAAATTTATATAAGTAGTAAAAAAATAAATTCTCAAGTCTGTTTCAAGTCCAGGATTAAATCAGGATTTTAAATAAGTAAAAGTTAGCCGGATTCGGGTTTGATTCAAGTACGCGGCGGGATTGATTAAAGTGCGCAGCTGAGATTGATACAAGTACGCAGCTAGGATTGATACAAGCACGCGGCGAGATTGATTCAAGTATACCGCGCGCTTGAATCTACATGTCGGTTATGCCCGAGGAATGAAAATAAACAACAACAAAGGCAAAACATTGACTTGTGGCTACCCAGCAGCTAAAGTTACAACTAGTAACGCTTTGAGACAGTCATATTACTAGTTGTAATGGTAGTAGTGAAAAAACGACAGTCATATTACTAGTTGTAACAAGGCTAGCAACGTTACTGGTGAAAAAAGAACAATCATATTGCTAGTTGTATCGAGACTATTAACGATACTAGTCAAAAAAGTACAATCATATTACTGGTTGTATCGGGACTAGTAACTAGGGTATTCACTCTAATAATGTTTGCTCGATTAATGGAATAATTAAAGTCAAATAATGTTCGATCAAATAAAAAATTTCTATTTCGAGTAAAAATTTATTCGAGTAATTTTGGTCAATTAATCGAACAACTCGATTAAAATATTTTATGTAAATTTTCTTTTTCTTAATGAGTTTTTGTAGATTTCTTAATAAAAAGTGGAAAATTTTTTTTATTTATATGAAATTTGCCATTGAATTCGAACGTTATTTCATACTAATAGTCCGCATGATCAAAAAGTTATATAAATAATGTAGTAACAATAATAGGGAGAAAGAAACCAACTTCAAATATCTTTTTAAAAAATTCGGAAATATAAACACCAAAGAAAAATTATTTGAAATAAAGAAGATATTTCGAGAGCAACTAGTTAACTAGATGTTTCGTATTAAAATACAGAATGTAATGTTCGGAATTATAAAAGCCTTAAGGTACGGTCACATTTGGCAAATATTTGCCGAAAAAAAGTTAAAATTGTATTTCCATTAATTACAATATTTTTTTTAAATATGCGTTCGCATTTATTAAAATAATATAAAAATTGCTTTTGCAGCATAATTAACCTTATTTTGTGATATGAAAAAACAAGTTTAATCAAACTAACTTTGAGCAAAAGTAGTGGTTACGTTTTTTAGGCAAATATTTCCCAAGTGTTACAAGTTAATATTTATAACAACAATATTGCTATGCCATTTCTGATTATTTTTATTCTGCATTGAATACAGGACAGGTCGGAATGTTATTAAATATTTCCTGGCGCAAAATTTTCTCAAAGCACAACATTGAATAGTGAAAAAAAACTATTTTAAAGAATTTCTTTTGTGTTCATTATTAAAATATATAAAAACGCGAAAAACTTGTTTCGTTTTATTTTTGTCCACGAAAATGTACAAAAAACCGATTAAATTCAAACTTTTCCGATTAACTCGAATAATTTTTAGCAGTAAAGCTTTCTCGAATAACTCGAACGAAATAAAAGTTTTACTCGATTGCTCGAGTAATATAAAAACCTCAATTTCGATTAATTGATTAATCGAACAATTGAAAAGTCGATTAAAATGAATACCCTACTAGTAACGATACTAGTCAAAAAGGGACAAAATTTTCAGTTATACGATTTTATATAAAACCTATTTTTAGCTATTAAAAAAATAAGTAGTATGTGCCTCAGTGGGTAGACTACTTGCCTTAAAGTATGAGTAATGTGTGTTCGTACCCCGGTAGAGCCAACGGTTTTTTAAGAGTTACAAAACTCTTAATAAAAAAAACTAATAAGCTAACTAGTTTAAAATAACTAGGATTCCAACTGGGATATAACTGTATACAAATGAACTAGTTGGTCTCCTATGACAACCTAATGTTAAAATCGATAGTTCGATATATGAAAAAAGGATAGATAGGCAACTAGTCTGAAGCGAAAAGCAACTAGTATACCAGTTACTTTGTCTGCAGGGTATCATCAAGCAAACAAACACCAACATAGTACGAGTACGACTGTGTATAAAGTTTATAGACATATTCGTACTTAAAATAAGAATTTTTTTTACATGAATAAAGGCTAATCAGGCTAAAATTAAGTATTTTGCACTTGAATATTCCGACTTAATCAATCTTTCTGCACTTGAATTCAGAAAAACCGGGATTACCGTACTTTTGACACCGCTTGGGATTAATTTAAGTTCGGATGGACTGAAATTTCTTTTCAGTGTACTAACTGGCTTTGTCTAGAAATTTAAATGATTGTAGAAGAGGAGTTAAGCTTTCAGAATCGTATGTTTTAGTCTTAACATGCCCCAGGGGCGGAGCTACAAGGGGTTGAAATTTGGCTACCTCGGGTATGCAAAACTTTGTGCGGCTTGGAACTTTCGTAAATACTGACCGATTTGTAAAATGGTGTGCTTGAAGTTAAAATAAAATGCTTAGTAACAAAGTTGCAATCAAAAAACTTTAATTTATAAGTGAAATATCTCTTAAACTATAAAAGATACAAAAACACTTGTGAGCAAATTCTTCTTTTTTTACCTTGTCTAGCAAAATATAGATTGCTTAAAATTTTAGAAATCAGTCAGTATTACAAAAGTTACAGGCCAGGCCGCACAAAGTTTTTCACACCCGAGGTAGCCAACTTTCACCCCATATCGCTCCGCCCCTGGTGGAGCTTGAGACTTTAAAAGAGACGATTCTGAAAGTTTAACTCCTCTTCTACAACCATTTTAATTTTTAGACAAATCCCTTTAAGTAGTTTAGAAGTTTCATACTTTTTTTTAATTTATGCCACAGTGCAACGTTGCTCATATGCACTACTTTTTAGGAGAGACAAAAAACGTTAGACTTATGAAATTTTTTATAAAATTTGTTCTTTGTATTCTTAGAACTAATTAAACTTTCGATAAATTTTTATGCAAAAAAAATAAAACGAGTTTTGTCTATCTTAAAAGGTATTAATTTTTTAGATACGTGGCTGTGAGAGAGTACATTAGGGGAGTCGAAAAATAAGTTGCATCAGTCACACCCTAGAATGAAAGATGTGTCAATGAAGTTTCTAAAACTGTAAAGTTTCTATGTCACGAGACAAAATACAGCCCTTTTTGTTTATACACAGAAAACCATAAGTTTCGTTTTTGATAAAAAAAATCCCGGTATTCAATAATATATTTTTCAAATTTCCTATGATAAAAAATTCCGCTATATTGATAACAATATTATTTCAAAAGGAAAAAAATATAAATTAAAACAAATTTTGACGTGGGTGGAAAACGAATGCGGGCTTCCCGGACGTAAAGCGTACTCTCTACAGCTGCGCATATCCCCATTATAATTTTATGCGATAAAACTTGTTTTAAGTACTTATGTATGAAAATAAAAGACATAACCGGCATGGGAAAAAAATACATACAACAAAATATTGTATTAAGTTAATGACAAATGTTATTGAAATTCATATTTTTTTATAATAGCATGGTCTTATTGAACATAATTCTTGTAAATTTTTTTCTATGTCTATATTGAGTCTTCATTTAAAGCCCGATTTGTTGATATTAGATGTCATTGTTAATGAATTAACTATGACTTTATTTTTGCCTTTGATGATTTTTTTGATCCGACATCAAATTCTGGCTATGTTTTACGGCATATCGGATCCTTCCCATCCCCCAAAGGAAAAGTGTTTTACAAGTGACCAGAAAGCTACTATAAAATTTTGTAAGTCTAGCTTTTGAAATACACAATTTAATACCACGGCCAACTAAAAAACCACTATTATATTTTTCAATTATTAAGACCTACGGTAGTGCTCCAGGCCAAGTTCAAGCCTATGCCAATTCAGCAGGTTGCCTAGAAATGAAATGGTATTTTACCTATCAATAACTTGGTCCTCATTTTGATCTCAGTACTTTTAACGGTCGAAATATTTTGGATAGAAACTAGGAACTTGAAAACTATATCCCATATACACACTAAAATATTACTTCAAATTTACGATCATATATTGTCTAAATTTGTGTTGAAAATTTCTCCTTGTATAAAATTACATCGATTTTGTAGTTATTTTATTTAAAAAAACCTTTCAAATTAAACATATTTAGTCCAAGTGAAAAAAATGTTATATAAAGTATAATACGGCTATGGCTGAATGGTAGATACGTACGACTATCAGTCAGGAGGTCGCGGTTCTAGCCTGCACGCAGCCAATCGCTTTTTTTAGTAAAAATATTTTGTTGAAACATCATGCGTGTGTAATTTTAGGTTGATAATAATCTGTAAAGTATTGCCGACTATTATCGACCTAATTTTTAACAAAAGTGTTTTAGAGTGTATAAGGTTTTGATAATAATATTAAATCTCAGGGTAACGGCAGCTTCAGCGCAACCATATCACTAGATATATTTGTAGTAAATACCTTTTTCAAGTTGTTAACGGACAGAGTACCTTTTTTAGCATCAGTCCTTGCCCAGTTTTCATTCGATCTTCGTAATAGAGCTTTCCACATCACCGTTCTTTTAAGTCCTCTGGCTGCTCGCCATAACGGATAGTTATAATAATTTTTTAAATTGCTTGCTACATTCATTCAGCCTAATTTTTAACTGTGGGGATCTGTAACGTTGCCATTCTCTTCGAACTCAAATTTTTTTTCTTTTAGAATAAATTTTATTAAATATTACCTGTCGAATGGTAGAGCAGCTCGCTTAATGCTTGCCTCCAACTGTCTAAAGCGTTCAAGCGTTCTGAAATGGGGGTCTACATTAGCAATGAACCTAGTATGAACATAATGTCGGACATATGGCTAATGTAGACAGATCATGTCCATGTTTCGTCCAAACTCTGACGTCGGTGACGCTTAGCCATATGTCAATGTTCGCCATGAAATTCGCCCTCAACAAACATTTTCAATAGAAAGAAAAGAGGCACAACATAATTGGTAAATATGCTATATCTTCGATAAGGCATGGACATCGTACGTATTCACCACAACAAAGAAGTTGTTGAATATTTTACAGTTGCTCTACCCACGTCATGCTCAAGTCGATGGCTCGTGAAAACGGACAGGCTGGCATCGCTACCACTCAACCACGGGTGCACCCTATGGTAATAATAGTGGGTAAGCGGTCTATAGATAAATCTAAAGAAGCTTCTACTCCCAAATCAACAACATCAGTATTTTTTTGACTATCTGTTGGCCAATAGGCAGGCGGTCTGCCAACTTTAAATTGCATTCAAACTCATTTTGTAAATTGTGTCAAACCAAACCCCACCTTTAGAAGTAATTAGTCGTGATATCCAGAACGTATGCTTAGCGTAGTAGTCACCGGCGGCCAATCGTGGGCACAGTGAATTAAAACATGTACATAATTGACTTTCTGTAATAGATTACTTGGGAGGAGAGTAAATTGATGAAAGCACCAGGTTTTGATGAACATTTTTTTCCATTAACCCTGACAGGACTCGCCGCTGCTGTTTTTGCGTCTTCTCATGTCTGGAAGGACCGTGCGTCTCCAGGTGTTTTTTGGCCGTCCACGATTTCTTGAGCCCCGAGGATTCCACTCTAGTGCCATTCTTTTAATACTGTCTGTCGCGCTTCCTTCTCAGTGTATGGCCGATCCATCCCCATTTTTCCTTTTTGATCTGCTTCTGTATGGGTTCCTCTTCTGTAAGGGTCCTGAGATCTGCGTTGCTGATGGTATTAGGCCAGAATATTCTACATATGATTCTTAGGCATTTGTTGATGAATACCTGAAGTTATTGTGTGATGGTGTTAGATACAAGCCACGTTTCGCTGCTATACAGTAACGTTGACTTTACACAAGCGTTGAATATTCGTAGCTTGGTACACCTAGATATGAATGAGCTTCTCCATACGGAATGCAGGCGCCCGAATGCTGCTCTCGCTCTGTTGAGTCTGTTATCTCCATCTGTTTCTGCGCCACCGTTTGTTGTCATAGTACTATCCAGATAGCAGAAGCTATCGGCGTACTCGACTGGTTGGTATTGTAGCATGATGGTTTCTGTGCTCGTGTTGTTAATTCTCATGGCTTTGGTTTTCGTGATATTTATCTCAAGTCCAACATTGCGAGCCAATCTTTCTAGATGTTCGACTTTTGACTGCATGTTGGAGACCTTATGAGAGAGTAGACAAATATCATCGGCAGAGTACAAATACTCGAGTTGGCGTGAGAGAGTCCACGTGATTCCTCTTCTCTCTAGATAGACTTGGCTCATTATTTCATACAGCACGATAGTGAATAATAGAGGTGAAAGTGGTCATCCTTGCTTGATGAGCATGATCACCCTTTAATTAGTGTTTTAATAGCAATTTTATTAGCATGTAAGACATTAAATGTGTTAAGTTGATAGTAACAAAAAGAAAAGATTTTTTACTTTAAAAGAATATAAAACGCCGCCGTTTGGCCAAATTGTTGGCGCGGCAAAATAATTTTTTTGAACGAAGTCATTCTAACTTCGTTAAGTGGCTCCACCGCAAGCTCTACCTCAGGAGTCCTTGGTGTCGTATAAAGTATATCCGTTGATTTTAAGAAAGTTTTTATACGTCAAATGCGTGTCAGAGATAAGCATAACATCAGTTTATTAATATGATTATTTCGAACGTATTTGCTTGTGAATCCAAATTGATTATTAGGCAAAGGTTCGTAACGTTATATTCAAAAAGAAATGGGCATGATTAATATTCCAAGGAACAAGGGAAAAATTAACATCAACTTAATTTTTTAACGCACGCAGCAGAACATAGCAGCGCTACTTTTGGATGCCGCTAAGCTTCGATCATCAGTGCTCATGTGTATTTTGCTTATCGCCACTTGTCACGCGGCTCTGTTTAATGTGATTTCAATTCTTGTATATACAACTTTTTCATGAAAATTGAATACGAGAATTGAATCACTTAAGTTGATATTAAACTGCACTTTCCCATTATTACTGTTGGTTTATCTTTCTTCATTCCCATTATAGAAATTTATTTTTTATTATGTTCTTTTTCAATTATTACATGATTTAAAAAAACTCTATCTCAATCAAAATGGCTTAATTGTAAAAATTACTTACAACAGCCCCCACTATAACAGAAATACCAAACGCTATTTTTGCCCTTAAACAGCACAAGACTCCAGGGCATGACAACATCAATGCAGAGCTGCTAAAAGTAGATCCACAAACAAGTGCCTTCCTGCTTCAGAACGTGGTACAACGACTATGGGACAATAATGAGCTTTCCGACGAACTGAAAGAGGGCTTAATCATCAATATCCCTAAGAGAGGTGATCTCACGGAGTGCAAGAACTGGAGGGGGATCACACTCCTCCTAAGCATGATAAACAAGGTAATCGCCAACATTATGAACAGGAGGCTTGCTGACTCCTTCGACAAAGAGCTTCGTTGCGAACAGGCTGGATTCAGAGGTCAAAAATCATGCATCATAATTGAGCAATCAGTAGAACGGAGATCCCCACTACATCTGGCCTTCATTTAATTCGAAAAAGCTTTCGACACATTTGTCCACACCACCATTTGGAAAGCAGTCACGTATAAAGGCTTACCGAGGAAAATAATAGGAATAATCCAAGAGCTATACAGAAATGCAAATTGTCGAATACGCCACTAAAATTCTGTAAGCGATAAGGTTTCCGTTAAAGCGGGTGTACGACAAGGCTGCATCTTATCGCCGTTACTTTTTAACGTAGTGCTGGACATCGTGATGAGAAATGCAACGAACAACAACAGAGGCATAACATGGGGCTTAGATGGCCGATCTTGACTATGCCGACGACATATGCCTTCCGATATGGTGGAAAGCCTCAAAATGGTAGAGACAGAAGCAGCAAAGGCGGGACTCAGAATAAATATAAACAAGACGAAGGTAATGCGAGTAAACGCAACATCTAACCAACCATTCTTCATCTAAAACATTCAACTCCAGGACGTCTATCACTTTTGCTAGTTGGGCAGTATAATAACATCGACTGGAGGCTCGTCTGATGACGTCTCAAGCCGCACCATGCGAGCTCGACAAGCTTTCGGCCAACTAAGCACAGTGTGGAAATCACCATCAATCTCCACCTGCATTAAAATAACAATCTGTAACTATTGCGTGAAATCTGTGCTCCTCTATGGATGTGAAATGTGGATTATGGCGTCTATAGACCTGAATACATTGCAAGTTTTCACCACCAAATCCCTAAGGATTATCAAACACAAACCTCTGGGCACGCACACACCAAAGCCAAATTCAGACCAAAATATTGAGGAAGAAATGCCGGTAGATTGGCCATGCACTACGAAGACCACATAGAGATGTCACCCGCAATGCCATGCACTGGAATTCGCAAGACAGCAGAAGGAGAGGACGTCCTGCCCATACATGGAGAAGGCAGCTAGATATATAGGCTTCGCGAGCAGGAAAAAGCTGGAATAAGATTAAGAACCTAGCACCAAACAGAAATTATTGGAAAACCTTTGTCAAGGCCCTATGCTCCTTATGGGAACTAAAGGATCTAATATATATTTACACTCTAAAACATTACTTCAAATTTACGATCATATATTGCCTAACTTTGTGTTGAAAATTTCTCCTTGTCTAAAACTACATCGATTTTGAAGTTATTTTTATTAAAGAAAAGAAATCTTTCAAATTAAACATATTTAGTCCAAGTGGAAAAAATGTAACATAAAGTATAATACGGCTATGGCTGAATGGTAGATACGTCAGACTATCAGTCAGGAGGTCGCGGCTCAAACCTGCACGCAGCCAATAGCTTTTTTTAGTAAAAACATTTTGTTCAAAAAAATGCGTGTGTAGTTTTAGGTCGATAATAATCTGTAAAGTGTTGCCGACTATTATCGACCTAATTTTCAACAAAAGTGTTTTACAGTGTACATCTACATAATTGTAAAAATTAAATTGAACGAATTTCAAGTCTAAATAATAATTTCTTTGGATAAAACATATATAGTAAAATATTTTTATTTTCACAAATTAACATTTTTGACTTCTATATGAACCTCTTTACTATGCTTGAAAACACTATATGAATATCTTTTACTGATCTTGAGATATTCCGATTGTAGGGTATGCAGTTCAAAGGATATAAAGAATTCTCTTAACTTCTTTCCTTTTATTGACACAACTGTTATAATTTCTAAAATTCTACCTAAAACTCATAAGAACAACAAAGCTTTATTTCTAATGTTATACAATACGCTGCCAGCAAAAACTTCCGGAGGTTTTGTCATTACCGGACAACATACTTTTCAACCACAAGCTACATAACGTCTGAATGACTTTATAGTAGCTGATAAATTACTCACTAGTAATTAAACAAGCAATTTATTCTCTTATTGGCAGAGTAGTAGTGTATTTGCTTATCATAAACACGATAAGCAGTTCAACCCCTGGGGAAGCAAAATAGATTTTTTTTATTGTGTTCATGGCTGTGAAAACAAGTTTTAAGCCCATAACAAAATACTTGTGCAGTAGCCTGGTGAGCAGAGTAATCGGCATAAAATAACACAATAACTGAGAACGGCATGAGTACAATGCTTAGCAGAGACATTTAATATTTATTGTGCTTTGTTTATTAAACAATAAACAGTTGGCAACCGAAACGAATATCATATCGGTATAGATACCAAATTTTTATTTCGCAATCATTATTTGACTTTTATCGGTATCGGTTATCGGTAATAACGATATCGTTACCGTTTAAGCAAAATAATTTTTTTGTCAAACGGTAAATACAATCAGAAACACCTCGATCAATTAGCTACGCCTAAATTGTTGTGTACTTTAAGTAAACATTTTACAGAAATTATCTTGAAATTCATGATTCTTTAAAACAAACATTTGTAACGTCACGCCCGTCGTCGCAGCTTTCTGACGACCATTCTGAGCAGAAATCGTGTTCTTTCACCATCTACGCGTTATTCAACGACTTTAAGCTTAACGTCCTAGCGAGTCGCATCCTTTTTTCTTAATTGAAAATTTTTATATTCTAGATTTATGACAAAAAATGCGTGTAAAGTGGTCACACCCACTAAATGAAATTAAGCTGGATTCACCCATTGTTTCCGAACAAAATTTTTGTCCGGACAAAATTTTTTTATATGTAGTTTGACATCTCTCTTGGTGAGAGAGAGAAAAGAAGAGAAATAATTTTGTTCGGAACATTTTCAGCTTAAATTGGTTTAATTTTAATTTTGTCCGGACAAAGTTGAACTGAGTTGCCATATCAAAGAATGTTTTAATAGCAATTCTTTCATTTCTTGTTTTATTTCTATAAATGTGCCATGCAAATAATATCATTGTATTTTGTTTAATAGTTATTAACATAAACACTTATATTTCAAACTAATGCTAAAAAAATCGTATGAGATGTTATTTGTTATTTACTATAACATATGGTAGCTTTGATTTTCCAGAGAAATGGGTGAAAAAAATGTTGCAAAAAACTCTCAGTAAAAAAAAATTTTGTTCGGAAACAATGGGTGGGTGAATCCACCTTTACTCTATTAAAAAAAATCACTATTGAAAAAATCGCATTTGAAAAAATCGCTATTGCAAATATCGCATTTGGAAAAATCGAACACCGTTTATAACGAATTATCACGTACAACGAACAACTTCTAAGGTCCCAACAATTTTGCATTAATATTTCATAGAAATTAGTACGCTTATAGCAAACTTCAAATTGAAAAAATATCTATTGAAACGTCGCAATTGAAAAAATCGCTATTGAAAAATCGCATTTGAAAAAATTGCTTTTCGAAAATATCACATTTGCAAAAATCTATTTTGAAAAATAGAATTTGGAAAAATTGAAAAAAACGCATTTGGAAAAGTGTCATTTGCAAAAATCGAATTTGAAAAATTTGCTTTTGAAAAGATCGCTATGGAAAAAATCGCATTTCAAAAATCGTATTTGCAAAAATCGTATCTGCAAAAATTGCTATTGAAAAAATCGCATTTGAAAAAATCTATATGGAATGAATTGCATTTGCAAAAATCGATAGAAAAAATCGCATTTGTAAAAATCGCTATTGAAATAATAGCATTTGTATGAATTGCATTTGGAAAAATCGCTATTGAGAAAGAAAATCGCTTTTGAAAAATCGCATTTGAAAAAATCGCATTTGAAAAAATCGCTATTGGAAAAATCGCTAAGGAAAAAATCGCATTTGCAAAAATCAGTATCAAAAAAATTGCATTTGGAAAAATCGCTATTGAAAAATCGCATTTGAAAAAATTGCTTTTCGAAAATATCACATTTGCAAAAATCTATTTTGAAAAATAGAATTTCGAAAAATTGAAAAAAAACGCATTTGGAAAAGTGTCATTTGCAAAAATCGAATTTAAAAAAATTGCTTTTGAAAAGAACGCTATGGAAAAAATCGCATTTCAAAAATCGTATTTGCAAAAATCGTATCTGCAAAAATTGCTATTGAAAAAATCGCATTTGAAAAAATCTATATGGAATGAATTGCATTTGCAAAAATCGATAGAAAAAATCGCATTTGTAAAAATCGCTATTGAAATAATAGCATTTGTATGAATTGCATTTGAAAAAATCGCTATTGAGAAAAAAAATCGCATTTGAAAAAAATCGCATTTGAAAAAATCGCTATTGGAAAAATCGCTATTGGAAAAATCGCTAAGGAAAAAATCGCATTTGCAAAAATCAGTATCAAAAAAATTGCATTTGGAAAAATCGCTATTGAAAAAATCGCATTTGGAAAAATTGTTAGAAAAAATCTATTGAAAAAATCGCATTTGAAAAAATAGCAATTGGAAAAATCGCTATGGAAAAAATCGCATATGTACGTATTGTGTGTGTATTAATACAAGTGGCTCGAGCCGGCCCTAAAGAGTTTTACAAGAATGAAGCGAACAGCATGTTTGTTTCGATCTGGTGCGGTTACAATCATACCAAAAAACAAATTACAAACATTGTGAGTACGAGTGCTTAAAACTGAGTGTTTGATATGAGCTATTGTCTATTGATATGAGCTATTGTCGGCTAACTGAGCCTTTAAGGCTCAGTTAGCCGACCGTAACGTTGATGTAGTTGCATGTGGTGATCGTTTCTTTCATATTGAAAATCTATGAGACAGAAACGATCAGCACATGCAACTACATCAACGTTACGGTCGGCTAACTGAGCCTTTACAATCATTACTTGTTGTTGAACAAAAATCATTGCATCACAAACAATCGGAGTATGTGATTGGGTATACTCGAAAGTTTGATACTTGTTGCAGGTCACTGTAAGTTATGATCAAATCAGTGGAGTAGCCTCTTCAAAAATTCAAAATTTTAGCAAAAAAATCAGTTTAAAATAAAATTATCCATAGAATTTAAAATTTCGCCTGTTTTTGTATTGGGTGTTTTTTATTGAGGTATAGAACTTTAAGTTGGCATCACTTTTTTAACTGGCGGCCATTTTGTCAGCTGTCAAGTGATTAATATTTAGTTTGGTTTGCCATTTCATCATGAAGCCGCGAGACCATGCAATGCGTCGTGATTTTGGTGTATGGGACGAAAATGAGATTGATCTCGATGCTGATTTTCATCGCAACATTTTGTTCAGTGATGAGGCTCATTTTTGGTTGAATGGCTACGTCAACAAGCAAAATTGCCGCATTTGGAGTGAAGAGAATCCATATGAGACCCTTGAGACGCCATTACATCCACAAAAACTGACTGTTTGGTGTGCTCTATGGGCTGGTGGAGTCATTGGGCCATACTTCTTCCGAAATAATGCTGGAGAGTCAGTTACCGTTAATGGAGACCGGTATAGAGCCATGATAACCGACTATTTTGTTCCCGAATTGGATGGTATGAATGTGAATGAGTTGTGGTTCCAACAAGACGGCGCTACATGCCACACAGCGCACGTCACAATCGATTTATTGAAGGAAACATTCGATGAGCGCATAATTTCGCGGAATGGATTTGTCAATTGGCCACCAAGATCGTGTGGTTTGACACCATTGGATTATTTTCTTTGGGGATATGTGAAGTCGCTCGTCTACGCCAACAAACCAGAAACGTTAGGGGACTTGGAAGCCAACATTCGTGGCGTTATTGCCAACATACGGCCCCATATGCTCGAAAAAGTGGTTGAAAATTGGACCTGTAAAATTGGCTTTATTCGAGCCAGCCGCGGCGGCCACATGCCCGAAATCATATTTAAACATTAATGGCATAAAATTATCCTTCCAATAAAGCAAAATTGATGGACATTAAAACGATTTTCTTGTGTTTTATTTCAATTCGAAGTTCTATACCTCTAAAAAAAACACCCTGTAGTTGGGGAGCCATAACACATCACAAAATTACAGTGGTACTTCTAAGTATTTTTCTTGTTGCATAGTGTAATTACAATACATTGCCAAGTTTTTACTGGGTAGATATTAAATAATTTTGTTTGCTTAAATAAACAAAAAATAATAATAATTCTTGCAAAAAAAAAAACTGACTACAAAATAGGCGTGGCACCGCCCCCATATTCTATCATCATGTACTTTTACGAGAACTAATTGTGTATGCGAAGTTTCATGAGAATCGGATAAGTAGAAGTAGTTAAAATTAATATTTACTTTTCATGGGCGTGTGGCACTAACCCCTTTTCTAACCACAATGATGTATTGCAACGATAACTAAGAGTGTATGCAAAGTTTCATAAGAATCGTCTAAGTAGAAATAGTTAAAATGCTTATTTACTTCTCATGGGCGTGGAACTGCCCACTTTTCTAAACATAATGTTGTATTGTAACGATAACTAAGAGTTTATGCAAAGTTTCATAAGAATCTGTTTAGTAGAAGTTTTTGAAAAAAAATATTTACTTTGCATGGGCGTAGCACATCCCACTTCTTTTATCCTGATGTAGTATTCAAACAGAAGCTTAATGTGTGTGTACAGAGTCATAAGAATCGGTTGAGTAGAAGTAGATGAAAACGAATGTGTATTAACTTTGTATGGGGGTAACCCCGCCCACTTTTCAACGGGACCAATCTGGACATACATCCTTTTGAATAGAGAAAAAAATCCGAAATCGGTTCATAAATGGCGGAGTTTTGAGGGAGCATACATACAAAAAAAAATACGTGACGCATTGATAACCTTTCTACTTTTTTTGAAGTTGGGTAAAAATATAAAAAATGTTAACGATTTAATTCAATAAGAATAATGTGGGGTCACCTGAGACCCCATGAGACCATATATGCAATTTTGTTTGTGTAAGGGTTAAGTGTTAGAATTACGTTGAATAATTTCATTACACAGATGCTCGTCAATCTTATCTGTGTGCTTGTCACTTCGTAATATAGAAGAAAATACTATATAATGGTGTGGGCCTAGAATGTACTAAAGCACTTATCACGCTACATTTTTTCTTCGTTTTTCAAGTTTCGGAGAACTGTGCAAATAGAATATAATGGGAAATTTTACCATGTGCAAACAGTTCAGCTATATTAAGATAAATATCAAATTGTCAAAGATTTTACTAATGTTATCGATAAAAAATTGGGGCCCGTCAAAAAAAAAATGTAAAAATGTTCAACTTAAAATTGGCATTTCAAGCTTGAAATATTAAAGTGTTGCCAAGTTAGCGGTTTATTCACGAATTCAGCGATTTAGCGGCTCTTTTTTTCAACTTTTTTTTTCTTTTGTCGTTTTATTATAAATAAAAAGTAGGCAGCACTTAATGAAACCATTACGTTTTGTTTACATTTTGTATAGTTGTTTCTTTCTATCATTTGCTATTTCTTTCTTTCAATCCTATAGCAAAACAATGCAAGAAAAATGTAGTGTCATAAGGGCTTAAAGATAAGATTGAAATTATGAAATGTTTACAAATCTAAGCAATTGTAAAAATAAAATAATATAATAAATGATGCTAACTAACAATTTATTTTAAAGGAGTCGTTAAATTCGGAAGATATTAGCTATCGTGATAGTTAAAGTTATAAATAACTTTTAAGCACGGTATTCACGCTCAAAATGCATGACGTGCATTATAGTAGTATGTATTAGCAAAATTTGCCGTATGCGTCACAAGAAAGACAATAATAAGTTAAACTCATAAAGTAGTATTTCATACTTCGAGCTTTCAAACCTGTACATAAAAAACTGTTATATGCAGTTTGACATTTAGTTGATTATAAGATGATTTGAGTTTATCTTATCACAAATTCTATACCCAGTGTTATGCTTGTACGTCTATATTAACAGTTTCATCCACCCGTACACGTTACTTGTGTGTTGCATTTTGAGCGTGAATACCTACACAGAAAAAAATATCATCAAACTGCAACTAACAATTCGAATAGTAAATGTTTAATTTAAATTTAATAATATATTTAGTTAATATAACCAATTATGTTGCTTATACGACTAAAAAATAATTTTTTTCAATAAACTGAAACACAAAAACTCATAAATTTTTTAATATTTTTTTTTATTAAAAATGTCAACTAAAGTTTTTTGGGAAACTTGTGAATAAATTAACAATCATCATTGTTTACTTAACATATTAAAAGTTTTCTAGTCAATTAAATTACTCCAAAAAATTATTGTTTATAACGGAATGCGAGCATTTAGAAGAAACTTAAGAAATCAAGTTGTATGTGTATTCATTATTTGCATATTTAATAACCAATTGCTCTGTAGCTGAGAGGTAAGTACGTTAGTCTATTAGTCCAGAGGTCGCCGGTTCGATTCCGCTGAAAGACATTTAGTGTTGTTCGCAGACAAGCCAAAAGTAGTTTCAAGCGTTGCGATTGCGTATAAAAAAATAGTTAATATAACAATTATGGCAATCAAAATTGTCCGAAAATTAAAAAATTCACATTGTTAACATACCAATAACTTTAATTGAAATAGCTTTGTAATCAAAGAAAAAAATAATCTGACAAAAAAATTTTTTCCGTTTGGAAATCGCAAAAAATGTTAACAAACAAGTTTGTTGAAAATATTTATTGAAATTGGCAATAAAATAGCCAGAAAAACGGTAAATTTAATTGAAAATAAATGAGCTGAAAATTTTTTCTGAAATTACAAACCAGTGTTTGCATTTACAAAAATCGTTATAGGCTCATTTCCAGTGAAAGTTTTAATTGTGTTTACTACAAAATTAATTCTATTTACAAATCTTTTTTTTCCGTGTACTGCGCTTTACTTATGAACTCGTATACAGCATGAATAAGTAATTATAAATTAGATACAAAAATTTCAAATACTTTTTACTGTAGACTAGTGTTATCACTTTAGTTTATGACATTGAAGTTCAGTCTGTCCTCTAAATGGTAAATACATACATATACATATATGTTTGTATGTAGGTACCCAGGAAACAATTTTGGCCGACATGTCTAACATCAGAAAAAATCAGAGACTTTACCAGACAATCAGCCGAGTTGTCTAAAATTCGTTCTGACGTTTGGCGGATCAGTAGGCAGTTTTCTGGTACGACGTTTCTGCACATTGTCTGAAATATTATCCGATTAATATCAGAATAGTCTGCACATTATCCGAAGTCAATTTAATTTCCTTTAAGGCATTTAACAGAGTAGTCTGCACATTTTCTGATCTACGTCTTACAACTTTTAGCAGTCACTTCTGCACATTGTCTGATTTTAGTTTTCGTTACAATTCTCATTTATCTCTTGAGCTTATACGCACAAATATTTGAGTTTTTAAACTTATAAAATATGGGTAAATATTTTCTGATGAGGTGCCATAAGCAGCACAACAATGCATGGAGAGTTTTCAACGACATTTCTGATATATTTCTAATTTTAGCTCCGACTTTTTTCTGATATTAATACGCCAGGATGTAAAACGTATCAGATAAATCGGAAAACTGTCTGATGTTTTGTCAGACATTTTTCCGACATTTACAAAACATGTCGAAAATTCCCTAAGAATTTCCTTAGGAAATTCGTCGGAATTCGTACAGAATTCTGTTAGACCTTTCGGTATAGTTTTTAGAATTTCCTCAGACAAAGAGATCCGGTTTCTTGTCAACCACTCATATGATTTTCGGTACGTTTTCTGACCGTCATCGGATACGAATTCGACATCTTGTGCAGACTTTCTGACCGACTTCGGACCGAAATCGGCAAAAATTGTTTGCTGGGTATATTAATAAAGTTTTTATTGTATGGACATATTTATATCAGAGACGTGCAAATGTTGTGAATTACGCATGAATCGGCATTCTGATTCTATAATACTGCAGAGGTAGTAGGGACTTTTGCAAATAACTATGTAGTAATAAATCTAAAGCTACTAAACTGCTTATTGGATTTCTCTGAAACTTCGAACAACGCATGCCTTTTTGGCCTTCTGGCCAAAGCACGAGAGGAGTTACAGCGGGCCAAATTTGACCAATTGTAATTAAAAAAAAAACTCTGAGGCTTGTAACTTTTTTATATATTATCCGATTTTGAAAATATAAAGCGCGTTGAGTTAAGCTCAGAAATCCAAAGAAAAATTATCTTAACATGCGTTTCCGTATCTCGCACAGCTTAGAAGATATTAATTACACTATAAAAGAAATGAAATTTTTTTTGTCATAACTTTTGTTAGTATTTCGCATGTAACCTCTAAGTTTATAGTTGGATTTTATATTAAAAGTCAGCATTTGTATAACATTAGATACCTATATAGTTTTGTTATTTTTTTGTGGTTTAGACAGAGTTTTAGAAATTATAACAGTTGTGTGAATAAAAAGAAAATATGTAAGAAAATTCTTTATATTCTTTGAATTGCACAACTTACATTCGGTATATCTCGAGATTAGTAAAAGATATTCAAATAATTTTTTCAAGCGTACTAAGAGATTCATATAAAAGTCAAAAATGTCAATATGAGAAAATAAAATTATTTTACTATATATGTTTTATGGTACAAAACTTTATTTTTCCTATATTTTGACTTTTTTAGAAAATATGCCCGTATATCCACATTTTTAAAAATGCTCTCCTCAATTTTTACCAAACTTCTTAGAGCTATCTACATTATAAAACGTTGTTTTTGAAATTTTCAAAATCTAACGTCAAAATTTTTTATAGGCCATTAAACACAAAAAATATTTTTAAAAATTTACGATTTCCGGCTATTGCTGAATGTTTGGCGCTAAATATTTTTTCAATGCATTGCCTTTTACGATGTGTGATTAGAGACTGACTGAGAAATAACAAAAAAGAAGCTTAACACAAGACAAAAAGAGAAAAGTGAATATTAATAACTATCAAATGAAATACAGCTCTAAGACTGACAGTATAAATTGATTAAAAGTAGATTATATTCAACTCTTGGCTTCAAATCAGCGATTTTGGTCGAGTAGTCTAAGCGGTAAAGAACTCTGATGAGATTAGCGGGAGCTATCGAAACGTCAGTTCAACCCTCCGCACAGTCAAAATTTTCTTGGTCCATACGCTTGACATTTATCTCTAAATAAAAATATAGCTTAACTAGCTATACCCGGCGTGCTTCGCTACCCCATTGTTGTGCAGATATAGACAAATTAATTAACTTATTTAAAAATAACTATAAAATTGGTTAGTTTTTTGGCGACCTTTTTAGATTTGGCGAATTTTTACGTTTTAGCGATTTTTTCTTTTTGGCGGATTTTTGGTTTTGACTTTTTTAATTCTGGAATTTTTTAGCTTTAGAGTTTTTTAAAATTTCAAGAGTTTGCCTCTTACGGCTTCCAAGATACAGCAAACTATTTAAGCTACATAGTGAAAATTACATTAACTTTCAGAACACCCTTTAATTTTTGTTGTGTTAAATATTCTACAGACTACACCAATTTACACTAACTTTGAAAATTTTGAGAGTCTATATAAAAGTGTCTGTATATTACATTAGTATTTCAACATGTTTCGTTGCTCGCTTTAGAACACCCTTTAATCTTTAGCCCGTAGCTCTTACGGCTCTCGAGAAAACAGCCTGTGACCGACAGAAAGACAGACGGACTGACGGACAGCGTATCGAAAACAATAAGATTAATTTACACTTTTGGTGTACAGTGCCCTAAAAAAAACCTTTCCCAAAAAGTAACTTTTCAAAAAGTAACCATTTTCAAAAGAGTACCATTTTCAAAAAGTACCCTTTCCAGAAAACATTTTTCAGAAAGTACCATTTCTTAAAACTACATTTTCAAAAAAATAGATTTTCGAAAAAGTACCTTTACTTTAAAATATAAACGGTTAACAAAAAAAGTACCAAAATTAAATGTTTACCCTTTTTCGGCCCTTAAATGTATAAATTAAAAAATAAATACAAAACACCTATTTTCACTCATTTTTCTATCTTATTATGACGCTGTTGGAATTTTATGTCTACCTTACTTAGATTCGGAGATATAAGAACACTGAGTTTACCCGTTTTTACCCCTTTTAATCCCGTTAGAATTTAAGTTTTCAAAACTTCGTTCGTAGAGAATATATGCAAACATACATGCACTCAGTATGTGTATCAATGTGCATAAAAAATAGTTGTATGGAAAAAAAGTACCAAGAAGGGCTACCAATTTTACCCATTATATACTCAAATTTGAGAAAATACAAAACTGTTTTTGAGGGCTCTTTAAAGAGAGAAGAATGAATTTCAAGTTTAGTTTCCAACTTTATTACTTTAGGAGATACACTGCTAACAAAAAAAGTACCAAAATTATATTTTCACCCTTTTTCGGCCCCTAAATGTAAAAATTTTAAAAAAGCTTCAGACACCTGTCCGCTCATTTTTCTATCTTATTATGGTGCTTTTAGTGTTTTATGTCTACCTTACTTAGATTCGAAGATATAAGGTTACCGATTTTACCCGTTTTTACCTCTTTTAATCCCCTTAGAATTAAAATTTCCAAAAATCCTTTCTAAGTGAAAATATACAAACATATTCATTCACTATGTATATCAATTTGCATAAAAATAGTTGTATGGAAAAAAGTACCAAAAAGAGCAACCAATTTTACTCTTAATATATACGAATTTCAAAAACGTACCAAAACGATTTTGAGGGCTTCGTAAGGATAGAAGAATGCATTTTATATAAATTTGTAGCTTCATTACTTTAGGAGATAAACGGTTAACAAAAAAAAGTACCATATTATATTTTTACCCTTTATCGGCCCCTAAATGTACAAATCTGAAGAAAGTACTAAATACCTGTCCGCTCATTTTTCTATCTTATTATGATGGTTTTGGAATTTTATGTCTACCTTACTTCGATTCGGAGATATAAGGCTACCGGTTTTACCCGTTTTTACCCCCTTAGCATTTGAATTACCCAAAACTTCGTCTTAGTGGATCTATACATCCTGAGGGGAGCCCACATATGAAATTTCAGCTTTCTAGCTTTAGTGGTTTGGCCTGGGCGATGATGAATCAGTCAGTCAGTCAGTCAGTCAGTCAGTCACTCAATAACTCTTTTATTAATATAGATTGAAAAATTTAATTAAAACCGAACTCAAGCCAAAAATAATTAATTTTAATCTTAACATTTGTTATGCGTGAGCGTGTGTGAAAAATATAATTTTGGTGATCGTGAGCGAAAACCAACTCACACGCACATCTCTAATTTATATGTACTTAGATTGGCCTTTGTAAGACATTAGGTGAGCGATCTTGGTATTATGTATACAATAGCTTATATGTATGTATAAAAATATTTTCTTCGTACATATAATATCCATATCAATTCAGTTTTAATTTTCAAAATGAAAACAACTGACGTATTTTTTTTCTTTCTTCTAAGTTATTTCCTACAACGTATTCCCGTCTATTGCTACAGTATTGAGGAAATAAAAAGAAATGGTTTAACTGGAAATGCAAATTTACTTATCGCAACCATAATAAAAGGCAACGATATAAAGACTGATACTTTAGTAGATACTTTCGCCACATACCTTGAATATAATTACGTTAATAGAATATTTGCTAAAGCATTAAAAGAAAGTTTTAAAAATGAATTTTTGTTTAAGTCTATGCTAAAAGCCTTATTGGAACTATCCTACTGTTACAGGCGAAAACCATATGAATCAAAATATGGACATAACTTTATGATCTCTTACGCCACCAACTTGTATAAAATGAAACACCATAAATTTTATTTGAATATAAATACAGAATTAAGAGGACAAACAAAGCAGGTTTGGATAAGCATTGGTGAAATAGCAAACATTCTGTTCTATGGGCAAGAGTTTTGCCTTTTGAATGTTAAAGAGCAGATGTTCATTTACACTGGCTGGAAAAAGTCCTATGATATAAAAATTAAAAATAACAATATTTGGCTTTGGCGCGAGCCTTCTCAAGTATTTGAATTAAACAAAATTAGAATTCAACTTATTAAATTAGATGAAAATAATGGAAATAGATTTAATGTTGCACTTATAGGTACTGCATATAATTTGTATTACATTATGGGTAAAACAGTGGACCATTGGATACTGGGTTGGAATTTTCCCAATCCTGAGGGACATATTTGGACTGTTGAATTTTTGGATTATGATCGTGTTGTATTTTCGCAAAATGGTCATATAATGTGTGCCGTTGGAGGTGGTGACAGCGAGAGAGAAAATGTTGCAGCACGCAAAATAGGAAAAGATTTTTCTTTAAGCAATCCAGTGTGCCAATGGCGGTTAGGAAAATGTAAACTATAATGATTTGCTAAAATAAACAACGTTATTTAAATGCCATACAACAGATGTGCACATACTTTAATGTACATTGTTTAGTTATAAGCACAGAAATTATAATAATTTTTTAGTTATATTTTTTTATTGAAAAAAATTCTCAATTTTAAAAAATTTTATTCAAATTGTACTTAGAGCTTGCTTATGAAAATAAATAATAAAAAAAAACTCAAATATATCTCTGTTCTCAATAACTATAAGTTTCAACTTTATTTCAGGGATTACAATTATGACTATATTAGTTGAGATTTCCAGCTAATCAGCCGTGTCACAGATTCCTTTCGGATTGGCTTTGATTCCGTAGTTGTCATTCCGAAAAAGTACATTTTTGGTGCTTTAGATTCCGTTTATTTTGTATTTCGTTTTTACAATGACAGTTTTTATAACTTGATGCGTTTTTTTAGTCTTGTTTTTAGATACAAAGCTCACATTAAGCTTTTTATTAACATGGAAAGCTCATGACCAAATATTTATTTGACGCTCCTAAAAGTATGCACGTTTTTTAGTATTTACTGCAAATGAAGTTAGTAGAAAAGTGTTTTTCAATTCCACTTTGAAATTTAAACGGGGTTTGATTACGAAGAAAGTTTTCTTTTTTCGTTTTCTGAAGAATCAACTTACGGAATTGAAACCACTTCCGGTCGGCATGGTATTCTGTGACATGGCTGAATATCAACTTTTTATTAGTTGTAATGTCAAAAATAAATACATTCACTATATCCCAGTGACCCAGAGACCAGTGTTGCCATTATGACGCTTTTCGGGTATTTTATGACGCTTTTTTGGTCTTGTAACCCTTTTATTTTTTTCGATTACCCTTTTTAAAAAAGGGTATTTTTTACGCTTTTTCCATTTTTGTGGCACTTTTTGTGCTTTTTGTGATTTTGGTTTTTTTTTTTTCAATTTAAGTATTTTTTTACTCAAGTGCTGACGTCGAAGGAACATTTAGCTTAATGAGTTTTTTTAAATCGACTTTCTTGGAACTCTTCTAATCCATTATTGCATATTAAATTACCTTTAAGTGTTTGCCTAAAAATTAATTTAAATCAAAGTTATAAAAGATGTAAGCAAATATTTGATTAGAACCGCTTTGCGGCCTGCTGACGACGATTATGAAACGGATATATTTGAAAATGAAATTATTTTTCTATAAAACGATATATTTATTTTGTTTTTGATGAATAGTTATTTTTAGCCCCCGTCAGAAAAGTGGAGTGTTCTAAGCATAGGGTACATAGAGGCCAAACAGAAACTTCAAAAACCTAAGTGTGCTGTCAAAAACCTAAGTGTAAGGATGTATTAGTAGAAGATTTTGTATTAGTATTGGTTTAAAATAAAAGTTTCCCCACAGCACTAAAGCCGCACTTGGTTGTAACAAAAAGTATTCTAAGCTATTTATATTTTTTATACATGAATTTTTATAAGTTTATGCAATTATTGTTGTATTAATTAATAAAAATATGAATTTAGAATGCCTTTTAATACATTCGAGCTCAAAATATATTGATTTGCTAAACATTTTTTTGCAATTTTTTTATTTGGTACCAAAAATTTTGATCCCAAATAGGAACAAAAATACAATACTGTTCAATGAAAAAAGGGTTGAAAACTTTGATAAATTTCAACACACAAATGTCAACAAAATTAAAAAATATTTTAATATTACAGCAAGAAGATATATAAAATTTATATTAAAACAAATAAATAAATTAAATAAAACTAAAAAGTGTTTGTGCGTGGAAAAAAAGTTAAGATTTAGTGCATTTTCAAGTGGAAAAATTATAGTCTCTCAAGTGTGTTGAAATGCAAAAATGGTGTCCTCTCATTTTTGTTGAATTCACAATATCTATATGTGTAAGGAGAGTTGTCATTATTTTATTGGCAGTGCGAGAGCTTGCTATCTATGTTTATCAATGGTTCTAAGTTTGTGATGTGTGCTGTGTATCTGTGTGTCTGTCTGCGCCATCTGAGAGCCCAAACGGATGAACCGATTTAGAGTTTTTTTAAGGACTTTATCGAGTGTGTTCTTTGCTATATTTGAAGAAAATATCTTCTTGAATCTGTGTGTGTCTGTGGCACTATAGCGCCCAAACGCCTGGATCGAGATTTTTTTTGTTTGAAAGGTGACTTACTCTAAAATCTTCCAACATATGTGTGATGAAATTCGGTCCAACCGTTTTGAAGCTACCGTCCATTTTCTTCGAGGTTCTTGAAATTTTAGGGTTCTGTACACCAAAAGTGTAAAGGACCCTAATGTTTTCGCTACGCTGTTTTCTCGGGAACCGTAAGAACTACGGACCTGAATTTTTCACAGAATATGTAGAACTTTGGCCGCTACAACAACAAATATATGACAGTTGAAAATTAAAGGGTGTTCTAAAACGAGCAACGAAAAATGTTGAAATACTAATGTAATTTTTTTTTTCTCGGGAACCGTAAGAGCTACGGAACTGAAATTTTCACAGAATATGTAAAACTTTGGCCGCTACAACAACAAATATGTGACAGCTAAAAATTAAAGGTTGTTCTAAAGCGAGCAACGAAAAATATTGATATACTAATGTAATATGCAGACACTTATATGTATATGACACTTTAAATTTTCAAAGTTAGTGTTCATTGGTGTAGTCTGTTGAATAGACTACACCAATTAACACCGATATTTAAATCAATAAAAATTAAAGGGTATTCTATCAGTTAATGTTATTTTGACTATGTAATTTAGACAATATGCGTATCTTGGAAACCGAAAGAGGTAAAAACTCGATATTTAAAAAAACTCTAAAAACTAAAAAAATCAAAAAGTAAAAAAATTTCAAAACGAAAAAAGCGCTAAAATGAAAAAAGCGATTAAAGAAAAAAGCTCCAAAAGTAAAAAATCGCTAAAACGCAAAATATCACCACAACTAAAAAAGATCCCCAAAAAAATTTAAAAAAACGCCAAAAACCGAAATAGGTTGGCAAAACGAAAAAAGCACTACAACATAAAAAATCGCTAAAACTAAATATATCATCAAAAACGAAAAAATCGCCAAAAATGAAAAAAAATCACCAAAACAAAAAAAGCGCCAAACAAAAAAAAAACGCCGAAACTAAAAAATCGCCAAAAAGCAAAAAATCGCCAAAACGAAAAAAGTGTCAAAACAAAAAAACCCTTAAACTAAAAAAATTACAAAAAACCGAAAAAAAACATCAAAACCAAAAAAGCGCCAAAGCTGAAAAAAGCGCTAAAACTAAGATAAATCGCTAAAACTAAAAATATCGTCAAAAAACGAAAAAACTTTAAAACAAAATAAAAGCGCCAGAACCCCAAAAAAAAGTCACAAGTAAAAAAATTCACAAAAAACAAAGAAAAAAATTGCAAAAAAGCAAAAATCGTCAAGAAACTAAAAAAATCGCCAGAACGAAAACAAAGTGTAATAACCAAAAAAATCGCTAAAAACTAAAAAACAACAAAAACCGATAAAATTAAAAAAAGAAAGCGCCAAAACTGTAAAATAAGTCGCTGAAACTGAAAATATCGGCAAAAAGTGAAAAACTTTAAAAACCAAAAAATCGCAAAAACCAAAAAAAAACAAAAAAAAGCCAAAAACGAAAAATCGCCAATAAAAATCACGAAAATTATAAAAGCGCCATAAACAAAGAAAAATACTTAACAAATAAAAATAATAAAATTAAACAAAAAAGCACATTGAAAAAACTGGCAATATGAAAAAAGGGGCAAAACGAAAAGTGATATACAGATATGTATTCGTACGGAACCCTTCGTGTGCGAGTCAAAGTCGCGCTTTAGTTACTTTATTAAATCAAATATTTATTTTCAAAAGTATGGTTGAAATGCAGGCATATAGACATGCTAAGGCCACAAAAAATGAAACTTTTATAAATTAAATAAATTGATATTAAAATAAATCATTTATTTTAAAATTTTAATATGCTTTTTTATGCTTAAAGTTTGCTGCCGATTTTACCCTTTTTGAGTGTAAATTTTACCCTTTTTAACTTTTTTAATGTGTCATTTGTGAAGTAAACCAAAATTTTTTTTATAATTTTCATTTTTTTCTCTTCACGCTTTTTACCCTTTTTTCTTAGTTTTTTTAACCTTTTTTACTACACACTTGAAGCTTTTCTTCATTTCTAAAATGGCAGCACTGGCAGAGACCGCCCGGCAAACAGAAAACTAAATTAATAAGAAATAATCTATTAATATGATTATTTGGAACCTATTTGCATGTTTTTATTCTGCATTTATTTGCAAAGTCACAAGATCATATCTTAGCAAATTTTATTTGAGGTACCCGCATCGGCAAATTGAACCAAACGACTCTCGCTGTCAAGCTTCACGTAAATTTTAACAGTTTTTGGAATATTTAATATTTTTAAGTACATACATATATGTATATAATATTACTTTACATGAAAAATAAAAGTTGCATCTATAAAATCACTTGAATTTTCGAATGGAATTGAAAAGTAGAAAATCGTGTGATTACATCCAAACAATTGTACATACATACATACGTACAGTCAGTCACTTAATAGCACATACATATATATAAATATATGCATCAAAATGAAAAGCAAAAGAAACGTGTAGGAGCAAAAACAGCAACATGATGATGGTTTGCTTTATCATCAGTAGCAACATTACATATTTACAATTGTCTCATCTGCATGCAGTCGAACTATCTATGTTTACGTTACGTTACTTTTACATTTTACGACAAAACAATAGCACATACATTTTTGCTTACGTAAACAAATACAAAAGGACAATGGGCTCCAAAAAATAAAATCAGGAGAAATTTGTTATAATTTAAATTTAAAGGTTTTAATTTTATAAAAATAATAGGTATATCACCATAATCATTTTTCTGAAGTTAATTTATTACATAGATAACTTTTCTAAAAAAAACTTATCATTAAGGAAATTTTTCTTGACAAAATTTATCACAGTGATAATTGTTCCACAAAAATTTATTACAGTGATAATATTGCTGAAGAGAATATATCAAAGTAATACTATTTCTAAAGAAAAGTTATTGCGGTGATACGTATTTTTAAGCAAATGTATCACAGTGATAATTTTTTAAAGAAAATTTACTAGAATGGTAATAATTTGTTCATGAAAATTAATTAAATTATTTAATTTGATAGTTATCCTTAAAAAGATTTATAAAAGTTATAATTTTGCGAAAGAATATTTATCACAGTGATAATTTTTCTAGAGAAAATTGATGACGGTGATAATTTTTCTGGGGAAAATTTATTACAGTGATAATTTTTCTGGTGAAAATTTATTACAGTGATAATTTTTCTGTGAAAAATTCATTACAGTGATAATTTTTCTGTGGAAAATTCATTACAGTGATAATTTTTCTGTGGAAAATTTATGACAGTAGTAATATTTCTCACTGATAATAATATAATAATATATCTCACTGAGAAAACGCATCCCACTGATAACTTTTCTGGAGAATATATATCACAGCGATAATATTTCTAGAGAAATTTTTTCTTAGTAATATTTTTTCTAGAGAAAATATATCACAATAATAATTTTTCTAGAGAAAATTTATAACAGTAATAATTTTTCTAGAGAAAATGTATAACAACTGTAATTTTTCTAGAGAAAATGTATAACAGTAATAATTTTTCTAGAGAAAATTTTTAGCAACGATAATTTTTCTAGCGAAAATTTATCTTTGTGATAATATTTATAAAAAATGTATATCATAGTGAAAGTTTTTCTACAGAAAGTTTATTACAGTGATGATTTTGCTATAGAAAATTTATCACAGTGAACATTTTTCTACAGGAAATTTATCACAGTGGTAATTTTTCTAAATAAAATTTATCGCAGAGATAATTTTTCAAGAAAAAATGTATCGCAGTTATAATTTATCTAGAGACAATTTATCACAGTGATAAATTTTCTAAGCAAAGCTTGACTTAGTGATAGTTTTTCTAGAAAAATTTTAAAGCATAATAATTTTTCTGGAGAAAATTTATCACAATTATAATTTTTCCAGAGAAAATTTATCACAGTGAATAATTTTTTAGAGGAAATTCATCACAGTGATAATTTTTCTAAAAAAATTTATCACAGTGATAATTTTTCTAAAAAAAATTTACACACTGACCATTTTTCTAAAGAAAATTTATCACAGTGATAATTTTTTAGAGGAAATTGATCACAGTGATGATTTTTCTAGAGAAAATTTATCACAGTAATAATTTTTTTAGAGAAAACTGTTTACAGTATCTAATAATTGTGCTAAAGAAAACTTATCACAATGATGAATTTACTAAGAACTTATAATCGTAGTGATAAAATTTTCAGAATAAAATATATCAGTGCTAATTTTTCTACAGATAATTTATTACAGCGATAGTTATTCTAAACAAAATATTTCTAAATAATTTTATCACAGTGATAATTTTTTTATCGCAAATATATCATATTGATAATTTTCCTTAAGAAAATTTATCACAGAGATAGTATTTTAGCAGAAGTTTTTATAATCCCACTATCCTCCTACACACTCCTACTAATATTATAAATGAGGAAGTTTGTATATTCGGCTGATTGATCCACTATCAAGTGAAAACTGCTTATTGGATTTGGTAGACGGATAGCATATGGCACAGATTGGCCCAATTCACAATCTTGTGCAAATGGTATTGCATCGTAGCATTTGCAAAAGGTACGACATATTGATACTCACCACTTAGCAATTGTTAGTGGTGAGTATAAATATACTAAGATTCTGAATTGGGCTATTAAAATATTACTTTATTTCTTTTTCTTTTCAGCAGATCGCGGGTAAATGCTACACAGAAAAAAAATATTGTAGTTATGACAAATACCTTTTACAGTTGACAAATTTGTAATTATCGCAAATGAAAAGTAGTTGATTCAAATAATATTTTGTTTGCCACAACAAGTTGCGGCGAATACGCAGCATTTATGGCAACAGCAAAATTGCATTTGACAAAAATCAAGTGCATAATAGCCCAATTCACAATATTGTGCAAATGGTCTTGCATCGTTGCATTTACAAATTGTTATAGTAAATTGATACTCACCACTAACAGTTGTTAAGTGGTGAGTGTCAATTTACTATACCAATTTGCGAATGGTACGGTGCAAGACCATTTGCGCAAGATTGTGAATTGTGGTCTAATATATATCTTATAAGTACATATAAAATCTAAAAATAAAACAAATATATTTGCATTTGCCTAACTGTATTTGGAACAAAGACAATTGCATTTGGTAAGACAATTCTTGTATTTGCCGGATTGTATTTGTAGCAAATACAATTGCGTTTGGTATCTGTAGTAACCAAATTGCGTTTACGGCAAAGACAATTTCTTTTGTTATAACGATTTTTGTATTTGCCGAATTGTATTTTAGGTAAGAGCATTTCTGTAGTTGCAACAAATAATAACTGCTATTGGGAACGATTTGAATACAAATTCTATTTGTGGTAAGGTTAAAAGCATTTTCAATTACTAAGTTTTTTTTCTAAAAGAAAAATATTTTAATGGAAAGATTTTGGTTTAGCGGCTCACTGTGTTGGGCTGCACATTTATAGAAAATGCATGCCCAGTATACCTATGTCTACTTCGAAATATTGCTTAGTACATACATACTAAGACTTTTCTAATATGTATTCTCTTTTCCAATAACGTTTTTATAACGAATTTGGGTTTTTGAAACTAGAGAATATACTCAGAACTTATATCTTACGAATGTTTATGTGTGCGTTAAAGGACACGAGTAACACAAACGTACACACGGTTTTGAAATAACTTGAATTTTTGACAATTTCATTCCTGGCACCTTGTTGTATGTACTTTTGCTATAGTTATGTATGTGAATGTTGCTTGTATGCGAATTTTATTTAATGCATGTCCTGGTACATTTATGTACGTGCCACATCCATATTGCCAAATGTCTTAAAGTACGACAGCCTTGTAGTTTTCATCCGCTTTGTAGAGTAAATACAGTTGTTCCTTTACATGTTGAGTACGTCGCAACACTCTCCTTTTTTTGTGCACCATTGCTTATATGGCACCATTTGAACCCTTGATCCTAAAATTTAGTTTTTTCTTCTAATTCACTCCCTTACATCCTTTTAACTAAAGTTTTATTCGTTTTTCTATGTATGGTAGACCTCATTTTTGCTTACCTTAAAAGTCTATAGGCTTTATGGCTTTTGAATTTATTTAATTATTGTGCTTTTTTAGCATTTATCTTCTACACGTATTTTATGGTTTTATTTTTTATATTAAGTAACAATGTTGCCATGTTAGAAATTGTAATGACATCGTTTTTAAGCATGTCTGCCATCGGAAAAACTTTTGTCCGAGTACATAAAATGTTATTAATATAAAAACTTATTTTATATGCATAAATATTTGCTCAACCAAAACTTTTGGAGCAAATTTTCCAAAAAAAGAGGCACCGCAATAAGTATGTTATATAAAAGCTATCAGTGTGATAATTTGTTGCTGCGAAAAATTTTCTTTAGATAAATATTTGCTGTGATAAATTTTCTTTAAAAAAATTATTACTGAATATAAAGAAAACTTATCACTGTGATAAGCTCTTTTTAGAAAAATTATCACTTTGATTTTTTTCTTTAGACAAACTATCACTGTGATTGATCATTTTTCTTTAGACAAATGGTCACTGTGATTGATAAGTGTTCTTTAGGAAAATGGACACTATGATTAAAAAGTATTCTTTCGGTAAAGTATCACTGTGATAACTTTTCTTTAAAAAATTATTACTGCGATACATAACTTTTCTTTCGAAAAATTTTAACGGTGATAGCTTTTCTCTAGAAAAATTATCACTGTGATAACTTTTCTTTAGAAAAATTATCACTTTGATAAATTTTCTTCAGAAATATTAAAACAGTGATAATTTTTCTTTAGAAAAATTATCACTGTAATAACTTTTCTTTAGAAAAATTATCACAGTGATAACTTTTCTTTAGAACAATTATCACTGTGATAACTTTTCTTTAGAAAAATTATCACTGTGATAACTTTTCTTTAGAAAAATTATCAGTTATAACTTTTCTTTAGAAAAATTATCACTGTGATAACTTTTCTTCGGAAAAATTATAACTGATAACTTTTTTTAGAAAAACTATCACTCTGATAACTTTTCTTCAGCAAAATTATCACTGAGATAACATTTCTTTAGAAAAATTATCACTGTGATAACTTTTCTTTAGCAAAATTATCACTGTGAAAACTTGTCTTTAGAAAAATTACCACTGTGATAACTTTTCTTTAGAAAAACTATCAATTTGATAAATTTTCTTCAGAAAACTATCACTGTGATAACTTTTCTTTAAAAAATTATCAGTGTGATAGCTTTCCTTTAGAAAAATTATCACTGTAATAACTTTTCTATAGAAAAATTATCACTGTGATAAATTTTCTTTAGAGAAATTATCACTGTAAGACCTTTTTTTTAAGTATCACTGTGATAATGTTTCTTTAGAGAACTTATTGCTGAGATAACTTTTTTAAATTATCACTGTGATAACTTTTCTTTAGGAAACTTATCACTGTGATAACTTTTCTTTAGAAAAATTATCACTGTGAGAAGTTTTCTTTAGAAAAACTATGACTATGAAAAATTATCACTATGATAAGTTTTCTTTAGAAAAACTATCACTGTGATATCTTTTCTTTAAAAAAATTATCACTGTGATAACATTTCTTTAGAAAAATTATCACTGTGATAACGTTTTCTCAGAAAAATTATCACTGATAGTTTTTCTTTAGAAAAATTATCACTGTGATAACTTTTGTTTAGAAAAATTATCACTGTGATAACTTTTTTTTAGAAAAATTATCACTGTGATAACTTTTTTTTAGAAAAGTTATTACTGTGATAACTTTTCTTTAGAAAAATTATCACTTTGATCACTTTTCTGTAGAAAACTATCACTGTGATAACTTTTTCTCAGAAAAATTATCACTGTGATAACTTTTCTTCAGAAAAATTATCACTGTGATAACTTTTTTTACTGTGATAAATTTTCTTTAGAATAATATTTGTCGGAAAAATTATCACTGTGATAAATTTTATCCGGAAAAAACTATCACTATGATAAACTTTCTTTAAAAAAATTATCACTGTGAATAATTTTGTTTTGAAAATATATCGCTGTGATAGACATTATTTAAAAAAATTATTACTGTGTTAAATTTTCTTTGAAAAAATTATCACTGCGATTAGTTTGCTTAAGGAAAATTATCACTGTGATTAGTTTTCTTAAGGGAAATTATCAATGTTATAAGTGTTTTCTTGAAAAATTATCACTTTTTCGTTAGGAAAAGCTTTCTTTATCCTATAATATTTTTTCTTTATTACTGTGATATATTTTCTAGTCCCGGAATTGTTTGACCAAAAAAATTCTAACTGTGTATCGCTTATAAAATAATATAATATATTTTCTTAATAGTCTAAAATGAAATCAAGGTTAAATTATTATCTCGTTTTTTAAATGTTGATTTTTTTAGAGAACTTCCGTACATGTATATTTATGTATGTAAATTAATAGCAAAGTGTGAAGATAACAATAATACATTTTAATTTGATTATGAAGACACAGTGGCGTGAATTAAAAAAGTGGTAATAAGTCCGTAACTTCTACAGTATGGATCAAAGTTCTATGCATATAAGAAGTTATAAGCTTTTCGATTATGTATTGTATTTGGATGCTCCCTGTTGTAGCAGAGGGTGGATCTATCTAAAATATGTCAAAGTTGACAACTCCGTGTGTACAACATCTCTTGGGAGCTGTAACTTTTGTAAATGGTAACCAATTTCAAGCAATTTTTTTACATCCCAGTAAAAAAATTGCTTCAAATAAAGCAGGTTTCTACTATTATAGAGTAAAAGTAACGCTGACAAACTTGCTTATATCGCTGCTGATTTTTGTATGGCGAATTCACGGTTTGGAGTACTACATTTTTGCTCACAAAAGCGCTTTTTGAAGCGTTGAAAATCGATTTTGATGATTTTGATAAACTGAAAATATATGAAAAAATGGTTTGATGTGGATTGGCGGCGCTAATGCCATTTTGAATTCGTACTATTTTTTTTACTCACTGTTTGCTATTTGAACCTAGTATCGAACTAAGTTCCTTTATGTTTCAAATTTAACGCACCAACCACTCGGCCAAAAACACTGTTGCAAAACGGTATAAAAAAGTTAAAATAAACTTACTCCTCTTTCTCGCTTAAGCCCGTGCATTGGATCAGCGCTATGAAATTAGTTTCTTTCTTTGTATAGCTTGTTTCTATAGCTTTTCGTAAAACTTTTTGCATAACTTGTTTTTATAGCTTCGTTCATTGCTCCGAAATAAGCTTTTATTTTAAAGCGTATTATTAAGCGCTTTAATTTAAAATTTTGCCTTAGTGCTTCAAAAAACATAATTTTTTTCTAGGATGATTAAAGTGTCATTGTATCTCTTGTACTTTTAAAGTAATTCGACTTATAGGGGATTTAGACGCTGAGTTTTTTACATGTTTGTTTAGTCTTAAGTTTTTAGTTTATTGGTGAAGGGTGTAGAAAGGCAAACGGGGTAGGAAAAAAATCTTGATTTGTGTTTTCATGTTTGTCTTGACATTTATTTTTATTTTTATTTTTTTTTTCATATTAAAAGTTAGAATTTATTTCAGTTCAAGGAAATTTTAACAATTAAATTTAAAAAAAAATCAAGGTAGAAAATCATTGTATAAATGTCTGTGATTTTCAGTAGCAACTTTAAAAGGAAATTTTAAAAAAGTCTTGTCTGAAAACTCAGCGTCTAAGTCCCCTATTAGAGGATTTTTTTTCTTGCCTTGACTTTTCACTTCTTGATGAATAATTTCTTTAATATATAAGAAAAACTTTATTTGAAAATAACTTCAGAAAACTTACTCCATACAAAGTATTATGCGAAAAGTTTTTTTGTTATCTCAAATACTTTAGCGGTGACAAATTTTTAATCCAAAATTTTAGAAATTATTAAAAATAGGAAGTTTTTTGCGCAAAAAGTATTCTTTATTTCCTTAGTATTTCTGAGAACTTTATTAAATATGTAATTATATAAATATTAATTGTATCTGAAAGACAAGTCTTTAAGAAATCCTCTATTTAAGACATATTTAGATACTGCTGAATTGGGTCATTAATGCATGAAAGTCTAGCGGGAAAAAGGATGGTATTTGGTTTGACCACCAAATTTGCCAGAACTCGATATTCTTTTATACAGCAAAAAAGTTAAGCAGCCTTTTGGAAATAACTCACGAAAAATAACGTGCTGAAGAGAAATCGGGCCATAAGATACACTCATAGAAAAATGTATCATCTCATTGATGACGCCCTATCATCAGAATTCTGGCATCAATGCTATGACAAATGTCATCAATACAACGAAAACTGACATCAAGCTGATAACAAACGTCATCATAGTATTTTGTTATAGTTTATGTGTCATCAATGCTATAACTGGAATGACAGAAATACGATGTCACTTATTATATATTATTAAAGTGTAAAATATGTATAAAAGAGCTAAGTAAACAATGTTATGTTTGTAATTTGTATTTTAATACAAATGTTACTGTTTTATTTTTTATTTTTGCTCTCAAACGCATTTTTGAAAAAGATAAAAACATGGCATTGCATTGATGTACACTTATCATCATTACTATGACGGTGCTTATAATAAAATATGCAAGTCTTTTTAAAAACTCAGCCAGTACAGCATATATGTATGCACAGACAAAACATTGAAGCAAACGATAGTATAACGCCTTTTCATCATATTGATGATACTAAGTCATCATATTGATGACACTTTGTCATAGTACTGACGACACTTAGTCATCATATTGATGACACTTAGTCATCATATTGATGACACTTAGTCATATTATTGATGACTTTTAGTCATCCTATTGATGACACTTAGTCATCATATTTATGGCACTTAGTCATCCTATTGATGACACTTAGTCATCATATTGATGACACTTAGTTATCATATTGATGACAGTTAGGCACTTATGAATGTCACTACAGTAACGCTTATGTTGACTTTGTACTGCCGATGTTTCGGATGGTGACATAGCTGAAATGTTAGAGGCTTTTGTTTATAAATGTGCGATGAATTAAGGACCCTGGAATCAAAACCAACATTAGAAGAAAAAATAAAATAACAAAAGTTTTAATTAAAATAGAAACAAGTAAAAGTAAGAAAATAAAAATATGTATAAGTGTTTCAATCGTTCCATTGATGACAGCTGATGTAAAGGATGACATCACAATGAAGACACTGGACATAGCATTGATTTCAAATTACATCAGCGTTTGATGACATTTTGTCATTAAATTGATGTCAATTAGTAATTTTCCTGATATCATTGTTTCATTGCATTGATGATCGATTTGTCAGCATTGGCTTTCGTAATCAGCTGATGAAAATGTTGACGAAATGTCATGGGGTCAAAATTCAAGACACTTGGACATTGCATTGATGTCAAATTACATCAGCTTTATGACAGTTTTTCTATCAGTGTATAACAGATTTCCTTTTATATCGTTCCGAAAATAAGCGTTTTTTTTTTCAAAATACTGTGGGGTGTTGCAAAATTTTATAGTTTCTTATCGCATTTCTTTTTTTTTTTTGCTAATTACGAAAATATTCCAAATTATTTAAGCAGTTCTTGGTTTTAAAGATATAGCGAAATATTAGTTTTTCATAATTTATAGTAATTTTTCTTCTTTCTACTTCTTACTGCCTTCTTTTTCCTGGTATCGCAAGGGTGTTAAAAAAAGTTTTTTTTTTTGCTACAGCTTTAAGCTTTTTTGAAGAAGAAAATATGTTTGGTAGTTTATTCAAGACCAGACTTTTCTCGCTAGACATCCATGCACTTGCGAAATAAAATAAAGAAGGACTGTCTCTGATTGTATGATTTTTTTAGATTAATTTTAAAGCCGACTCCTTAGGAAACTTAACTTGAAAATTCTTGGCAACACTTTTAGAATTTTTTCAGGTTGCTGTTTGGAAATTTTATTCTGCAAGTTGTTGCAGTCAGGTATATATTCGCATATTTACACTTAATGCTACGTGTTTCGTTTGCGATAAGTAAATAGAATAGATTTGTCAAGTTTTAACTTTGGTTGCATGTATAAATGTACATTTTTTGTTGCTGCAATGTCCCCTCTTAGATTTTTGTCTCTATGTTGACGTTTTCGTATTATTGCAATTCACACATGAAGGGAGATTTGAAATTCAGTTTTGCAACAAAATTCATTTATTTAATCTGGTTTTGTTTGAAAATTAAGGTCTGCATATTCTTGCCTGCCTTTAGAATCTTTAATGCTTAAACAAAAAATTGTTTTATTTTTTCCTTCAAATTAAGTCTGCTGTAATTGAAAGCGAATGTTAAAAAATGAGTTTGATATACATACTACATAGTTTAGAAGTAATCTAGGTCGTGTCAGTTTAAATTGTTTTAATGATGTCATAAGAAATTGTTTTAATACGCTACAGCGTTTTTGTATTGTTAAAGCAAAAATGCTGTCATTTTATTTTAAATCAATAAAAATAAAACTTTATTATTCTTCTTTAAGAATTTTATTATTTGACATATTGTCATAATTATATTTTAAATGAAATTTATTTGTTGATGGCTACTAAGCAATTGTCTATATGCATTTCATTGGCGCTTTTACCAAATCAACCACAACTTTGAACAGGTTTGTAATTGTTCAAAGTTGTGGTTGAAGTCTACTGACGAATTGGTAAAAGCGCCAATGAAATGCATATAGACAATTGCTTAATAACCATCAACAAATAAATTTCATTTAATTTATTATTCTTCTCTAATTTTAATGACACTATACAAAAAAATTTTAATTTTCTAACGCCTGATTCTGGACAAACAAATTTATAATTGTTTTAATGAATCGGCACACGAAATGTTGTTAATCTTAAGTTTCAGGTATGTACCTACCTCTTATGTAAAACACTAGAAGAAACATTTCTGTGGAACAATTCAACCCTCCCACTATTTGCTGTATGGGTCTTTTTTGTCTCTTTCTTGAAAAAGGGGCAAAAAACCACCTCATAAACAGCGTCATACCCGAGTAGAAAATTGCCCAATTCACATATTGGGGCCGTGCCCACTTGGGAATGTATGGGGCAAACCCAAAACCTTTATCCCATTCAGAATCCGACCGAAAACTTGTTGGGATAGCCCATTTACAAATTAGTGATTTAACATTAGTTCTTCTCAATTGGGAAAATGTTGGGAAAATCTAACACATATTTTTATATCGTATTTTTTGCTCATTTTTGATAAAGGCGATTGCTTACTTTTGTCCTTTGGACAGCTTTAACTATTTATAATCAATATTAGAGTTTGCTATTTTTTCGATTTGAGCAAGGCGAATTCATACAGGTGGCAGCACTAGGGCAACAATTACAACAATACAACAAAAACGTGCATTTTTGTTTGTGTAAATCGCCAAGAAATGTCAAAAAACACAAAGAAGAATACCAAGAAAACACACACACAAAGTAAGAAAAAACACTCACCCAAAGTAAGAAGAATACACCGACAATGTGTTTTGATATTTCTTGGTTAAAATAGGAGTAGAGCACAAAATAGTCATCTGCCGTTATGCTGCCACCTGGTAATGGATTCGCCTTGGATTTGAGAAAGTTTTTGCGAATTTTCGGTATTTTCGTCACTTTTCAGGTTTTTTTTGCAATTCATAGTTTTAGCGAATTTTAAACCATTTTAGGGTTGCTTTAGCGGTCTGAGGTTTTATACAGAAATTTTTTCCATAAAATTCTTCTATAAGCCACCAAAGACTCCAAAGCTCAAAATTTAACTTGAACACCAGAAATAAGTCAAACATTAAAATGTGGTTAAGGGTAAATTTCGCACTTATTCACAGTTAGTACTAAAAATCCCACAAAACCGGTCTGTATTAAAAATATGTATGTCTTACGCAGTGTTACCATATGTGAAGATTTATCTTATTTTTGAAGTTTTTTGCTGGGTCGAAAAGATAAAAAGATGTTTGCTTTTAAAAAAAGATTTTTATATACATATATGATATTTTTTACTTTTTCTCTCTTTATTGGAGTTACTTTCAAAAAAACATATTTTTTAGCTAAAATATTTATTAAGTTATGAGTTAAGTCGAACTATATGGGTTTATATCCAAAGAAATTTTAATTGAATATCAATAACTATCAAATGAAATACAGCTCTAAGAGTGACAGTATGAATTGATTAATTGTAGATGATATTCAGCTCTTGACTGCAAACACCCGCCTTTGGTCGAGTGGTCTAAGCCAAGGTAGATCAACACCAGGTAGTCGCAAGAGAATTCGCCGTGGAGAATTTACATTTGGGCTGTCCAAAAACCTGATACATTAACACTGCTGACAGGTTAAATGTGTAAACATTTACGTAAACAGTTGGGCTCTTGCGGCCACCTAGTATGAATTCGCCTTGGTCTAAGCGGTAAAGAACTCTGATGAGATTAGCGGGAGCTATCGAAAGGTCAGTTCAACCCTCCGCACAGTCAACAATTTTCTTTGTCTACATCAGTGATGCCAGAAATATCTTAATTTTAGAAAAATAATCTTCAAAAAATTTTTATGTGTAATATAAATATAATTCATGATTACTATATTTGCTTTCACACGTACATGTGCAATTACATCTGACATAACCTCTGAGTATTCACAACAGCTGAGTTTTTGCACAATTTTCGTAAATATATAAAGCGCTCTTTGCTTTTTAATGTTTTTTCAGCCAAACCACACTTTTGATAATTTAATACAGCTGATGTCAGATGCCTTGTCAGATGAAAATAGAACACGCTCTAATTGAAAATTTTTCATCTGACTTTGCTTCTGTAAATGTCATCTGACAATGTTTCATATGTTTCACACGGCATGTATCACTTTTGCAGTGGGAAATTTGACAAGTCAGATGTAAAATACATGTCGTCTAAAGTCAGCATAACTGGTACGAATAGAAGGGAATCACAATGGATCCAATCAGGGTTGTCAGATCTTTTCTGAGCTATTTCGCCAAATTGATTTTAAAAATCGCCTAAGGTCGCCAAAATCTGTTTTATGTAGCTTTTCTTAATATATATTTTGTAGTAAATTTTTTTTATATAATAGTTTTTTTTTAATATAATTTTTTATAAAATAGTCGCATACAAATTTAGCAGAAAATCGCCAAAAGTAGAAATAAAATCGCCAAAAACTATTTCTTGTCAAGTTTTCTCATCAAAATTCAAAATCCATTAATGAGTGTAATTAATATAAGAAAAAGAATCGAAATCACTTTGTTTTATTTTCTTCCAGACAAGTTTTGGTGCGAGTTATTTTCGAAAATACTCTTTCAGCAAAGTAATTTTCCTCAATTATAAAAATTTTTAAGTTCAATTTTGTTGAAAAATAGCCATAAAAATCGCCAACAAATTTATTTATCGCCAGAAAAATCGCACATGTTGCCATATCAATAATTTTGACGCCAAACAAGTTGAAAAATCGCCACGTTTGGCGGGAAATCGGCATATCTGACAGCCCTGGATCCAATTGGGTCTCCGAGTGGATGTGCAGTATAGCACTACCCTTCCTAACCTATAAATATGTATGTGAATGTAATTTTTTCTGTAAAATATATAAGAAATCTAGACATTGAATCCAATAAATTGTTTACTATTTTTGATGTCATATTTTTCTTTCTGCGAAATCTGGTCACCTTACCTCTTGAGAAAATTATTTAGTCTCATTAAGTATAAAGGCATTTAATTTATTATATAAATATCCGATAAATTCTTTCTAGCATATCTGGAGAATATTTTAAGTTTTATGCAGTATAATACATATATACAAAAAACTTACTTCAAGATTCAGGTTCCAAACGACCTTGAACTTTTGTTTTATTCAACTTTACCTGACTAAAAATTCTTTCGATGAATGTGGGTACCCCCGTAGTATAGTAGATAGTGTGCTAGACTATTAGCCAGGGGTATCAGTTTCGATTCCTGCCAAGACCCTGGGTAGGCTTAAGCAGTATGTGTGTTCGTTTTTTAAAGCATTGTATTTTGACTAACTTAGAGTTGGAAAATCAGAATCACAATTAGCTTCATTTGTTTCAGATGTTCTTTTCCATGAACTTTTTTTTGGTATAATATCTCTAAAGTTCAAAAATTTTAACGCTCTAAGCTCCGAGTCCAAATCCTATTTTTCTCATTCTTTAGAAAATTCTTTAAGATATTGCTTGGTTTTTTCGTTCTCATATAAAAGAAACAAAAGGTAGTAGCAACACAGGCTAAACAGACGCGACAAAAGAGAGGGAAGATATTGCATATTCACTTAAACGAAAGCCGAGTGCAAAACGGAATAAAAATGTTTTTATATAGACGGTTTAATATATCGACCTTTTTTCTATATCTCTGTATATTTTGTTTTGATTATCTATAATAATCGGGCTTTTAAGGTCTATTTATCTTTGGATGTTAATAAAAGATTATATTTTCATTTTTCTTCAATCCTACGTTTCGTTGGTATTTTCCAACTTCTTCAGGGATTCTTTTATTTTGATCTGGCAACCACAACATATAAATGTAAATAAATATTTTTTTTTAAATGTTTATTGTTTGCAATTAAAACAAATTGTTTATTTCATAAATAAATGGATAAATTTATTATTTTATACACGAAAATATTACAATTCCACATTTCATACACATTATTTAAAGTTTTTATACATTTTGCAGCTTGCTTCTACAATTTTCAACCACTTTTGCTACCGAACCAACAACAGATGCACAAACACACGCACAGGCAAACAGATACACTTCATTTACACTTTAATTAATAATTAAACTTTCAAATATCACTTAAACACATTTTAAATGCTTTATTTAATTTTTTACATTATAAAGCAGTAATTTTTTGCAGTTTTATGCTATTTAAACACTTTTTCACTGTGAGCTAAAACTTTTATTTTGTTTTGTTTACTTCTACATCTTCACATCACTATATGTCTCTCTTTTCTACAATAGCCGAGTGAAAAAGCTGAGTTTTTAATTTTTGATCACTCATTTTCTTCGTCTCTGTCCTACTTTGTGGTAGCAATATAAAGCTGAAAGTCCATAACACGCGTTACACACGGTAACGTGTTATAAGCGGCTGTCAAAAAAGTAGAATCAGTTTAAATGTACATATGTATGTGACGAGTTACATAGCATAAAGCGTAAAACGCTTGACGCGAAAAGTAGGTTTACTTTCTACTTTTGTATGCGTCGCATGCGCCATGAAAAAATTACAGCTGTTTTTGATAGCCAGGGATGACAAACTATATTATATTTTCAATGTTATCGATAAATATCTTTGTATGAAAGATTTTTTTTTTATTTTTTTTTTACAAAAAAGAAGTCTTTAATAAAAAAACCCCTATCGCAATAGAGTTTACAAATGTTTTCAAGAATAAAATATATTAAAATTAATTTTTAACACAATTCTTCATCAACAAAATTTTAATTTTATTTATCGATTAATTTTATGTAATAAGTTTCATCTCTGTTATCTTTATTAATTTTATCAATTTATCTTTATTCAATATTGTACTGACACAATTAAATTTACATTAAAGTCAAGAAGAGCCGACAATCTGTTGGAATAGCTTTCGCTGAGTTCAAAAAACCACTCACTTCAGGTTCCAAATACAAGGGACGCATCCAAAACCGTCTCGTTTTATTTTGGAGCTTTGAGTATGCCCTTGTTGCACAAAATATTATACTTATAAACTCAATAAATTCCACAAATTCTTTTAACATTCAATTAACATTTTTGCAAAAATAATTTTTATTTGATAAAAATATTTACAATACAGCTGATCAAAACATAAACATTGGCGCACAAAAAGCGTTGCATGTAACTTGAATTTAGAAAGGCGTCTAAAGTATGAAACACACAAAACGCGCAACGAACGAAACGCGTGTTATGGACTTTCAGCTTAAGGAAAAAGTGAAAAAAGTTGACATATTAGAGATTAAAAAATCTGATAATGAATTTTTTCAATTTATCTTTGAAAACATCTTCTAAAAACCTATTGCATCATAGCTGCCAGAAATGACGATTTTTTACGATATCACAAAAAACGATATGACATACTGTGTTGTAACAAAATTTGCTTTATTTACTCATTCATAACAAAAAAACCATAACACAATCACATAAGAGAGAGAGAGAGAAAACACAAATCGAGCTAAAAGAAGAATGTAAAAAAAATGCATAGAAAACAGAAATCCTGCCGCTTTTTATTTATGCCCCGTTTTCTTCTCTTCCCCGCTCCAACATCAGAAAAAAATTCAATAATTTTATGCATGCATTTAATGCATGGTCAAATCTGCATTTCTGGCAACAGGGTGATATACATACCTGATTAACGTACCTTGCCCCTGATATAAAAAAATTGTCAAAATGACGAAAAGTCGTCAGATGACGAAAAACAGTCACGTTTGACACCGCTGCTGGCATCGTACTTTATATGAAATTTATTATTAATCGGCCCACCAATTGACGGGCCTTGCAAAAAATTTATTTAAGACTCATTAGAGTGCTCCTCTCCACGGAAATCTTTAGTAAAAGGCGAAAGATTTATTCGACAACTGAAGAGAAGCCAGAGTAACAAATAACGGAACAACTTGAATATCTTGTAGTAATATATTTATGAACAAAATGAGACTTAGTCCATAATACACTAGCAAGTTACTAAAGCTTCATATGTTAATATAAAAGCAATGCAAATGTACGTACTTTGGAGCTCGGTTATAACGAACACCATATTATCAAATAATAGCGAATAATATTTCTCCGCTACCGATACTCTTGCATACATATTTCATATACCATATTTACACTATGCAACTTTGTTGCATGCAATTTTCTTTTTAAGTGAGAGTGTTGAAATAGAAATGTATACATATTGTATTTCTTCTCTGTCTTTCTCACTGAAAAAAAGAAGTTGCATGCAACAAAGTTGCGTAGTGTAAATACGGTAATAGAAATTAGTACGCTTATAGTGAGTGAGCTCCAGTTATAGTGAATTTTCTCTTCTAACGAAATGATTTTTAAGTAATACAAATACAACTGCAGCAAAATTTATACGTTTTTAAGAAAAAATCGCTAATTTCATTCATCGTTTTTGAAGTTACATATTTATCACAATTTGCTAGCACGTTCAGCTGCTCTCTTACCCTACGTCTTCACGAGCCATCGACTTGAATATGACATTAACATGACGCCGGCAGAGCAACTGTAAAAATTCATCAACTTCTTTGTTGTGGTGAATACGTACGATGTCCATGTTCTGCCTTATCAATGTGTTTTTGGTAGTGTAATTGAGATGGAATATTTACCAATTTTGTCTCTCTTCTTTCTATTGAAAATGGTTATTGACGGCGAACCTCATGGCGAACATTGATGCTCAGACATATGTTAGACCATCGATGTCAGAGCATGGACGAAACATTGATATGAGCGGTCTACATTAGCCATAAGTGATGTACGACATGATGTTCATACCAACTTCGTGGCTAATATAGACCCCCAGTTAGCTCAAATGTACAAAATTTTAACTACTAACATAACAGGAATTACAAACATCAATGACAAGAAATAAAAAGAAATTCTATATACGTAGTTGTGAAAATAACAATAATAAATAAAGTGAAAAAGAAATTAACAAAAAAGAAGTGAAATATGTGAACTTTTTACCATTGCAAAGTCGACTTCGTCAGTACCAAGGAATCTTTTGAAAGAAAATATTAAAAGAATACCAATAAAAAATAGTTTGTTATTCAAATAATATTAATTTTTTGTGTTTTATTAGTCAAAAAAATTGAATTTGATATGGCAATCTCGTTTCAAGCGGCAAAGAAAAAATGTTGAACAAAATTCAACTTTGCCACGCGGCCGATTCTCACAGTATTGCCAAATGAAACTAATTATGATATACATATGTACCAAACATTTTCCTTGAATATTTTTTTATCAAACTAGTCTTTTTTACACTGGCAGTGCTCTCGCCACCCGCTGCCGCATGCAGCGTATATTGGCCTTCCACTACAATGCATCTGTGAGGTTTTTTTGTTTTTATTTAATTTAAGAAATAAATGAACAAAAATATCTCTTTTAAAATTGCTTAAAATATTATTTACTCCGAGCGACTAGTTTATCGTGTCTGTTATAAACGAACTATACTGTCATGATACAAGAGTAAATTGAACATACAAGGCAACAAAAGCATACACACATAGTGACTCACTAATAACAAATAGGTAGACAGCAGGGATGGCAAATGAGATTTTATAATTGTACCAGTTGTGTAAAATTGTACATTTTTGGCCTTAATTGTAAAACAACAGATTTTTAAAACCAGAAAAAATTTTTAATACAGAAAATATATCACTTTTGTGTATATATGTATATATGTGGCAATCATTTCATCCTGTCAGAGACATGGTTGGCTTACAAACATGGGATAAAGAATTAAAGAGTAACATTTACAGATTTATTTATAGGGAGTAAAATTAAAGTAAGTATATTTCAAGTAGTAAAAGTATTAAATTAAGATATTTTTAATGCTTGAAACTTACTTTAATTTTACTTCCTATAAGTAAATCTGTCAATGTTAGACTTTAATTCTTGATCCTATGTTTGTAAGCCAACCATGTCACCTTATAAGTCAATAGTACAAAATCAATATACATATATGTATGTGCTTGAAATGAATTTGTGAGTAGGCTAGAAAGCATTGAGAGGGAAAAAATGTTCGTGCTTGAATTGACAATTTAATGATTCGTACTTAAATATTTGAATATTATTTTAACTAAAAATAAAAAGAAATTTACTATAGCGGAGAATGAAAACATTTTCTATTGTTTTTTCTTTATGCTATTATGATTGAAAAAGACTGAAAAAGAATATTATATGATAAAAAAAGTTCACTTCCGATATCTGTATTCGAACTCGAACCATATATTTATATTTTACTTCTTTATTTTTTGAATGATAAATGTTTCATATTATAAATGACAACACAAAATGTATAAAATGTGTCTGAAAAAACTTCATACCGTTTATGTAAGGGCCTATTCACATATTACGTAACGCTATTTTCGGAAGAACCGTTTTCCTTTCAGTGTATGTACGAGTGGACGAAAAGGATAAAATTTTTTATCGTAGTAAAATAATTGATATAAGGAGATTTTCTAAAAAAAAAGAAAATACATTAATTATACTAAATAAGACATTGGTTTAGTGCTGTACTTTTCAAATCCAAAGTGTGCCAAAAATCGTACAATGGTACCAGCTTTGCCATCCATGGTACTCAGCGTTTAGTTTACAGAGCTGGGTTGTTTGATTTATAGTATTATTTGTATGTACATATGAGTAGTTCACTTGCAAACACCGGTAAGTTGAAATATTAAAAATTAACTAAAAGCCGCAATTTTATTTGTTGATTGAAGTTTTAATCGATTTTCTAAAAATTTCCATATATTATCATAGCGGTGTTTGCAAGTGGACTACTCATATCGTCGTTGCTCTGACGTAATCAGTTACGTGAAGATAATCGAAAAAGTATATTATTGCCCAATCTAAACATTTATTAGCTATAAATCTACCCAACAAAGGGTTTAAATATATTATTACTAGTCTCTGAGAGACAAAGTAGTTATACAGTACATATCGGATATAATAAACCTTAAAAATACCACAAACTTGTTTCTTATATGCGGTTTTTTCTTACAAACAATTGTTGTTTATAAGAAAGTTCTTTGTTATAAACATATATACATATGTATGGATATAAGAAACTTTTTTGTTATAAGTGTGTATTCAATAAAACATACATATATATGTGATATTTTTCTATAAAAAGTAAAACAAATTAAGTTCGATATTAAATTTTTGTATCTTGTGTAAGAAACAATTCATATAAAAAACTAGCTTAAATAACTCAAACAAGAGATATATAATAAAAAAAGTTCAGTTTGCACTATAAAAATTTCTTATATAAAATCTTTTTTCCTATCATTTATCATATTTGGTGTTTGAAAAAATTTCTTATATCAGGTTTTTTCTTATATATGATTTTCTTTTATAGAACATTTTTTGTATGGAAAGTACAGAAAAAGATACGGTGTTTTTGGTGCACTTTCTTATAAGCGGTCTTTCCTTATATGCTATGTGTTTATATCCGGTATCTACTGTATGCCCAAAAATATTCTAAATTAAAAAATAATTTTCTTATAAATGCTTTAACAAAATGTGTTTTGTATGTGTAGTTCTTTAAGCAAACTGATTTAGCCCGCCAATATCCCAGTATGTATCTTTGCGACATAATTATAGTGATTCGAATATTGTTTAAATAATTTGTTTAACTTTAAAAAATTATCGCATGGTTACGGCATAAAAATGTTTTTGCCTCTCCTGAAAACTAGTTGTGCGACGATAGTTCGCATTCGCACTTGCTAACTAGTCTTTTGTTTTTGATATTCGCTTTTGCATTTGCTAAAGTATATGCGAATATTAAAACCGAATAGTAAAATTAAAAATATATAAAAATTTTTAAATTTGGCTAATTATTTTGGTAGAAAAGAAGGGCAAATTATGTTTTCTTGTAAAAAAATGTTTTGTATGCTAGTTACTAGCATTTTTATTAATAAAGGAGTGATATGTAACCAAAATAACGTAAGTACAGTTGTCCATTTTTTCATAAGTGTAAAAATACTATGTGCCAAGACCCATTAAAAAAGGGCTTCGCAGATGCGCAAGAGCACACAGTACATCCCCTCTGCCTTACGAGGATGCAATAACGCAAGCAATCGATGATATTTACAGCGCACACGAGGAAAGTGGTCAGCTATTTATATTTGTTCATGCTTTTTTTATAGTGGATTCTTACTGGCTTACGTAAATACCAATATGGATGCAAGTGTTATTTTTACTTCACAATTTGATTTTTTATTCTTCCATTGAATTGTCCATGAAAATAAATGTGACTCGGTAGCTTAGTGGTGAGTGTTTTAGCCTATCGATTCCTGATTCAATACGCGAACAAAATGTATTTAATAAAAATATATTGTAGTGTAATGTAGTTTCCAATTGTATTTGTACCATTTTATAATTATTTATTTTATTCTGTTTTTATATTTAGTTATGTAAATATGTAAATATAAAAACAGAATAAAAAAACGGTATATAAAATATTTTTAAATTATTTTTATATAAAAAAGACTTAGGTTAATGCATCTAGGATGCGCAGAACCAAACTCCTATCTTGAGACCTACCAAGTGGGACATCACATACAAAAATCAATCATGTTATACAGAAGCAAGTTCGTAAGGAAGAGTAAGAGAGTGATTTGCGCTATATAAATTTTTTTTTAATTGGCGCAAAAATTAAACTTAATAGCGAGAGTCGTTTGGTTTAATTTGCCGATGCGGGTTCCATAATGTTTTAACTTGTTTTGGCGTTAAACAATAAATAGAAAATTAAACAATAAGCAATTTCATTAAAACTTTGCCCTTGTAGCTGAGAACCGATACAGATTCACGGGGCTGATTCCAGTTTTCGAGTTGTTGTTCGATGTTCTTACACCATAGTTTTAGTTATTTGATATCGTTTTTGTGTCTCAGTAATTCATATGTAGTAGCATATTAAAAATTTTATTTGTATAGTATATGACGCATTCGCTTTCGCATTCGCAAAAACTTAAATTTATTACTCGCATTCGCTAAACTGGTATTCCCTACCCCCTACTGTAAACTAAAACACATGCAGTATAATTCGTTTATAAGCACACCGCTTATAGTAGAATTTGCGATATATTCCAAAATGTTAATTTTTCTGTCATCTATAAGTAAAATACCTGCAATATTTTTTTTATCTAGTCCATTAGTCCTATAGTCCATTTTCGCTAATACGCCACCAAGATGTAATTTGAAATATCTTAAATATATACAAGTTATGGAAGATATAATCCAAAATGGAAGTTAAAAATAATGTATTTTTTAATCATAATTTTATATAAATATTACTTATATTGAAGTAGAAATTGTTTTTATTTTAGCAATCTTAATTGCAATTGAGTAAATAGGAAGTAATTTCTAAACGTTAGTTTTATTTTTATATTGTTAAAATTAAGAAATATATGGGGATTCACATATAAGGCAAAAATTAGCTTATATAAATATCAAGATATAGTCCAATTCTCGAATTAGTCCACAAACTGGGTGCAAATGAGGCAATGCGCTATAGCTGATTTTTTCGGAGCAACGACAAAATGCATGTAACTTGAGGTCTACACGTAACATAATATGTAAGATGAGATTGTCAAATTCAATCGCAGAGAGAATTATGTTACGTGTAGACTTCAAATTAGTGTTATCTCAATATTAAAGGAATTTTTATGAGAGCGTTGTTATAAAAGCACATGTACATGAAAATAAAATAGTGTGCATGTGTGAGTGTTTTTTAAAATAAATGAAAAGCGATGTTTTTTATAAAATTTCTGTGTTAAATAAATGAATAAATGTGTTTAATTGATTCATAAATTTTAATTTGTGTGAAAAATTAAAAATAAAATAGCTAATTATGCAAAAGTGATACATGTTAACTCAATGAGCATATGCATAAAATGAAATCTTATCATAATAGTTAAATTACGTTAAATTCGACATTTTCTTTTTAGTATTCTGCCGACGTTTTTTCTCATGTTATCTCAAAGTTAAGAAAAAAAATATCTTCCAAGATATAAGATTAAAGGTCTAGTTCAAGGCGAATTCATACTTGGTGGCAGCACTAGGGCAACAATTACAACAATACAGCAACAACGTTCATTTTTGTTTGTGTAAATCGTTAAGAAATGCCAAAAAACAGAGAAGAAAAGCAAAAACATAAAGAAGAAAAGCAAGAAAACACACACACAAAGTAAGAAAAAACACTCACACATAGTAAGAAGAACACACCGACAATGCGTTTTGACATTTTTTGGTGAAAATACGAGTAGAGCAAAATATAGTCATCTGCCGTTATGCTGCCACCTGGTAATGGATTCGCCTTGGTCTAGTTAGTAAAAACGTATCGCGTTGATGAGAAGGTAAGAAAGAGGCTAATTTATTTTACTCTTGATGTTAATTTATAAACAACTTGTAACGTATAGTCATTATTAAAAAATACACGTACAAAATTTAATGGAACTTTCATATACTACTATAAAAAATACCATAAAATTTCCCTGAATATATTAAAGTCTTAATTTGTCTCATGTTAGGAAAAAAAGAACTGCACTTTCCATCTCTGGCGGAACATAGCAAAGTATTATATATACACGAAATGTTGGCAGTTATAAAAACAAAGCAGAGAACACAATTATTTCCAGTGGAGATGTCATGGTGCACGCTAAAGTGAGAGTGAAATAGAATTAAATACAATTACGAAGGCTCACGTACGAAAACAAGTCATATAAGGGAAGCCAAAATTATATATATAATTTTTTCGAAAACTTGTATTATTATGTATTATATATAAATTTTTTAATTGACATACAAATTTAAAATAGCGGAGTTCAGTGTTTGATGCAAATGGTCTTGCGAAAGTGCAAATTATCGTAGCTTTTTTAAGAAATTTTGTGTATTTTGTTGTTGGATTTCATAAAAAAGCTACGACATTTTGCATTTGCACTTTCGCAAGGCCATTTGCATTCATTACTGAATTTCTAACTATTATTTCCGAACTATTATTTAGGAATACATATTTACAGCGTTTTTTTTAGTAAAAAGAATTTGTAAATTTGATAACTACATTGTTTGAACTTACATTTTCATTTGTCCGTAATTATTATAAAGATTTTTATATATGTATATATATGTAGGTTATACTCACGTTCTTTACTACTCACGGCTCAAAACTCAAATCTCATAACCATTGCTTGTTTTTTTATATTTTTCACCATGGTAGAATAATATTACAGGTAGCTGCATAACTAATACAAATGTAAATTTTGGGATAGAAAATGTCAAACATTAATAGAGAGGGTATGTGTGTGTTTGTATAATTGAAGCAGCAAAAATACGTGTGGTATTGTGTGTGCATCATTGTTATTTCACATATACACAACATTTGATAGTTCCTACCAAGGCGAATTGATACCCTATTAGTAAAAATTAGCATCAGCTGACTATACCAAAGTGTCAAACTCTATGTAAAAAACTAAACAACAACTTTTTATGTATGCATTTAACATGACAGTTTGGTAAAGTCCAGTTGTTGTTGCACTAATAAGCCACTTGGTATTAATACGCTTTGGTTCGTACCATGAAAATATAAAATAATATATAATTTGCTGGCGTTCCAGTGCTACCTTGTATATTATTCTACCATGTTTTACACCCTATAAAAAATTAGTTGTCATCAGCGTTGCCGTTTTAGTTCAACTCTTCTTTTTTCCGAACAAAATTTTTGTCCCGATAAAATTTGTATATACTGTGAGTTTTTTGCAACACGATTCACCCACCCATTTCGAACAATTTTTCTGGAAAATCAAAACTACAACATGTTATATGAAAATAAAAAATAACCATGTTGTACAATTTTTTTAGAAATTTGGTAAAATACAAGTGTTTATGGTAATAACGAATAAACTAAATATGTACAATGATATATACGTAGTGTCCACAACTGAATAATTTTCATCATAACACCTAATATAACGCCGGCAGAGAAATTGTAAATTTTTCATTCACATCAATACATGGGGTAGACGTTGATGAATTTATTTTTTTCATCGTCGTACAGCTAAGATCGAACATTTACACCTTTATATGGGCAACAATAACCGCCAGCAAATATATTTAATATTTTTATAATAAGATTTATTTAATAAATAAAATTTATGGTTTTTCATAAAAAAATATTTATTTCTTATAATTTTCTTTAATTCTAATAAAGAAAATTAACATTAAAGTGAAAACAACAAATGAAATGATGTTTCATATCATAGTATATTCATCTGAGCTTGAGCTCTGATGATTATATCATAACGCTGATTTAACATTAAAGGCTGATTTAGCCGACCATAACGTTGATGTAGTTGCATGTGCTAATCGTTTCTGTCACATTGGAAAGCTATGAGACAGAAACGATCAGCACATGCAACCACATTAACGTTACGCTCGGCTAAATCAGCCTTAATAAATTGAGTCTAGATGTGATGAATTTTCATCATGATATCAATTTCACATTCATCATGCTATAAATTCATCAGGTGTGGACACTATGTTATATTGTGTATGATAGTACTTGCATGTAGGCTTGCCAGACGTACTTGATTTGGCTTGGTTGTCAAAGGTTTTTTTAAGGATTGTCAAGATTCAAGCCAAAATACTATTTGTCAATCTAAAAATTTATTTCTATTCTTTTAACAACTTAACGCACGATTTTCAATGAAGTATAATATATTAGACGAGTAGAGAATAAATCAAAATTTATATGGAAATGAAGTAAAAGTTATAATGAAAATCTTCCTCTAAGAACTTCTCCTTTTGAAATCAAAAGCTAACAAATTGTTTTAAGTAATTTTATCAAGGGTGTCCCTTACAAAAAACTGTCGTAACTTTATTAGAAATAGAACACTTTAGCTTGGATACTACTAATAAAAACTCCTCGAGTCTATAGACAATGATAACTTATATACATACTACGATTTCTAGTGACTGAAACAGGACGAAGGGTTGATTTCGTTAGTATTGTCGCTTCCTGTAATTAGATAATTCGTTTTGTAAAGAAAGAAAAAGGATATCATTTACCCAATTACTGATAAAAACTAATATCGAGAAAAATTTTAAATTAACAAAATTTCATACAAATTTAGGCTGCCGTACCTTAATTTGATAAGATCGTTAACATATATACCAAATATATGTGCGAAAATAAAAAATTTTAAGTGTACAATATCTTTATTTGTGTTGTAATGATTTGTTTTACATTAACGCAAGTTAAATAAGCTACTAGTGCGTTTAGATCTGAGCGAAATCTAGTATATGTAATTCGTCACTAGATTTCAATGAAATTGAATTAAAATCTAGTAAATTAATTTTGTTTTTACTACCTTATACAACATTTTCTGTAAACGGTGAATTAGATACGTCGATACAACGCTAGAGCGTGCTCTACAAAATTATTATACAAATGGTTTGAGAATTTGTTACGTTTGCACTTGTTGGGTTGCAGTTTACGATAAATTTTTAGTCAAAGGATTTTCTTCTGGAAACGAAATCTTTATAAATGCCAAAAAAGCTTTGTGTAAACGGTATAGATTTTGATAAAGATTTCAAATGAAATCTACTAGATTTTGCTTAAACGCACTATAAGAAAAATTACGGGGAAATTAATGTAAATTGTAAGTCCAAAATAATTATCGTAAAAAACTTCAGACTTCAAAATAGAGGACGAACAGGACCAACCTTGAAGTAGTTCAATCCAAATAAATAAAAACACTTTTGAAATCTGATCATAAATGGCGGAGTTCTGACTGAACACATACAATATACAAACGAATTGATAGCCTTCTCCAATTTTTGTTTAAATCGTTTAAGGATTGAGTTTTTATTGTTTCGAATATGTTTAAGTTAATGTCAAAATTTTTTTTGTAAATCAAGCTTTTTTAGATCTCTTTGTATTGATGTCATTTTTTTTACAGAACTATCAATTTTAAGGATTGTGCGTGATCTACTTGAGCCAATATTTTTAATCGTTTGAAAAATTCTATTGTAAAACATTGTATGATAAAAAAATTTATGTAATAAAACTCCGTTAAAAATAAAGTCATATCCCAGTAAAAAATAATCGAAATGTTGGAAACAGTACAAATTTTTCATGTTATACAAATGCGCTTCACAGTAGCGACAAATGTATTGCCTGAATATTTTTTTTCGGTTATATTTATTTATTGTATCTTCAATAAAATTGAACTAACAATAAGTAATCAAATCTTAACTCTAAAATTTAAATTTTTAATTCCAGCCAGTGCCAGACAAAAATATTTGTTTCAGCGGTTGCTTGTTTAACAAAATAGCATCACATATGTAATTACTAGGTGGCTTTCAATTTATTCATGTGCCATTCGAATTTTAGAACAGGATGAATCTCTAAAAGTCGAAAATTCAATGCTAGAAGCACAGATGACATGAAAACTAAAATCTAATTGAGATTTTGTCATATGCTTTAGGTATTTTGGTTTCATTTAACGAACTTTTTCATTCTAAAAATCCTATTTTGTATTAACCGAAACACTAAGTTAAAAACACGTTATTGCTCCTAAGAGCTGGCTTACACAGAGAGACATTTGTCGCGCAACATTTGATTCAGCTGTGAGAAAGACAGAGGCAACAACACAGTCTTTATCTGTCTGTCGCACAGCTGAATCAATTGTTGCGCGACAATTGTTTCCCTGTGTAAGCCCGGAATTATTCAAATTATGGAAAAACATATCATGTGTACTATTTCTGGTTCCGTATAATTTGGGTCATGTGTAATTTCCAAGTTCTTCATTGGCAACACTGAAAATAAGTACACACTGGATACAAACCAGTGATGGAAAATACAGATTTTGAAATGGTATTGAGCCTTAACTAAATAAACTTTTTTTACCTTAATGGTACTTTTTCAAGAATTGATAATGTAATACTTCAGGTATTCTTTATTATCATACAAAGGAACCATTCTTGACATATTAATATATTTTATTACCATTTCCGTTGTTTTTTCTAGATGTATGTAATTGGAGCTCTTGAAGATATTCGGATTTATGTTCACTGTAAATATGGAAATTCCGGTGTATTGTTGGTTATTAAATTTTGAAAATTTAGATATCTTGAACTAGCAAGGCAGAAAATATGAAATAAAGTTCAGCCAGTGGCTAGAAAAAAATTTTGTTTCATGCACAGAAAAAGCTAAAATACGAATTCAATTGCTAACCCACATATTCATAAATGATTAGTTAACTTAATGTGTGGAGTAAAACCGCTTTTCCCAACATTATCTTCAATAAATTTTTATGTATATGGGGGTAAAACTGCAGATTCATTTAGCTTTTGAAGCTCAATCTACGATGAAAATATATCTTATTTCACTCGATACGAAAATACTGAGGACTTATAATTTGATTTGGGTATAATATCAAAGTGCAACTTATATAGTCTACTACATGTAACAATGAATTTTATACCAGTTATAAATAGTTCTCTAATAACTTCTGTTTGAACAAATTTTATTTCTTCAAATGAAGATATCAAGAGTTTTCGAATAAGTTTTTGAATATAATGGGTTCAATATTAATAAACCGGAAAAAATAAATTTTTTAACGTTACAGATAGGAAAAAGTACTTTTTATGTCATGCGGGTACTGAGGTATTTTGAGAATGACAAAGTAATATTAATAGTACAATAGTACTAAATTTTCCATCACTGGTACAAACTACAGTTTCGTTATTGCATGGCTAATGAACGGGGTTGTTAATACCCAGTAAAAAAGTGATTCCGAAGAACTCATGAAAATGTTGAGTTTGCCATTTGGAATTAGTGAAAATTCGGATCATTCATAATGTTTTTGACATAGGGGTCGTTGTAAGAAGTTGTCTTTTTCGTTTTAAAGGCGATGCTAAGAAACATATAATTTTTGGAGTTATACCTACATATAACAATTTATTTTGTTCTAGGAAAATGAGTAGAAAGTAACCCATTTTCGCAAATATTTTCTTATTATATTCTGTTCATATCTTATAGGTTTGATAATATTATCATATTTACTATGTATTGTTATGTATTTTTTCATAATAAATTTTAATGTACATATGTAACGATATTAGTTCATTATCGATTTTTTAAAAAGCATTGTGGGTATTTCGTAAAACTTTATATGAATTACAAATTTTCGTATAACTAAACTAAATCTTTCCTTACTTATGTATTAATTATGTATCTGCATGCATTTAATATCGAAACTTTAGACACAATGATATGTTGTTCCTTGAAACGTACTTGACATTTTTTTACTGGGTATGTAGTAGATACTTTATTAAGCAAAGCATTGTTGTTTGAATATATACACATATGTTATACATTTATAGCTATCTGCTCTTTGAATAAATTTTAATTTTCTATTAATTCTCATTCAGCTCATTTTTTCTTTTCTTGAAATAATTATGGTTAACGGTAGTTTAGTTATCGCTTCTCGGCCTTATGGCTAAGATCAAAGTGTAGTATCTGTTCTTATCAGCTTAACATCTGATAGATCCTCCATCGGAGGACAACAAATGTTAAACTGATTTTTGGAAATAGACGGAATGTTTAGGGGCTTGCTCCACTTCTGTCACGGGTTGGCCCGGTATTGCAGTACCGCCGGGATTTCGGCCCAATAATTGAATCAATTTGATATTAAGTATTGTAGTGTATCTAAGAGAAATCAAATATTTTTCTAAAAACCTCTCGTTTCAAATAATGTTTTTTTTTAAAGCATAATTGGTATTTTGGATATATGTATATTCGGTAACGTTGTTTGGATTAAAGTGTAGCTATTCTAGTTAATAAAAATTTACTAGAAAAGTAATTTGCAGTCTGTGACGCTCAAGTTAATGCTTTTCGGTTATACGTGCAAGTTGTGTTGTGCAATTGTTTTAACAGATAAATATTTTAACTAGAGTTGGGGTATAATCAGCGTTGCCAGAATGATGATTTTATCATATTTTTAAAGCAAAATATGATTTGATGATTTTCTTTCTCCCAAATGAGGATTTTTCATACTTGCTTGGAAATATTTTAAATTGTTATTTTAATTGTTTAGAGCATTAATTCATAATTTTCCATCGTTTTTAACATAAAAGTTCATGGTACTTCATTGTGCAGTGCGTAAACTTTCTCTTTCTTCTAAAATAATCACTTTTCGATTTTAGCGACTTTTAATATGTAAATAATTTAATTTGTTTAATATATTTAGCAACTCCTGAGATGCTTTCCCAAGACAACGTTCCATATCATAGCACTAGAGAAATTCTTTTAACAAATTTGTTAAATTTGTTAATTTTTATGCTACAAATAAAATTCTTGACTGACACTTTTTGGTACACAATATCAGTCAAAAACCATTGTGGCCGCTATTTAGCAAGCAAAAATTTTAGCAAAAACATATGTTTTTGGATACTTTTCGGAACTTGTTTTTCGTTAAATATTTTATGAAATTAATTTTTTCGAGGAAATTTATTAACATATAAAACTTTTGAAGATTTAGAAGCTAATATATATTTATTGCATTTTTTGGCATTCAGACATTCATAGTGGGAGAATGAGACCCTGTTCTGCAAACAGAACAGGCAGCGCTATTATATTTTTTTATATTAAAAAAAGCAAATTTAAAGCAAATAGCTATATTAATTCAAATACATAATTTTATTTAGCAGATATTGATATTTTGTGAAAGAAAATTAGTGTTTGTCTAATCAAATAGCAAGAATAAAATGAACAAAAAAGACTAAGATGAACAAAAAAGACTGAACAATTCCACCTTGTTCATACCACTGAATTATTCAATTGAACAAGTTCGTTCATGAAGAGCACAACTCTAATTTTAACGGATAAAGAGTAGAGACCTAAAACTTAGGAAGATATGGGGAAACTAAAACTAACTTTTTTATTGAAAATTTGTAAGAATCTGATACATCTGAAATAAATTAAGTTTTCCGAAAACCTTCAATAAAATATATTTTTTACATATTCCCATGGGTCTTCCCTTCTTAATTATGTCCAAAGTAACCAAATTCGCTAAAACATCGAAACCAAAAATTCAATTCAACAGGTTTCTTATAAGTCTGTCCATACGAGCAGCGTTGCCAGAAGCTTTTCGAAGAAAATCATTATATGGCGAAACAAAAATCATTAATTTGTATAAAAAATCATAACAAAATTTTATTCCAAAGCTGAACAATGAGACTTGCAGCAAAGTAAAACAGAAACGCGTTCTTTAAGATTGTATGATTTCCTTCATGTCATCTTCTAGATAGGAGAGTTAGTTACTACTTTTTTGGCAACCAATATTAAAAGATACTTGTAAAAAATTCGTAAAGAAGTTTGAAAATCGGGAGCAATCAGCGAAGTATGTATATAACATATCGCCATGACTGTAAGAACATATAAAAATGCTACAAAATCACTTCCACCGCGAAAAAACACTCGGAAAACACAGTTATATGCACTGGTATACAAAAAACATTTTTCAGATTTTAAATAAAAATATGTGGAATATACAAACTTTAATGCACAAATCCGTTTTCACTTTTTTCCTAGCACGTACAGATTTTTTAATGGGAATGACTTAGATTTTCACTAGTAACATCAGTATAGTTTTCCCTAGCTCGAGAATATTTTTTTTTCAGACTAATGATAACAATTTAAAGTTTTTGCAGCTCTAATTTCGTTTATGAGTTTTTGAAAACGAACAATTTTGCAGAAAAAAAAATCGCCAGTAATTTCTGAAGAAACAGTTGAAAATATAAAAAATTAATATGCATGACTGGCATATTTATTCAAATCGGATAATTCGTTATCGAGTTAGGGTGATATATATCGACGTTGGTATTTGAAATATTAGTCGTACCCATTAAAAAAATCTGTACATGATAGAAAAAATTTTAAAATTATTTGAATTTAACCCATTAAACTTTGTATATCCCACAAAAATTTTTATCATCGAACATGATTGATAGTTTTCTCATTCAAAATCAAACCAAAAGCTGATGAATGACTTCAATAAACTTTTATGTTAAAAACGTTTGAAAATTATATATTAATTGATCCAAACAACTACAAAACATAAGGCATGATATGTTTCAATAACTATTTATATATCGTCACAGAAAACGCAGATTCATTTAAAAAAATAAAATTCTTATACATTTTAATATAAAATACTAAATTAAAAACTATGTGGCTTTATTTCGGCTATTGTGTTACTTTTGTTTACTTTAACAATGGCGATTTTATAGTGCGCGTCATTATTGCAGACACCAACTTATCACATTTGTCAACCTACATATATTGTTAACAGATGCATAAAACATATAATGTGAAGCAAAAATAGTAAGGGAAAAATCTAAAAATAGTTGAGAAATTCTGTGTTGGATACTATGGTTTAAAAAAACATACAGCATTGATAAGAATCTTTTTCGAAGATTATTTCGAAAAATAAACAGAACGCGCGACCCTTAGCACATGCAAAAGTGAGATTTGCGATTTCAAACTCACAAGTGATTTTTGCCATTGTAATTCCAAAAGAGCAATATCACCTACGCTAAAATAGAAAACCGTCTAAGTTTGATTTCAAACGGCCAAAAATTTCGGACTTCAGACCGATTTGATTACAAAGATTTTTCAAAAGCAAGTGAAGTTCTGAAAACAATAGCATGGGGTCCACGTCGTTACTTTCAAACATTTTATTTACTTTTTGAACATCAGAAAGTAATGGCCTTAAAAATTTAAAATAGAGTAAATATTTTTCACTCTACAAATTTTTCAAGACTTTAGCTTGATGGTAGGATTCCGAAATAGATGCAAGTTGAAAGTTAGTTTTTAATTCCAACCCTTGTATGCTTATTACACCATGATGTCGATCAAATCTGCCGCAGTGAATGTTTCTGTACTGCTTTATATGGTTACGGCACATAAATTTATTCTGAATAACTGTTTTATTTATTTTGAAATATAAATTATTTACACGAAATTGAAATTAAAGAAAAAGCTAAATGAATTGTTGAAAAAAGCTGCAAAAAAGCTAAGAGCATAGTTGCCAGATGAAATAGGGATGAATTCGTCAAATTTCGACCGAAAAATCGTCAAAAACTTCAAAATAGTTATTCGAAATCGTGAAAAATTTGTCATAAGTAAAAAACACTATTTCGTGGTTAATAAAACAAATTTTGTATAGAATAATAATTTATTATGAATAGCATAACAAATAAATTAACAATTTTGCCATAAAGTAAACGAAATTATTATTAATAAAGATATCAACTGTTGTTTTAACTGTATAAACAGTATTTAGTGTATTTTTTTAGAAAAACTATAAACATACATAAACATTAATTAAAATTTGTATGAGAGGCTTAGTGAAATAACTCGGTAAGCCACAAAAACAAAATATTGATTAGTTCAACTTTTAAGTTTAATCAAAATTTTAAATTGGATGGTTTTTGGAATTTTCTACTTTAAATACGCAGCATTATTATTTGCAAAATAGTAGAATTTATCAAAAAATTTCTCTAGGATGCAAATCTATGGCAAGAGAATGAGCACATAAATCCAATTTTTGATTTTATGGGGCTTACGAGTTAAAGCCCTTCATGTATTCACAAAATTTTATCATTACTAATTTAAAAATGCAATACCAAAAACTTGCAGCATTTAAATTCTTTATGTGCATACATATGTACATACATCTCTCTCTCTCTCTATGAATGTGACATAGCCATTTCTCAAAACACCAAAATTTTCAAGTTAGTAAACATGTTCATTATTACCCTCTTTATGCGTAAAAAAACTTTTCAAAAATAAATCTAAATCTAACCGCCAGTTTTTGACTTGAGTAATTAAATATTTATTTTGTTAATTTTCATATAAATTTAAATTGTAATTAAATACAACCTCCGTTTTTCAGTCGTATTAAGTTCTTCTTACTTAATTGTGGCAAAAATATGGTAGCACCATAAAATATTATAAATTTCCCATAAATGTCCCAAAAAAGCAGCTGTTCAACATAAAACAAAAAAAAAATTCCAAGAAATATATTTTTCTCCATATAGGAAATAAGAATAATGATGGATTGCTGCAATGTTTTAATAGAATAAAAACAGCTTACAAAATAATAGAAAGCGAAATATAACAAAGAAACCCCAAATTTCTCGCCAATAAAAGTTGATTTGTCAGCGGCCACAAAATCATATGGTAATGTATAGAACTTAAATCGAATTTAAATGCCCAAGATTGGTGAATTAATTTTGATTTAAGTGTTTAATGCAAAACAGAATTTTGTATTTAAAACGAATTTAAACATAAATAACTTTGAAAATCCAAGTTAAAAATTGGCCGTAAGTCAAAGTTATAGCCGATAAAAAGCTAATAACATCCATATCTATTCTAACATTTTTATAACTTTAAATACATTTTTTCGAGATATGGCTTACTAATACATTTGTTAATATTTAAGCATTCTTTTCTAGTGTTTAAAATTTTTTATATTTGATATACATCCATATGTATGTATGCAGCAGTTGATAAATTATAAAGAGGAAGATGTTTAAAAAACTTGTAATACTAAAAATATCAACATGAAGTATGACATAACTATTCCCTTAACTCCTTACTTTTATTACATATTGTAGCAAAAGCTGCGCAGTTCTTGATCAAGTTCAAAATTGTTTGAAAAGTTTAAAAAAATGGTGTCAACTTATAATTCTTAAAAATCGTCAAATTTAAGATAAAAATCTTCCAGTCGTCAAAATGTCATTTTCGACACCCAAAATCGTCAAAATGACGATAAATCGTCACATCTGGCATCCGTGGCTAAGAGCTAAATGAAATATTTCGAGCTAAACATTAAAAAATAATGCTAAATTTAGCTCCAAAAGAGCTAATATATCCACACTGGTCGCACGTGACAAACAATGGAATTTGCAGTGGAAATGCCCATATAGTACTATCTGTGGATAATTAAAGTGTGTTTAAGTCGAATTTAGCAATTTCTGATCGAAAATAACTCATTAATTAGCACATAATTGGAAGGTAAAAGAGTACATTCTCCATAAATTTACGAAATATTCACCTTTACTACTTTAATACGTATCCTGATCTACAAGAGCTTTAAATTGCGGAGTTTACGTGTTGTCAGCTGGCCTTATCTGACCACTTTGAATATTCATACCTTTAAGTCGAACTATTGAGAAGTTCGTAAAATATAAGTGAGATTAAATGTTGCATACAGGACTGCCATATTTGCCGATTTATAGGCATTTTGCCGATTTTTTGCCTCAAAATTATAAAAGTACCGATTTGCCGAGTTTTGCTCCAAAACTGCCGATTTTTTGATAAACACCTAACAGACAGGGTAATTTTTTTTTTATAATTTATTAAGTTTGGGCAACACTGGAATATAATAAATACACTGTTACATTAAAAAGAGACAAGTGTTAATCAGTCAGCGCTTTTACTAAAGAGAAAAAGAGTTAGGTTTATTTACAATTACCCAGTACACATTTATTCTGACATGTCTAACGTCAGTTAAAATCTGAGACTTTTCTAAACAATCAACCGGATTAGTCGGCAGTTTTCTTGCACGATGTTTCTGCAAATTTTCTGAAATATCCGATTAATTTCCTTAAGATATTTAACAGAATAGTCTGCACATTTTCTGATCTAGTTCTTACGAGTTTTCTGACCCATTTCAGCACTTTGTCTGATTTTAGTTTTTGTGATAGTTCTCATTTTTCTTTTTAGAGTTTGCGCATAAATGTTTGAATTTTTAAACTTTTAATATATGGATCAATGTTTTCTAATAAGCTGCCATTGGCGGCAGAAAAATGTATGCCGGAAGAAGAGTCAAAGAAGTCTTAAACCATTATGATTCTATGTGAGAATTTTATACGATATTTCTGATAAATTTCAAATTTTAGCTCCGAATTTTGTAAGATATTTTCTGATGTTTTGTCAGAAATTTTTCCGACATTGTTCAGACATATCGAAAATTCCTTTTGAATTTCCCTTGAAAATTCTTCAGAGTTTCTACAGATTTCCTTTTTGGCAAAGTTTTTAAAATTTCCTCAGACAAAGAGTTCCGCTTTCTTTCTTGTCAACAATTCAATTGAAATTTCTTTTTATATTTTATTTTAATTGATTTTTATGTTATTTAATATGTTATAAGCATTAGTTAATCCTGAATTGGTCTGTTTTGTTATTTTTGTTAATAAAAATATGGTTTATTGTATTTAAAATGGGTATTTTGAATTTGTTGATCAACATTTTTCGTAAATTTGAACAGAGTACTTAGCTTATCGCAGAGATATGTGAGAAGACTGGGAAGGGGTACACAGCTTCTTGTAATATTAAGCAACAACCACAAATGCCAGATTTGACGATTTTATGTTCCAAAAATAGCAAAGTGACGATTTGACGATTTTTTCATAAAAAGTGACGATTTTATGCAGTGCTAAAAATATAGCAATTTTCTTTTAATAAATATTATGTCAACGAGACAGTTTGATTTTCCTCGTTTTAAATGTGTATGAAGAGGTCATACATAGACGAGGACGTGTAAATAAGTCCGTGGGTTTTTGAAATTTCCGCTCACTGCTCCTTTCAATAGGTATCTGTCAGTTGATAGGAGCAATATTGCCCCTTCAGTTAAAAGGCGGAAAATTTAATAAGCCACGGACTTAATAACATGCCTTCGTATATGTATCACGTTTGTGTTTGAAATCTATTGATAGTAGACTACCCACAATATATAAAAAAAAGTTGGCTGTACATTATACAAGTATTTTGATGTGCTGAATCCGAATCTGAGGCCGGTTTGACTCGTTGTCCTTCAAATTTCGAGCAAATAGCGAAGAGCAGAAGATTTTCTAAATTTTTAAGAGCTTTTCGAAATTTGCGGCATAACTAGCTGCGAACATATATTGTCATGTTTCAGTTTGATTGTTTTTTGACAAAACTGTCAATAAATTAATTGAATTTTCTTGTGCCCGATTTTTTTTGACGATTTTGAAATGACGATATCTTTCTTTTTTATCGTCAAATTGACAATTTTCCGGTAAATTTATCTGGCAGCTCTGCCAACAATAAATTCTATATATATTAGTATGTTTCCACGGGTTTATTTCGACAAATCATGGTGATTTAAACAAATCATCTTGATTTATATATGATTTATCATACTTTTGCATACGACCAAATTACCTCAAAGTAGGTGATTTATTTTAAATTATGTCGAAAATACTATTTTTCGAACTGAATTTATCTATACAACCCTGCGTTACTTTTAATATTACAAACTCCATCCCTGGGTCATCCATCAATTGTGATTGACAATTTCAAAAAATTACACTAAAGAATATTTAATTAATTTTAAATGTCAATCTATATATTCAAAAAATTCAATTACAGCTGCTGTGAACACCTTGTAAGGTAAGCGCATCATTTGACTACGAAAATTCGAACACCAAATCACTCACAAGCTCGGTGGAAACACTTCGAAGTAATATACCAAAATCTTCGAAATTTAAAGTTGGTGGAAACATACTATAAAAAAGCAAAAGCTGCAGAGCAAGCATTTCATTGTATGGACACGAGTACAACTTCAAAAGAAAATTGCAGAAGCAAAAGTTGACTCTTATGGACATGGACTAATAAAATATATTATAATGTATGTAAAAGTGCCCACAAACTTGACCGTGTGATTTGTTCGTGCTCGACGTCTTGGTACTCGTTAATGGGGCTGTGCGCGCACAAATTTTCAATTTCTTGTGATTTGTGCGATGTGTTAAGCAGCCCACACACGGATGATTTGTGCGAGTGATTTGTTCGCGTACCAAATCTCCACTAACGACGAACAAATCACAATAAACTTAAACGTCAACAAGTTCCTACACATGAATTGCAATTAGATAGTATATTATTATTATTTATTTCTGTTTTTATTTTTATACATACATATATATTGCTTTTACTTTGTGAAACTACATTTTCTTTTCTAAATTCTATGAAAAATTGCATTCGTAGTATAAAAAAAAAACATTCAATTGGTGGCGCACAAGCCCACTGGTGGTACCTACTATATAATTGTTCTAAAAACGCCATGATACATTTTTTATATATATGTATATATGTATGTACATAAATAATAGGGTTGCCAGCCGTGCTATATAATGTATAGTATTGTACTATATTTTGAGTTTGTGTACTATATATTTCATTCTCTTTTGCAAAACTGAATCTCAAAGCAAATAAATTTTAATTCAAATCTTGCAATGTGAAAGATCGTATAACAGAAACGTAATACTCGGAAAATTCCAAGAAATTTTCGCAAAAAAACCATAGGTCGAAAATGAATACCTAGCTCACGCAAATCGACATGATATGGGCCAAAACAAATAATACCAACAAACCAGTTCTCCTTCGACCTTCTAATTTTTATAAAATTTGGTACGCATGATGCCTCTATTATAGCTAGTGTTAATGCGAATTCTTGGCACGGTCCCTTTTCTGGTTCGCGAAAGCTGAAAAAATTTAGCAAAAATATAATAACCCGACTTTAAAAAATGAAAAACAAAATAATTTTTCGTTCCGAATTTCTGAATAACTTCGAGACAGTTAAAAATATAAAAATTATTTATGGAGGACTTAAAGATACTTTTATTTCCCATATTTTTTTTTGTTTGATTTATCTAGATCGTTTAAACTGTTCACGAGTTATGATGTAAGCTATGTTAGTGCTATTTTCCACACAAGTAAATGTATATAGTATTTTGGAATCTTATAAGTAACTTAAGGCGCGTTCACACCATAACAGCAACTGTCGTGATAGTAATGCCATATCAGTTCATTTCTATGAGAAATTGTCGCACTATCAAGCAAAATAGGATTTTGGGACTTTGCTGTCGTGGCATCAACTGTTCTGTTTACTGCCTGCCATCGTGTGAATGTTACTTTAAAACCTGGGGAAAATATAATTTTTTTTAATTTTTACTTTTTTACAGTTAAGCCACCATAACTTAGCCATTTACTAATCGATTTTCAAGACACACGCCTTGTTTGAAAGATAAGAATCGTGATCTGAATCTGAGAAATTTTCTTAAAAATACGTTTTGAAACAATGAAGTTATGATTGTTTAAATTTGAAACTCTACGTAAACCGTTTTTTCGCTACATTTACTATTAGAAAATCAAGTTACGAAGTCACTAAAGGTATTTTAGTTCTCTATTGGATCCAACAAAACAGAATTGGTACATCAGAACCTCTGAATAATTCTTGTGTATCACAGTGTAATTTACCACATATATTTCAGATAAGTTCATACCTGCTCTCTATTCTTCCGCTTCGGCGTTCACAGATTGAATGTTTTCAGTTATGAGAAACAGAGCGAGTATAGACCTAATAAAAAATTAGATTTTGATATACATGAAACTGAAAATTTAATGTAATAAACGATTTGAAACTTTTATTGTAGACCAAACATTTTTAAAAGATGCAAAAATATACTTTTTATAAAAAATAAATACTTAATAAAACATCAATTTATTTTGTTTAAAGTTTTTTATTAAATATGTACAATACACATACATACATACATACAATACAATTAAAACTTGCCCAAGAAAACTTGCTGTACATAGACTAACTTGTTAAGACGGGGTTCACACAGGACTATTTTTGTTGCGCAACTTTTAATTCAGCTGGGAGAAAGACACAGAAAAACTGTGTTGCTTTCACTGTCTTTCTCACTGCTGAATTAAAAGTTGCACAACAAAAATTTTCTTGTGTGAACCCGGTCTAACAGATGTCTCTTTTTAATGCAACAAGTATTCCAGTGTTCCCCAAAATTAATAAATTATACTAAAACAAAGTTAAATTGATTTAAGCCTTTATAAGAAACCAGCATTTTTGGAGCAAAAATTGCCACTTTGATATTTTTCAAGAAAAAATCAGCAAATATGACAGGCCTGGATACACTTGTCATATATATGCAACTTTATTTTTTCCCGTTGGTAATATTCAGCAACAACACATTCTATGGAAAAAAAGAAAAACTGCACAACAAGAATTTCATTGTATGGACACGAGTGCAACTTCAAAAGAAATTTTAAGAAAGTTGCAGAGCCACAGTTGAACCGTATGGGCGAGGATTATGCAAATTTAAAATACTATAAACGGCCATGTCACAGAGTTCAATTCCGTTCGGAAACGGAATTCAATCCACCCTAACATGTCAAACCCTATCTGGAGCATACCGCAGCATAGTAGCGCCGTCAACAGTCTGGACACACCTGACAAATTTGCGTATTTTAGTTTTCTTTTTTAGACACCAGCTGCTACAAAAATAAGGGAAGGTTGAATTCCATTTCCGAACGGAATTGAATTCTGTGACATGGCCGAAAAATAGTTATTTTTGGGTTGAAAAAATATAGCAGAAAAACAGAAAAAAAGTACACAAGTACACATTGGAAAAAAATTACCAATTTTATTTAAAAGTAACCGAAACGGCAGGCCTGCCAGGGAATTCTCCTAGGGGAACAAAATAGAAATTTTGGTTTAGCGAAAACTATAATTGATAAACATATATTGTAGACATACAATTTTGAGAACTACCGAAATTTTTTTTTGGTCAGCTATAGTTTATAGAATATCGTGGTTTTTATTTTTTAGTCATCAATCTCTTTTTTGCTTCTAGACGTACAAACTGTACTTTAAAATTAAAAAAACAGCGTTATCAACTCGGTACTTTTCGCACCTTTTTGAACTTTTCGATGCGAAAAATTCTTAAGTTAATGCTCGATAATTTTATAGTTTCATTTTTGGTGCTTTTCATTTGTGACGGTGGTACTAAACACAAAATTCAAAAATAAATTTCTTTATCTAAAAAAATATCTTTTGCAGACTTCTATATTTTCATAAATTGCAGCATTTTTGTTCATTTTTATTTCTGTTGTTACACTCATAGAAAACTGTATTATCGCATTGATGACACCCTGTCATCAGAATTCTGACAGTAATGCTATGATAGGTGTCATCTATAAAAGAAAAACATATATCAATCTGATGACAAACGTCATCATCGAATTTTGTCATAGTTTAAATGTCATCAATGCTATGACTGGAATGACATCAACACGATGTTACTTATTATATATTATTAAAGTGTAAAATATGTTTAAAAAAATAAGTAACCATTTACAACAAATGTTTGTAGTTTGTATTTTAATACAAAAGTTGTTGTTTTATTTTTTCTGTTTAAACGCATTTCTAAAAAGTTGAAAAACATGATATAGCATTGACGTGGAGTTATCAATATTACTATAACAGAGTTAATAATAAAATATGCAAGTATTTTTAAAAACTAAGCCAGTACAGCATACATGCACAGACAAAACATTAAAGCAAATGATAATATGACTCATTTTCAACATATTGATGACACTTAGTCATCATATGTATGTCCCATCGATAATGCTTATGTTGAGTTTGTGCTGCCGATGTTTTTCATGGTGACATACATAGCTGATATGGTAAAGGCGTTCGCTTATAAATGTGCGATGAATTGAGGAGCCTGGAATCAAGAAAAGGAAAAATAGCAAAAAGTAAAACTAAAATAGAAACAAGTAAAACTAAGAACATATAAATATATATAATTGCTTTAATCATTCCATTGCTGACAGCTAATGTAAGGTTGTCATCACAATGGTGTAAAGTGTCATTTGGTCAAAAACGAAGACAGCATTGGTGTCAAATTACATCAGCGCCATGACTCTCTTTCTATCAGCGACATCATATTGATGACATTTTTTCATTAAATTGATATAAATTAGTCATTTCCCTGATGTCGATGTGTCATTGCATTGATGATAGATTTGTCATCATTGGCATTGATAGCCAGCTGATGTAAAGGTTGACATCACAGTGATGAAAATCGGGGTAAAAAACGAAGACACTTGACATAGCATTGATGTCAAATTACATCAGTGTAGGAAAAGTTTGAAAAATGTATAAACTTTCCACCTCAATATTTCAAAACTTGAGCTTTCCATACTAGCATTTCAAAATGCTATACCTAAACCAATTTTTGAAAATTTCTAAAGATAAGGTCACTTTTCCTGTGGAACATCACATATAGATATTCGTACATGCAAAGTAAATTAAAACATAAAAATTAAAACGCAAATAGTTCTAAAAAATGCCAAATGATTTTGCAAAACTTCGGAAACAAATGCTATATGGTAAAAGCATTTTTTCATGCCAGATGGTTTAAAAAATGATGGATGTAACATGAAATATGCTGATTTGGCAACGATGTAGGTATGTATATAGTATATGAAAAAAAAGAAAACTTGAATAAACTTAAGCAGTAACAGAAACTGACTATTGTTAACGTTTATGAATAAAACAAACGTAGAATATATACATATACGTTGTATCAATACAAAGAATGCAATGCCAACCCATAATCTTTTAATTTTTATCTACAAAATTTCTTAACTTAAATCCGTTTTCAACTTCAAATACCTACTACTACATACTCACAAGAAAGAAAAATCGCTAACTAATTTCAAAGAAGTAACTCTTTTTTCTTATCGCAACAAAAGCAAAAAGTCAACGAACCACAGTTAAAGCAAACAAACAAAACAAAATGCCTAACAAACACAAAAGGTACAGTAAAAAATCTACTTATTTTTATAGTCTACTTTAAGGCACTACAACAAAAGTCATTGCAATGCATATGTGGTAGGCATTGAAATGAAATAAAAAACACCAGTTTAAATAAAACAAAAATAGATGAAAATAAAAAAAAAAACTACAACAATTTGTCACCTTATTTTCTTGCCTACATTTCGAAAATGAAGAGCAAATACAAATGCAGAGTTAGCAGAAGGGTAAGTGTGAATGCATTCATATGAGTAAACTTAATACAACAAAATACGTGTACTATAGTAGCAATCTTTGCAAATGATTCCATGTGTGTTTGGGTGTGTGTGGTAAATATATGCAATATAAAGTGTAACATACACTAGGGCGTCTACATTAAAGTAAATACTATGCGCACTTGTTTCTGTATAAAAATCACACACTAAAAATGAAACCTGACAAAAAAATGCAAATAAAATACAAAACATCATGCATTTGTATTCAACATGCCGTAACATGCACTAACTATACTTATACATAAGCACTTGCATTTTTAAAAACACAGTAAGAAAGGGTGCTGTAATGTGAACTGAGCAGCTAATGGAAAGTCTTCTCGCTAACTGCATGTACTCAATTTATGACCATTCCAGTCTCTTTTCTATATAATCACCTACATAAATTAACTCATAAATCTTGGTTTAGTGCTCAGTTTTGAAAATTTTATGCTCTGTAATGCATTCAATGCAATTCTCGTTGTCCCATAAATTTCCCTTATTTTATCAGCCTGGAAATATGCAACATTTTTATTGGTTGCTCGAGAGAGTAATTTGAAATTATTTACACCCAGCCGATTGGTCAAATTATTTAGGGGAGCTTTTTGCGCGCATGAGCTTTACCATTAAAAATTTATGGGAGAATTTAATAGTCCGCTCAAAGCGCATTACAAATTTGTACTTAACTAAGTAAAGCTCCCTAAGGATTTGTAGGGAATTTGATGTAATCTCGCTACCGCCTTATAATATGCTATATATATTTTTGTGGTGACTTTAAGTTGATGGTGGTGGTAGTCTGCTAAGTTTTTTGATTTGTTTTGGAGAAATTTGTTTTTTTTTGTTGCTGTTGCTCTTGTTGGCTGCTGTGCTCAATAATGGCAACAGTTATGGGAGTAAAAGAGAAAAAGCCGGTTAGTAAAGAAATGCCGTAGTATTGCACAGACAGACATTTAACTATGAATGTGTACATGGATATACATATGTGAATATGCACACTTGTGTACGGGGAAAAGTACGGAATTGTTGACATTGATGATACACAATGAATTTTCTTCATTAGGGCAAAAGCAGAGGCGTATGGGAAAATTTTTAAAAACGAATATGACTTTCACTTTATTAAAAATATAAAAGGAAAATACGTTTTCTACAGAAGAGTGAATAGATGCGACTAGTTTGTGATAGTTAAACATCTAGTATTTTAGGTTAATTTGAAACGTTTTTTTGGCTCATGTTTGCTGGAAACCATATGCTCCTGGTTTTTTTTTTATCAAGAGAATACCATAAATAGTTCATGTTGTTTCCATGACATGAGGCATATTATGTAGCAGTTATGATTTAACTTTGTGGGTCTTGTGGTTAGGACCATTGCCCGTTTCAGAACAAGCATATACATACACACTTTTCGGCAAGTTTTCTTTTAAAATGTCTGAATAAACATTTTGATCGATAAGTATGTCAATAAAATGATAATACCCTGGTCCTGATTCAGAAAATGACCCCTAAACCATGGTTTGCTTTCGATTTCATGCAATTCAAATGTAGTTCCTAATTTTCTCCCCTCCATACTAGGGGCTTACCATCCGACCCAAACATGTTAAATTTGCTTTCGTCAGTAAACATAACAATAAAATCGTTACTTTCGTAATCTTTTGCAAATTTTAGTCGTATGGATTGATTACGCTTACCAATAAGTGGGTTTTGTCCAGTTGATCTATAATTTAAACCAACTCTGTGACGTAAGTTTCTTATTGTCGATGATCTTGCTTTCTTAATAAAGCCACTTTCAGTCATATAAGCAAGCTTTGGAGCACTTAAAAAGGAGTTGGCTTTTATTATTCTTTCAACGTTCTTCTGTCTCAGAAATATTTTGTTGTTGGACTGTGTTGGTTTGTTTTACACATTTTAGTGTGTGAAGTTCTCTTCTGAAAATCAGGCTGATTTTAATCAAATGTCAAGCTAGCGTACTATTTGAATCTGGAAACCCTAAAACAGGATGACTGTTGAAAGAGGAGCTCTTAATTTTTATAGGTGTGTTCCAGATGAAGAACGAAGCCGTCCGAACTTATCCAAAGTTACATAAACTTGCCCGAAAAGCGTTCTAGATGACAAAAATTGGGCAAGTGAGAGAGCTCATGAGAGAGTAATTTGATTTCAATTTCAAAACCGATTTTAAATATTAAAAAATTTTATTCATGTGCATATAATTAAACACTACATTTAATACATACATACATACCTACCTATAAAAATCAAAAAACATAGAATAACTATATGTACCTACATATGTATATTAATATTCTTAGGGCCATTATTACAACTCGGCTTTAGTTATAATTAGCATTTTATCGGACGGATAAACAGTTTTTCATTATTACAACTTTAATTTAACCTAAAAGTGTGGGATAACTTACTGGGAAGTTCATTCTTCCGCTAACTTTTATCGGCACACATTTTCATAGGCTGCCATACTTGCTTCTTTATCAAGTAAACACCAAGACGTATCTAACAGGTGAACTCACTAGAACACATGACCTTACTCCGGCAAACTTAGTGGAATGATGAAATTATCACAATTTCGTCACAATATGGAGCTTCCCTTCTTTAAGGTATTGGACATTTCATTATAGAGCTACCTGCGCTGATAATTCCATCCATCTTTCAACACTTTTTGACAATTGTAGTATAGTTTCTACAACAAATTTATACTTGTTGTAGACTTGTGTGTACCTGTTATCTGTGCCATTGTAAATACATATGTATGACGTTGCCACTTGTGCTCTGGTATAGCCATACTTTGAAAAAGATAATTTTTATTTTACAGGCAAGTTGTAATAATGAAAAATTGTTGCAGGTCAGTTTACCGATCACTTCTGCTTATCATGCCGGTAACTATCTTCCACTTTACTGTTGAGTTGTAATAATGGCCCTTAGAGCTTTCAAATAACCTTCTACTAAGCTGGAAACTTACTACATACATAAATCAATTGCTCTCGGATCTTTTAGAATCGGCCATTCCTTTAAAAATTAAACGTTATCCAGATTTTAATTAGGGAAGTAACGATACGCCGTTTTGCCGATCCGATACCGATATTTAAAAATAAATATCGCCGATACCGATTCCGATACGAATATTGAAATTGAGTTCAAGTTTAGATTAACAAAACTCAAGAAGTGTAAGAGATTATTAATATTTATTTAGTTAATATTAACCCATTATTAATATTAGCCCAGTATAAAAAATTTAAAGTAATTTTCAAGGAACTACATTTTCATTGCTTCCAAAGAATCTAAATTTGAAACATGCAGATAATTAGTAGAAAAGCAAGTAAAAATTTGTAATTCCTTTATAATTTTAAAAAATACTCGCCATGCTATTTAAAAAATCGATTTTTGAAGGACATTTATAAAATATTATTCTTCTAAATAACTTAATAGCTTAATTACACGCTGTTACAAAATGTCATGTTTTTTACTCGTGAAAAACGACTTAGTGAGGCTTGTAGGTCTACTTGAGTAGATTATTTTGCCATTTTAAAATTTTGCAATACATCTTCAAAATCGGAAGTTATCGACAAAAAAAAAATAGATTTTTTGGGACTTCACGAACAAAAACAATTTTCACTGCGTTGTTTCTGCACCGATTTTCAATTTTTAAATAGTGTCGAATTGAGGAGGACTTAAGCTTTCCGTGCATATTTAAAAGATTTTGTTTTGACTTATATTTCATGTAAATATCGTCAAAAGAAAAATTTAATTTTTTATTCAAATTTTTTTAAATTTTGCGTATTTTTTGCAACAATTTGCTTGAAGACCTACCCATTTTTATATTTTCATATAGCGATTACAATAATAAGTCTTGTGTCTTTTTTTTGCTGGGATTAAGATTTAAAAAACAACGAATTGAATTTCAATTCATGGTAAAATTAACAAAAAAAAAAATAATTTCTTACAAAATAACAGCGCAAAATATTAATTTTTAAAATTGATATTAATAAGATTTAAAAAATAACGAAATGAATTTAGTTCATGGTAAAATTAACAAAAAAATAAATAATTTGTTAAAAAAAGCTGTGAAAAAATTTTAAAAGTATCGTCGTATCGACAGTAAAATATCGCCGATACCGATGTATCGGAAAATCTGAAGTATCGCCGATATATCGGTATCGGAATCGGTTACCTCCCTAGTTTTAATGGCCTCTTTCTTAATAAGTATGTCTGCGACCAACGATCGCATATGGTGTCCCAGCGTTGTAAGGGCCACGGCAGCTCTTGTTTCAAATAGCGTGCGTGATCTGGATTATAAATCACTCACATGCTTAAATATTACTCATGTGACTAAATATAATTCCATCACGCGCCCATCTATATATATTAGTTAAATAAAGCAGACATTTTAAAATCTATGTATGTCTGTACTTACATATATTGAAACTTACTGAGCTCCCCAAATAAGAGCTTTGAGCCAACGCGACGTCAGCAGGGTATGTATTTACCGTACATTGAAATTAAAAATTATCTGTTGAAATGTTTACTTAATACGAACACTGCTGCTAACGCGACGTCACAACGCTCTTATTTAGGTAGATCCCTTAGTTGTGCGTGAGGGTGCTAAATGTCATATACGTGCACATCTCTATATTTTAGTTAAATAGGCCGACATTTTAAAAGCTATGTATGGTATGTACGTACCCTAATTGATTTATTTTTTCAATTACAAAAATTTTATTTTGTAGCATGACTTTAGTAAGGCTGAGGCCACACGGGCGTTTTTAAAACGCGACGTATCTGCTTTTAATATTAAATTTGAAGTTTTAAAAAATTGAGAACTTTCAAATTTAATATAAAAAGCAGAAACGCCGCGTTTTAAAAACGCCCGTGTGGCCTCAGCCTAAATGTTTGTTGGGGTGAACTAATATTAACATAGCGTCTTCACGAGCCATTGATTTAGCTTGACAAAAGTCAAAATCGATATGAAAAAATAGCATTAACATTTTTCTGATATTTTCATGTATGAAGTTTGACAAATGATTGAACAAAATTACGTGAAGACGGGGAGTAAGGTTTTAAAAAATTTGTAAAAAATATTTTTACCACGTCTTGTTCAGATTTTCGCATTCAGTTATTTTAAATGAGTGTTCAGCAAATAATGAAATTAATTGCTTCTAAAAATCTGAACAAACCAACCGTTCGCTCACTAGTACAGTTTTTTAGTGGGCTGAACGTCGCGTAGTAAACAACAAAATAGGTACGCATGCAGATCATGAATTTTTAAATGCAGCTTTAAAAGTGCGTAGTAGATGTGCTATCAGCATTCCGTTTGACTATTTCTGAACAATGCGTCCAGCTAATTTAGTTTTTTCAGTTTACACTAGAGTTGTGCTGTTCATGAACGAACTTGTTCAATTATTGAATAATTCAGTGGTACGAACAAGGTGAACTTGTTCAGTCTTTTTATTCTTTTTTGTTCGTTTTATTCTTGCTATTTGATTAGACAAACGCTAAGTTTCTTTCTAAATACATTAATATTTCATATATCTGCTAAATAAAATTATTTGAATTAATTTATTTGCTTTTTTTACTCAAATTGCTAAAAATATAATAATTCTGCCTGTTCTGTAAATCGAGTCGATTAAGTGTCCATAGCAAAGTTTTTTCAGATTTTATACAGACAGTTTCATATATTTTAGAGCTTAAAATATCATATCTGAAATTAGTTTACTATGTATATACGATTTAAAATATTTCAATGGGAGCATTATTTATTTTTGAAAAACGAGAAATTTACTCGGTTTACAGAACAGAGTCGCATATATGAAAATCTGTTCAATCAGCGTGACCGTTTTGCGACTAAGGTGGCAATTTGCCACTTTTTCAACTGCCTTGCCACTTTGAGTTCCCCTTTTTTAAAATGTCCTAAATCTGCCACCTTTTGTAATATTATGCCCCTTTTTGCCCCTTTTTATGAAATGATGATTCTTGTTTTAATATAAGCTTTTTACGGCACGAAACTGTTTTTATAAAAAAAATCTCAAGACAAAAATTTGTTTTTGAGTCTATCATGTAAAGTCTTATGACAAAAACTATTTTGAAATAGTTTAAGAGTTTAGATCTATAGATATTCATTATTGTATTAAAATTATTAAAAAAATAACACCCTGATTCACTAACACCAACAAGAACGTCTTGTTAAAAATTTTTATTAAAATCACGCAGCTTTAAATATTTTTATGCAAATTTTGGCGCCATATCACAATATCCAGTGACATAATGTCCAAAGACATTATGTCACTGCTAAAAATGGCATAACATCCATGGACATTGTGACACTTTTAATAGTGCCATGGACTTTATGACATTATTATTATGACCATTATGACACTTTGAAATGTGTCATAGTCTACACACTTTTAAAAATGAAAACAAATTCAAATATATGTACATGTTTTTGACTATTCACCTTTTACTTCTGCAATCGGTGACAAGTAATAAAAGATCAATTGACGTTACTGCATTTTAAAAAGTGAAATAACATCAAGAACAATTTGCAAATAGCGTCAACAATGCTTAAAATATGTCCAATCGACATCGTCGATTCAAAGAAATATTTGGAAATTAATTAAAATTGTTAAGAAATTTTATTTTACTACAAAATATTCTTTGCGTAGCTGGCCTTCGGTCGGGCTTAAGTATTTTTTCTTTTTGGTATATTGAAAAGCGGCCTTCGGCCGGTCTTAACGATTTTCTCCTCTCAGTATACTCAGCGGCTTCGCCGACCGAAGGCCGGCTATGCAAACATCTTTACTCAGCGAAACTGCTTTTCAATATACTTTACTAATGTGCTGTTTCCATATGCAAACAAGCGACTTGAGTAAAAAAATTTTTATGGAAATTGCTAGAAAAAATGTGAGTGCCTTTGTCATAAATTTTATACAAACAAGGCTTGTTTGCATTGTTAGTCTAAAATTTATATAAAAAGCAGTCAGTTTTTTGAACGAAAAGACATCAAAATTGATTCATTTTATTTCAAAAGCAATATATGCCCTAGAAATTCATTAAATATTAGAATTTGGTTCAATTATTCCCTTTTCAAAAAAGTTGCCCCTTTTTTTGGAAGAACCCCCTTTTTGGTGCCACTTTTTTCCTCAAAATCCCCTTTTTGTGCCACTTTTTAAAAATTTTCAACGGTCACCCTGAATGGGAGCATTATTTATTTTCGCAAAACGAGAAATATACTCGGTTTACAGAACAGAGTCGCTCGCATATGTATATTCCACTTTGAATGATTGAAAATCTGTTCAATCATCAGTACTCAAATAAATTGAACCGCTGAACGAACTTCTTTCATATTTTTGTTCTGAACAAAAATGAATAATATTCTGTGAAAAGAACGATTATGTCCAACTCTAGTTTACACCACGTTCTCTATTTTAACGGAGTAACTGCGTTCTTCCCTAATATATCTTGAAATGTATATAATTATTGGGCCGAAATCCCGGCTGTACTGCAATACCGGGCCAACCCTTGACAGAAGTGGAGCAAGCCCCTAACATTCCGTCTATTTCCAAAAATCAGTTTAACATTTGTTGTCCTCCGATGGAGGATCTATCAGATGTTAAGCTGATAAGAACAGATACTACACTTTGATCTTAGCCATAAGGCCGAGAAGCGATAACCAGAACTAATTTTAAATGAATTATTTCATTAAATAATAATAATAACAAAATGAGAATTTAAAGAGGTATATTTGTTCAAATTTTCATATGAGAAAACTAGGTAGCCAAGAGTTTGAGATATTATACGTTTAAGTGGTGAGCAATAACAAATCCATAGTGCGTACTAACAAATAACAGCCCCTATCTATCCGCACGGTAGCGCGCCAGGCCAAGTTAGGCCCCCACACAGTGTGTGTATTACACGAAAACATTCGATATGGTTTTACTCATCATAACTTTGCTCCTGAAAATCTTCTTAGTAAAAAAAAATAGTATACGTTGTGCCATATAATAGGTTGATCACGTAACAGGAAGGCGAGCCGCATATAATAGGCAATTAGAAAATTACACGGACAGGTATGAAACCAAATAAAATCTTAGAAAAACGAAATGAGATCCGCACAAAAATATAAGTGTGAAAATAAGGCCAAGTTCCTAAACAAAAAATTTCGTCCGTAAAAAAGTACTAAGATCAAAATAAGCAGCAAGTTCTTGATAGGCACAATATCATCTCATTTCTAGGCAACCTGCTGCTGGCTTGGCAACACTTTTCCCGAAAATATTTCACATATTAGAAAGTTACAAATTTATTGCCAAGCTAACAGGTTGCCAAGAAATGAGATAGTATTGCACCTATCAAGAACTTGGTCCTTATTTCGATCTTAGTACTTTTTGCGGCCGACATTTTTTGATAGGAACTTGGCCTTATTTTCACATTAATGTTTTAATGTTTGCGGATTTAATAATACACTAACAATGCTTTATTTATTATGCGTGTATGTACGTACTACGTACTACGTCATCTTTTAGCAGTTGCTCATTAGCTTGCTGATCGTGTGCAGGGTTGTCAGATATGGCGATTTCTCGCCAAACGTGGCGATTTTTCAACTTGTTAGGCGGTTAAATATTTGGGCGACTTAGCGATTTTTCTGCCGATAAATAAATTTGTTAGTGATTTTTATGGCTATTTCTTAGAAAATTTTTGGCTAAAAATTTTTATAATTCAGGAAAATTACTTTGGCTAAAGAGTATTTTCAAAAATAAATCCCAACAAAACTCGTCTGTAAAAAATTAAAACAATGTGATTTTGATGGTTTTTCTTATATTAATTATAGTCATTAATGGGTCTTGAATTTGGATTAGAAAAATTTACAAGAAATAATTTTTGGCGATTCTATTTCTACTTTTGGCGATTTTCTGCTAAATTTTTATACGATCATTTTATAAAAATTTATATTAAAAAAAGTTTTAAATAAAAACAGATTTATTATCAAATATATATTAAGAAAAACAACATAAAATTGATTTTGGCGATTTTTAAAACCAATTTGGCGAAATAGGTCGGAAATTATCTGACAACCCTGATCTTGTGCACTGATATTAAATTCTGAGTAAAGCCGCACAGAGCACGAAGCCGGTCGGCTAATAGCCGGCTATTAAGGCCGTGTCAGATAAAACTTTGTCGCTTTGCGTGACGTTTCTAACTTTGATAGAAAAGTGTAAAGCAAAAGGTGTATGACACAATGAAAACTTTGACAACACTCGCGCACAGAGCACGAAGCCGGTTGGTTAATAGCCGGCTATTAGCCGCCGCCGGTGATTTTCACAATCACTTAGCCGCCGCCGATTATTGCGGCTAATATCGGCTAGCGGCTAAGCCGATTTTTTATAATAAAAAGTGGATATTTACTAACATGCGCATTTAAAAATATTTAATTCGGTTTTGGAACATATGAAAAAAATTTCTTATGAAAATTATTTTTATAAATAAGGCAGTAAATCGTCTAGAAAGGCAAGTTTATTTATAATTGGGCCGAGTATACCTGTTGTAAATATACCTTGTATGTAAGTAAGCAAGAAATACTCTGTTAGCCGACCGTTAGCCGATAAATTTAGGTAGCCGCCGCCGGCGAAAAATTTTCGGCTCTTAGCCGGCTAATAGCCGCCGCCGACTATATTTGTTCTTAGCCGGCGCCGATCACCATTTTACATCGGCTTCGCCCTCTGCTCGCGCATTGATCGTTTACCAAAAAAGTAGTTGATAATTTTGCTATTTATATATATATTTTTTATAAAAATAAAAGTCAATTATGTTATTTTACGATTTATTATAAATAAATAAATGCCACATACATATTTACCTCTTATTAAAACAGATTCAAACGCGCAATATGTTTCGTTTGGCAATATAATAAAAGAAAATTATTCCAGCTGATTGTCAAAGCAAGCAAAAAGATGAGAGTTGCCGAACTTTTCGCTTCACGCTGCGTTAAAAGTGCTTTATGTGACATGTTTCGTATAAGTATGTACATTTCATCTTAGATGTCAAAGCGAATCTGTAACGCAACGCGAAGCAAAAGTTTTATCTGACATGGCCTTTATGGCTAAGATCAAAGTGTAGTATCTGTTCTTATCAGCTTAACATCTGATAGATCCTCCATCGGAGGACAACAAATGTTAAACTGATTTTTGGAAATAGACGGAATGTTAGGGGCTTGCTCCACTTCTGTCAAGGGTTGGCCCGGTATTGCAGTACAGCCGGGTTTCGGCCCAATAATTATATACATTTCAAAATATATTAGGGAAAAACGCAGTTACTCCATTAAAATAAAGAACGTGGTGTAAACTAGATTGGGCGCATAACCGTTCTTTTCACTGAATATTCATTTTTGTTCAGAACAGAAATATGAAGAAGTTCGTTCTTTTCGTTCAGCTGTTCAATTTATTTGTATACTGAATGATTGAACAGATTTTCAATCATTCAAAGTGGGATATATGCGACTGTTCTGTAAACCCATTGAAATATTTTAAATCGTATATACATACATAGTAAACTAATTTCAGATATGATATTTTAAGCTCTAAAATATATGAAACTGTATAAAATCTGAATAAACTTTGCTATGGACTTACTTAATTAATCGACTCGATTTACAGAACAGGCAAAATTATTATATTTTTAGCAATTTAAGTAAAAAAAGCAAATATATTAATTCAAATAATTTTATTTAGCAGATATATGAAATATTAATGTATTTAGAAAGAAACTTAGCGTTTGTCTAATCAAATAGCAAGAATAAAACGAACAAAAAGAATAAAATGAACAAAAAAGAATAAAAAAGACTGAACAAGTTCACCTTGTTCGTACCACTGAATTATTCAATAATTGAACAAGTTCGTTCATGAACAGCACAACTCTAGTGTAAACTGAAAAAACTAAATTCGCTGGACGCATTGTTCAGAAATAGTCAAACGGAATGCTGATAGCACATTTACTACGCACTTTTAAAGCTGCATTTAAAAATTCATAATCTGCATGCGTACCTATTTTGTTGTTTACTACGTGACGTTCAGCCCACTAAACGAGCTGTACTAGTGAGCGAACGGTTGGTTTGTTCAGATTTTTAGAAGCAATTAATTTCATTATTTGCTGAACACTCATTTAAAATAGGGAGGTAACGATACGCCGTTTTGCCGATCCGATACCGATATTTAAAAATAAATATCGCAGATACCGATACGAATATTGAAATTGAGTTCAAGTTTAGATTAACAAAACTCAAGTGCAATTTCTTTAAGAGAGAATATTTAAAATTGATAAAAACATTGGAAGTAATTTTTAAGGAGCTACATTTTCTTTGCATCCAAAAAATCTATATTAAAAATATGCAGATAATTAGTAGAAAAGCAAGAAAAAATGTTTAATTCCTTTATAATTTTAAAAAATACTCGCCATGCTTTTTAAAAAATCGATTTTTTAAAGGACATTTATCAACTAATATTCTTCTAAATAACTTAATAGCTTAATTATTAAAAGTCTTCTAAAAGTTTATATTTATTCACTTAAATTTACATGAAAATAAAGTTTTGAGTTTAAATTCGCATAAAAAAAATTGTGAAAATGGGTAATTTTTTATCCTTTTTCCTTGAGGAAAAACCATTATAGAACACCGAAAAAGAAATTTGGAATAAGATTTAAAAAACAACGACTTGAAATTGAATTCATGGTAAAATTAACAAAAAATAAATAACTTTTTTACAAAATAACAGCATAAAATATTATTAATTTTTAAAATTGATATTAATAAGATTTAAAAAATAACGAAGTGAATTTAATTCATGGTAAAATCGAACAAAAATAAATTATTTGTTAAAAAAAAACTCTGAAAATTTTTTTTAAGTATCGTCGTATCGACAGTAAAATATCGCCGATACCGATGCATCGGAAAATCTGAAGTATCGCCGATATATCGGTATCGGTATTCGTTACCTCCCTAATTTAAAATAACTGAATGCGAAAATCTGAACAAGACGTGGTAAAAATATTTTTTACAAATTTCTTAAAACCTCTCAGGCTCTAGGTCTAGGGTAACTTCAAATAAAAACTCTTTTCTGTTTTATTAAAGGTACATATGTAAATTATTCTTTTATTTTTTCAATATTTCTAACACCTTCGATGTTCTTCTCCAGGAAATTCTGAGAAAACAGTTTTTATTTGAAGTTACCCTAGAACTAGAGCCTGAAAACACAGAGTTAATTTAAAATTTTTTTTTCTAAAATTTGGGATATTTGCAGACGCAGCAGCGCGCTTCTTCCCCGATTTTATTAGAACTTGGGCAGGGTTTGTCCAATTTTATTACAAAAACTGCTTTAAACCTGTGAATATAATTACTAGGTTATTCATTCGGTTAACCGTTAATCGGTTAATTAATTAAAATTGGCTATTTTCGATTAACGATTAAACCGGCTAATTTCAGTCGATTAACCGATGTAACAAAATTTTTCATTTTTTGTAGTACATATTATAACATATATTTTTTGTGTTTAATTATTTGTTTCGTCTCATATACAAAAGGTATGTGTTTAGAAATTATTTCTAATACAAACAAAGAAGTGTGTTCAGTGATCTTAACTTAAGTAAAACTTTGAAAACTTTGGACATGGCTATAAAAGAGTTTAGTAAAAACTTTGCTACTCCAATTGAACTTAAGGGAATTATAAAGTTTTTGTTTAAGAATTTAATAAGAGCCAATAATACTGTTGTCAACGATTTAATTAAAAATCTAAGGATTAGATTAAATGAAAGAGGAATTCAATTATTTTAAAATACAGTACAAAAATGAAAACTAAGGAATTCGGAAATGAACTTTTTTAAAGAATGTGCGGTGCTGAGCTCTGCCAGTATGAGTCAGATTATCACAGAATAAACTATCGATAAATAATACAAGAAGTCTTTTAACAAAATTAACCGAAACAATTAGTAGTATTAAGAATTTGAAAAACTAAAACAGGACTCTAATAAGGCCATAATGGAAGACTTTATATGTTTAGAGAAATCCAGGAAAAGGACTGAGAATCTGAGATATTCTGTATTATGGATTGTTTCGATTTCAGCCATATCTTCGATAAGTGAATGGAATTTTCCAAGTCAAGGTTTATGAAAACTAAAGAAAAGAATGGCTTAAACATTCAAACCAAATTTTTTTCTGAAAGAGTGTTTTAGAAGATGTCCTTAAACTATTGAAATAACTAATAAAATTATCTCTCAAACTTGTTAATTTCTTAATTAATACATATTTATGAAATTTTGTTTGCTTGAATTAGTTCAAGAATTGTTATGTTTGTTATGTTATTGTTTTTTTATTAATACACTCAAAATAATAAATGATTTATTGATTTTTATTTATTGAAATTACTTAATATATGAATAAATATTATTAATCGGTTAACCGATTAATACCGATTATTAACCGATTAAGCCAAGACCTCGATTAATTAATCGAGGGATTAACCGATTAAAGCAGAAAGCCGATTAAATGCATATCCTAATAGTTAGCAACGTTGTGGGCTGCTTGCTCAAAACAAGTTTCGGCTCATAAAACACTAAGATATAAGATTTGTTTTGCATAAAAAATTTGAAAATTATTTCTAAGAAATAATAAATTAAGAATAAATCGTTAATTTAGCTAAAATTCGGGGCTGCGAAAAACAAATGAAAACATCATAAAACCAAAATTTCAGTAAAATCGAAATCACATAAAAAATGACACCTATGATACACGTGAGCACTGACGATGGAAGCGTAGCGGCTTACGAAAGTGGCGCTACTCTGTTCTGCTGTGTATGTTGAAAAATTAAGTTGATGCTAAATTTTCTGTTGTTCCTTGGAATATTGATCATGTCCAATTCTTTCTGAGTATAACGTTAAGAATTTTGGCCTAACAATCAATTTAGATTCATAAAGCAAATACGTTCGAAATAATCATTAATAAGCCATTAGCTACTGGTTTGAGCTTTTCCCATGTTTACATGTTCATATACATACATACATATACATATGTATAAAATCAAATCAAAAAAGTTTGACTTGAGTAGAACAAAAAAAAAATAATCAGAAAAATGGGAATGAAGAAAGACAATCCGACGGCAACACTGGAAAAGTGCAGTTTAATGCCAAATTGAAAACGATTTAATTCTCGTATTCAATTTTCACCAAAAAAATTTTATATGTAAGAATTGAAATCACATTCAAAAGAGCCACCTGACAAGTTGTGATAATCAAAATTAAATTGATGTTAAATTTTCCCTTGTTCCATGGAATATTGATCATGCCCAATTCTTTCTAAATACAACGTTACAAACCTTAGCCTAATAATGTTCGAAAATTTTATATGTATTTTGTTAACTAGATTTAGAGAAAAGTTGTAAGGGTGTGATATGTTGTAAACTTTACAAGCAACATTTGCTTTATGAAATTATTATTTTGAGGTTATTATGCACGAAAACTAGATTTTATAGTTTTTCCTAAATTTGTGCGGGGTAGCGGCACGATTAATCTGTAAATTTGGCAGGTTCTTTTTTTTAATCAATACTCATCAAACTGGGATGGAGACTGGTAGAAATCGAATTTTTTAAAAATTTTGCCAATAAATCAAACCTAAAAATCGAGCCTTCATATATAAAGGGTGGGCAAATTTGAGTTTAGGAAGTAAATAGGCTGTCAAATGATGAAATGTCAATAATTGAACTGTCATCCTTTGATATTTATTTAGTGAAAATTTAGGAAATTTTAACTATGGAACGCCACACTCTTCAACACCGAATTTTAATTAGGAAAATTGATTATCAAAATGGTGAAAATTTCACTGTATCAGTTCGAATGAGCCTTGAACACCAACTCGTTCACAACAATTGCATATCACCAGAGGCACTTTGCGCAACATTTTGCCTAAAGATATTCATCTTCATGCTTATAAAGTTCAACTCATCCAAGAATTAAAGTAGTCTGATTACGAGAAAATGCTGCTCGAATTTTACGAAAAGATACAGTAAAATTTTCACAATTTTGATAGTAAATTTTCACGATTAAAATTCGTTATTCAAGAGTTTAGCGTTCCATGGTTAAAATTTCCCAAGCTTTCTCTAAATAAATGCCAAAGGATGACAGCTCAATTCTAGACATTTGATGATTTGACAGCCTATTTACTTCCTAACCTCAAATTTGCCCACCCTTTATTGTATGCAGTGTTGTCAGATTAGGATACTTAAACCTAAATCAGGTATTTTTTTCGAAATGGGGATAAAAAATTTGGTTTGGGCATTGGGGAATTCAATGGGGATAATTTTTATGCTTTGGGGACTCTAGGTAGTTTTGAGTGGATTTTTGTTCGTTACATTAACATAGAAAGGCCCTAGCTCGTTATATTTTGAAATATAGTCTTTTGCATATTTCGATACATTAGAGGTTCATCTATCGAAATATGCAAAAAAGCGATTTGAAAGAAATAATGAGTTAGGACCTTTCTATATTAAGGGAACGATATTTATTTATATTTGTATTTTTATTTATTTCTTAGATCAACCCCCGACCAAAAAAGAGCACTGTTATAAATTTGTAGTGTTTGTCTGTATATTTGTACGTCTGTACAAGTCATCGTACAGCCCAAACGGTTGGACCGATATTGATTTAGTTTTTCTGTTTGAAAGGTGACTTGATCGAGAGTATTCTTAGCTATGCTTGAAGAAAATCGTTTCAGCCGTTTAGAAGATATCACATCTTTTCTAGATGTATCCTGTTTAATCTGTGTATCTTTGACAACGTAGCTCCCGAACGGCTTGCTCGACTTTAATTTAATAAATTTTGTTTGAGAGGTGACTTGATCCAAAATCTTCCAACCTATGTTTGAAGAAAATTCGTTTAACCATTTGAGAGTTATCATCTATTTTCTTCGGGAGTTTTTAATTTAAGTTCAACACATATTGCTCTTCAATAAAGAAATAGATGAAAATTAGAAACAATAAGTAGTGCGAATAGCTTGAATCTCTGTTGAGAATTAATATTCATTTTAAAAATAATACCATTTGAAGTGACACTTTTGATACATCTCCAGAAATTGTGAAATTTTATTAGCAAAGCGATTTCGAATTTCGAAAGAATTTCATTAAAATATATTGAAGAATATCAAAATGCTTTTGATTTTCATTGCAAACGCACACAATCACATATATTGAAGCTAAATATTGATCTGTCTAGCACCCCAGCAGCTAAAGTTACAACTAGTAACGCTTTGGGACAGCCATATTACTAGTTGTAATTGTAGTAGTCAAAAAACGACAGTCATATTACTAGTTGCAACAAGACTAGTAACGTTACTTGTCAAAAAAGAACAATCATATTGCTAGTTGTATCGAGACTAATATCGATACTAGTCAAAAAAGCACAATCATATTACTAGTTGTATCGAGACTAGTAACGATACTAGTCAAAAAGGGACAAAATTTTCAGGTATACGATTTTATATAAAAGCTAATTTTAGCTATTAGAACAATAAGTAGAATGTGGCTCAGTGGTTAGAGTACTTGCCTTAAAGTATGAGGAATGTGTGTTTGTTCCCCGGTAGAGTCAAAGTTTTTTTAAGAGTTACAAAACTCTTAATAAAAAGCTAGTTTACAATAACTAGGATTATAACTGGGATATAACTGTATACAAATGAACTAGTTTCTCTATGATGACAACCTCATGTTAAAATCGATAGTTCGATATATGAAAAAATGATAGATAGGCAACTAGTCTGAAGCAAAAAGCAACGAGTATAGCTCCAACTACATACCAGTAACTTTGTCTGCAGGGACGCGCTTTAGGATATGTTAGTATTAATCGCTGCCGGTACAGCCAAAGTGATCAGTGCTATGCCTTCATCACTTTACACAGTCCAACAACAACCAACACAATGACACACCAATGCACATTAGCAAAATTCATGATCCCACTTGACCTGAAATTCGATATAAACGAATGCTCACTAAATCGAAAAAATTTCGAACAAAATTGTTCGATATTTATTCGCGAATCTAAAAAACTGCAAGTTATCGCAAATGCGAACTTTTCTCGATAATGTCGCAATAATATACATTCGCGAAACTGCCGCAAATATATAAAGAGTGAATTTATAAATGAAATTCAAATGATCGCTAAAGCGAACTTCTTTCGATAATTTCTCGAATGTGTTACTATAGCCACGATAGCCTAGTGGATGTGTGCTAGCCTGTTAGGCTAGAGGTACCGTATTCGAATCTGCCCCTCTGCGGCGTACGTGAAAGAATTAAATACACATACAAGTGTGCAATAATTGAACAGAAAAAAATTTTTCACGTTAGCTTAGTGGATGTGTGCCAGTCTGTTAGCCTGGAGGCACCGTCTGCGAATCTGATTTACTGCAGCGTAATTTAAAGGATAATAATCTAAATAAGATGAAAACAAAAGACCATATTTCATTATATTAAAATAAATATAAAGATAAGAACCTTCAAAAATTACTTCTTTCCTGCCTTTTTACGATATCGAAATATGTTCAATATTGGCTCATTTTTGATATTACTAATGAGCCTTCGAAATAGAATGTTTTTTGAAACAAAACTGAGCGACAGGTAAACTTTTTTCGATTAATTTTTGAGTGCCATTCTCGAAAGATTTACACGATAAATGTTTGAGATATATTGAAAATCGATATCATTAATGAAAGTTTTGGTCAAGTGGGATGTTGTTGGCTTGCCTGAAAATAGTCTTGAGCTCAAGATCTCACGGTTTGTACTAAAACGCGCTAACCATATCAGCCAACGGCACTCTCATAAAGTTAGCTGCACACACTAAATAATTGTGTGTACGTGCACACTGCAACTATGTCAAAATTAGTGTATAACACCGTATGTTTTCATCTCTTCAAAAAATATACCGACATATATATTTTTTTATATTTATTTTACCTTGTTTTATTTATTATTAACTTTTGCAGCTTTGTAAAATTATGTTTTATTAGATTTTAAATTTCAATTAGAAAGCTGACTAGTGCAAGAAGTAAAAATAGCTTAAACATTTTCATTTTGCAAAACTATAACTTTATTTGAATATTAATACCTATTAAAATTTATTTCCTACTTATGTTATAAACTTAAGAGTTAAACACAGAAAATATAATAATACTTTTTATGTCAGTTAATAAAATAACTAAATGGCTCTTATCAATTTAGGTTAATTCTATACATAATAAAATATTCTACTAATCTCACTAATATGAATTTTAAGAAACTAAAAACAAAATAGAAAAATAGAGAATTATTCAATCTGAACTACGATGCACTACAAGTACAAGAATAACTTGACACATGCGAACAAATACTTTATCATCAATACGTATTCTTCTGCTAATCCCACTTGACCAAGACTTTCGTTAATGATATCGATTTCGATTATATCTCGAACATTTATCATGTAAAATTATAGAGAATGTCACTCTAAAATTAATCGAAAAAAGTTCACCTGTCGCTCAGTTTTGTTTCAAAAAACATTCGATTTCGAAGGTTCGTTAGCAACATCGAAAGGGAGCCAATATCGAACAAATTTCGATATCGCAAAAAGGCAGGAGCAAAAGCAATTTTTTAAGATTATTATCTTTATTTTTTTTATTTTATTCATTTTTTAATTCTTTAACTTACGCTGCAGTCAATCAGATTTGAACATGGCATCTCCAGGCTAACAGACTAATACACATTCACTAGGCTATCGTGGCAAACTTTTTGCTTTTCAATTATTTTAATTCTTTAACTTACGATGCAGTCAGACAAATTCGAACACGGCACCTCTTTGCTAACAGACTAAAGCACATCCACTAGGCTATCGTCATACATTCGAAAAATTATCGAGAGAATTTCGGTTTAGCGAACATTTGATTCTTTTTTAGATTCGCGAAGAAATATCGAAAAGTTTTTTTTCGAAATTTCTTCACTTTAGCGAACATTTGTTTATATCGTATCTCAGCTCAAATGGGATATGGTAATGTCGAGCGTGTGACGGTTTGTGATTTTTTAATGGAAACATGACAGTAACAAGTGATACGCGGGCAGATGAAATGATGTTCCTGTCGTTAAAGTGGAATTGCAACAAATCGAAATTGTTAGTAGCTCGTCAATGAGTTCATCTCTTTTTAACCGGCTTCAAAAAAGAAGGAGGAAGAAATTTGCTCCCACCATGCATAACTCTGTCATTTGTCAACCGATTTTCAAACTTCTTTTTTTGTTTGAAAGGGTTTGCCTGCAGTTTGGTCCAATAATTGTTTTTCGAAAATTGGAGGCGAGAAATTGTCCCCGCCCATTCATAACTCTTTCATTTGTCAACCTATTTTCAACTTGTTTGTGTCGAATAATTTTTTTTCCAAAATCGGAAAATCAAAATTCTTTTTATGTTGGAAAGGGTTTGCCTGAAGTTTGGTCCCGTAAATTTTGTTCGAAAATCTGTGGGGGCTTGATGAGAGCATAACTCCTTTATTTATAAGCCGATTTTCAAAATTCTTTATTTGTTTGAGAGGGTTTGCTTGAAGTTTGGTTTCGTAGAAGTAAAAATCGGGCGGACTAAGTGGTAGCCAGATATAATAATTATCGCCATTTCTTGACCGATTTTCAAAATATTTTATTTGAAAGGACATGAGAGGTTTGGTAATATGAAAAAATTGAGGACACCCCGTTTGTAGACAAATACACCATTTGAAGTAACGCGAAATTGCGTCCGCTTTGTAATCTCTTCAATAAGATCTTTGGATTGAAATAATAAGCAAAACAAAATTATTTATCAAACAAAACAGAAACAATAATAAAGATTTAAAATCAGTTTTAAAAACATGTTTGTTTAATAAAAAAGGTATCATAATTTTTTTCTGTGAAATATAAACTAGTTTTTGGAAAAACTCATAATTTCTTAATATGGAAAATCAAAAGCATGCATTATGGACACGACATTTTGTATTTTCATTCTTCGTTTTAACACATAATCGATAGTCTTACCCTCAAAAAAAAAAACTTGTGTACATTTATTTATAATCTATTAAATCATGCTAAAGCAGTTTTCATTTTAAAATTTATGCGTTTATTTTATGAAATATTTTACTACACTTTCAACGGACACAAAAACAAAGCATTTGAAATGCGAATCAGCCACATATATATGTATGTATGTATTCCCTTTTGATTAAGTCTGATAGTGTAACACTGTATATTTTCATCTTTTCAGGTTACATGTATTTCTTTAATTATTTTAGCTTATTTTATTACTATTAAATTTAGCTAGCTTTCAGTTTTATTCGATTTTTTTTCGGTTTTATTGATTTTTTAGTTTTAGCGTTGTTTTTCGTTCTGGCAGTTATTTCGCCGAATGTCGACAGGTATCGTCATAACCACATTCGAGAGGATGACAACATTCAATATAGTAAGTGCAACGGTCGCCCAAATCTTTACAGTTGTTTGATGTAGGTCCTGCCTAGAAAAATAAAATTTTAAAAACAAATCTATTTAGTATCTGAGATATAGGAAAAAAATAAACAAATAAGCAATTTACTTTCACAGCAGAAAATTGCAAAAATACTGTTATTACGAAGCCAATTACGAATAAAATTTTGAAGTAGTCCATTTTGAAGTTAAAAAAATAAGAAGTTATGAGACTGGAATCGAAAGCAAGAAGTAACTGTGCTCTAAACGCTTAGGCCACTTATTTAGGTATATGGAAGAAGTTCTGCTGAAAATTAAAAGTTAGCAAAAAATACCTAAGCATCATGAAAATTTTAACTTATCTATATATCATGCTTATCAGAGCTGTAAAAATTGCAATCAATTGCGATTGCAATCAAAGTGATTTCAAAAAAATTTTTTTAAAGAGAAGAAACACAATCGTGCAACTAATGCCTATCAGTTAATTAATTAATGTGTTACCTTCTTTGTGAAAGGGATAGAGTACAGAGAATAGGTGGTGAAGTGGGAGAAAGATAGAAAGCTTAATTCATTTACAACCCTGCTATTGCGTGTTTTTTAGAGCAGTTCTGCGGCATTGCCGCTGCCGGTAAGGCCAAAGTGATCAGTGCTATGCCTTCAACACTTTAACAGTCCAACAACAACCAACACAATAACACACCAATGCACATGAGAAAAATGCATGATGTTGTTGGCTTGCCTGAAAGTAGTCTTGAACTCATGACCTCAGGGTTTGTAGTCAAACGCGCTAACTAATCACCCAACAGCACCCTCAAATTGATTTTGTTCTTTGATTTCAAAATGATTTCAGATTTCAAAATGAAATCTTGTATAAGTTTCAATCTTTTGACAGTGTAATCATTTAAAAATAATTTATTTTTTAAACCATTGAATGCAATCAATTTAATTGCAATCAATTTGATTGCAAATAAATGTTTGTTGAAATCATGCGATTTTAATCAATGCCCCTGAAATCACAACTATAGTGAAAGTCCAAAAAAATAATATAAAGAACGTAGCAAAATGCAAGTTTCTAGCCATTTCTTAAAATGGTTTTAAATTTTCTTTCTATGTTAAAACTGATTGCAATTAAAAATTATTTTAGCCCATTTTAGAAAACTTTGTACGCAAAAATGTACATTGTTGACATTTAAAATTATCAGAGTCAACTTTATTTTTAGAAGAAGGAGTTTCATTTGAAGAGAACGATGATATTGATTCTGATTTCATTTAGATTGCAATCACTGAATTTGATTGCAATCATTTGATTGCAATCAAATTTGATTAATTAATATATAAATTGATTTAAAAAATTTTATTTAACCATTTTCGTCATATGTATATTGATTTCATGATTTTGAAATTGAAATCATACAATCAATTTACTATTTTGAATCCCTGCTCTCTCGGCTTCTATATTTATTTCGCGCCGATTTTGAATGCAATAAAAAAATTAGCAATAATTAAAGTGAAATTATGTGATTGCAATTAAATCGATTGAAATCTTTTACAGCTCTGATAGTTGTATATGTATGTATTTAAATACAAGTTGTTTACTTACTTTTTTTTAAATGCACATACATCCCAACATACCATACAGTCATCAAAGTTCCAATACAACTTGAGAATAAGCTTATATGAATAGTGCGCCTTAAGCTTTTCTTCACTTCGCTTATAATAATATTTATAAAATGTGGTTTCACCAGCAGTTTTTAACAATGCTTGAGAAACTATTATTATACACAACTGTTTCTAAAGTATGCTTATAAACGTCATACATATATTCAAGAGAACAATATAACGATTCATTCTACAGCGGCATTTACATCTAGTTTTAAATTGCAAATTCGGTGCACGTGTAATTTTGTAAATTACAATATAAAAATGTTGCATATGTATGTAATAAATAAATGAAATCGAATGAATTTGAGGTAAATAATAAGAATTTTCTTTTTCAACATTAAAAAATATATTATTTGTGAATTTTATTCTTCAAAGCTTATAAAAATATTAAGACAAATTAGGTTTTCTATACAAAAGTTAATATAATATTATTTTCGTAAGCTTATTCTACAATTGCAAGAATAAGCTTATAGTAAGCATGCACTTCTAATATTTTCAAGAGGGTTACGTTTTGATTTTTCTACAATTGTTACGATAGCTTTTTCAATTTATTTTCAATAATTTTTCAAGCTCAAGACATTTGGTATGTTGGGATACTATTAAATTAGATAATATAATTGTATATGTGCGTTAGGGCTAAGTGAAAATGGCCAACAAATTTTTTCATTTTTTTTAAATCTCCTGTATTGCTAATAGAAAATGTGCTATTTCAAATTTTTTTTGGTTGTGAAAAATTTTTTTTAAAGTTCTTATTCTCGATATAGTCAAGCAATGAAAAGGCGTGGTAATATGCTGTTATCATTTACTTAACGACATTTTAAACTTATTTAACCCCCACTACTCCTTCGTACCGCATCACAACAAAGTTTTAGTAAAAACTCTCAGCTCCGTAACAAGTTTGACACGTCCTAAGAACATTACGTAATATGTGAACAGTCCTCAAACTCGTAACTGAGGCTTTCATCTCTGTCTGTGGACCAGAATAAAAATATTTTTATTTAAAAATGGCTTGATTCAAAGCTTCAAGACCACTGAACCATCTCAAGAACTCAAACGAATGAGCTAAACATTTGTTTGAGTGTGTTTCAAGTTACAGAGCTTTGATTCATAATACAAGCAAGCTCAAATTAAAGAAAAAATTGTTTGTTGCACCCTAATGTATATATGTACTACTTATGGGCATATCAGTGAAGTGACGAATATAATTTTTTAATATTTGCTAAAACGACCACAAATATCTAAGAAAATATTCGCCGAATACGAACACTAATATTCCATCTCCTCTTTGGTCAACAGCAATAAATTGAGAAAAACTGTTACACTCAGGTGGCCCTATTAGTAAAAATGGGCATCAGCTGACTTTACCAAAGTGTCAAACTCTATGTAAAAAAAAAACTAAACAACAACTTTTTATGATGCATTTAACATGACAGATTGGTAAAGTTCAGTTGTTGTTGCACTAATAAGGCCACTTGGTATTAATACGCTTTGGTCACACTCAATATAGGCATTTAACATTATTATGAGCAGGAAACCTGAAAATATGCCCTAAAAATGTCTTTTATGCGCATTAAATATGGACTAAAAACTTAAAAATATGCTCCCAAAATGTAAAAAAATATTCTCTTAAAACTTTATAATTTATATAATATTCATTGCAGTCATTGCCATGCAGCAGGGATGGCAAAGTTGGTACAATTGTACCATTTTTGGTACAATTTGGATTTTAAATGTACAATGGTACACCAATGGCTTATTCAGTACAATTAATGATTTTTCTATTTTTTTAGCAAACCTCCTTATTGCAGTTCTTTTATTGCGATAAAATGTTTTATCCTTTTCGTCCGCTCGTAAATATGCCACTTTTACCTGAATTAAATTTTAATTTTGCGAAGTATTGACATCAAAGTTCGGCTTGGTCAAATAAGGTTAGCTCACAAGACGTCTCTATAATTTCAAGCTCTTAGTGATCATGATACATATTAATAATAATAATAATAATCAGCAATTACAGTCCTTTATGGACCAGTGCTTCTGCCACTATTGCTCTCCATTGCTCTCTTTGCATAGCTTTTTGCCTGTAGTTTCTAAATTTCATTATTCGTAAGTCTTCTTCGACATTATCTTTCCATCTTTTTCTCAGTCGTCCTTGTTTTCTATTGCCTTCTGGTTGTTGTTCAAAAATTTTCTTCACTGTCATATTATCTTCCATACGCAAAACATGCCCCAGCCACCGCATTCGTTGTGCTTTTTTAAAACGTATGATATTTTGACTTTCATTTAGTGCTTCCAATTCATGATTGTATCGTGATCTGTGTACACCTGTTTCAATTTCTATTGGACCAAATATTTTACGAAGTATTCTTCTTTCAAAACAGAGTAATTGATCTATGTCAGATATTTTTAGGGTCCATATTTCACACCCATATGTTAAAACTGGTCTTATGAGTGTTCTGTAGAGATGAAGTTTAAGTTTCTTAGATAACAAAGAGGATCTAAAGAGTTTTAGATGGATAAACCAGGTTCTGTTTGCAGATTGTATTCGGTCTTGTATAGCTACAGTCGTATCGCCGTGCGCGCTTAAATTTATTCCAAGATATTTGAATTCATTAACGGATATATATATATATATATATATATATATATATATATATATATATATATATATATATATATATATATATATATATATATATATATATATATATATATATATATATATATATATATATATATATATATATATATATATATATATATATATATATATATATATATATATATATATATATATATATATATATATATATATATATATATATATATATATATATATATATATATATATATATATATATATATATATATATATATTGTTACGAAATGAAAATGCAGATTCAAATGTAACGACACAAACTGACAACCCGATCATTATCTGCTTTATACCCCTAAATCACTGTAATAAAATCAAAACCTGGCAACCAAGTACCACAATTAAACTTGGCATCACTCGACAACTGCCAATAGAATTCAAAATAACGGAAAATGGAAGTTTCCGGAATCTTCAGGAAACGGTAGCTAGAACTTTCAAGATTATTCGAGACTGCTTAATCGCAATTACAAACAGTGACATTAAACTTAAACTGCAAGAGATGTAGACTTGATGACAGCGTAATTTGTTAAGTTGCAAGCATTAGAGTATGTGTGTGTGCGAAGATAAACAAACAGAAGAATAATCTCATGCATCTACACACGCACATACATTGCACCATAGCAAGACCAAAATGATCATGCCGTACACTTAAAGATGAAAAGAGACCTGAATTACAGTACAGTTAAAGATAAAGAGAGACGGCTGTATTCCAGAAAGTTAGCGAAGTTACCAGAAGGTTTTATAATGGACTATATAAGGGGAGGCTGCCAGACGACATGAAGAAGTGTGTTTTTAAACTTAGACGAGTAAACATCGCCAAGAATAGTTAGTGTGTACATCGCGTTTAGTTGTACGTGTTTTTTAAAGTAATAAATAAAGTGTTACTGAGAATTTATTTGTAAAATAAATATCCGTGTTTTATTTTATTGCAATTCAACGAATCCTGTGAAAATAATAAAACCGTTTTTATGTAAAGGACTAAAAACGTAACAATTGGTGTCAGAAGTGGGATTGCAAAATAAAATAAAAAAGGACATTATTAATTAATAAAATAAAAAAGGACATTATTAATTAATAAAAAGGACATTAATAATAATAAAAAGGACATTAATAATAATAAAAAGGACATTAAAAAAATAGAAGCCATGAAGTTTGAAGAGCTAAAAGTTGAGCAGCTAAAAAAAGAGCTGAGTAAGCTGGAACTGTCAACAACAGGCAATAAAGTGGAACTTCAGAAGAGGCTGATAGATGAGTTCAAGCAGCGTGGCATCGACATCGGGACATACGAATTTGAGGATAAAGAGGAAATAGAGGTATGTACTCGTGCCACGACAAGCAGCATGGACTTAAGTACAATGTTCGCCGCTATGATGCAAAAAATTTGAAGAAACATCTAAGGCCACAAATGAGAAACTTCAAGCAACATCTAAGGCCACAAATGAGAAACTTCAAGAAACATCTAAGGCCACAAATGAGAAACTTCAAGAAATTTCTGAGGCCATAAATAGAAGAGTAGATGGCATTGAAGTACAAGTCAGCAAATTTGACGAGAAACTCTCAGAACTAGAGAACAAACTCCATAGCCTAGAAATTGGCGGCGTCGAAGTGCATGTAAAAGATGTGGACGAGAAATTACATGAACTGGAAGCAAAAATTGTTAATCTTCAGTGTCAAGGAGGGCCACTGAGAGTTATTCCAGAGGCTTCCAGCAGAGTAAAGACGCCTTGTTTCGATGGCAGCGCACCTTTGAACATCTTCAAGTTCCAGTTCGAAACAGTTGCCAGCAAAAATGGTTGGAACAGTGAAGAAAAGGCCATAGAGCTGATTTTGGCCTTAAAAGGAGCCGCAGCAGAAGTACTTGAAACCGTACCAGGGAGCTGCAGAAATAATTTTGATGACATAATGGCGGCACTGCAGCGAAAATATGGTGGCGAACATAAGCGAGATATATACCGCATGGAATTGCGATGTAGAGGACAGAAGCCCAATGAGTCTCTACAAGATTTCGCAATGGAAATTGAGCGGTTAGTGCAGCTTACGTATCCTGGCGAAAACCATCCATTCCTGGATCACGTCAAAACAGAGGCGTTTGTTAACGGCATCCATGATCCTGACATCAAGCTTGCAGTGTGTGCTACACAAAAGGCTACATTCGCAGAAATGGTTTCATTTGCACTAGCTCAGGAGACTGCTAGGGTGATTTGGAAGCCACAGGTGTGCAAGGTGCGGAACGTGGAGGTCATTGCCGAAAATGAGAGTGATCTAGTCTCTAGCATCAAGGAGGCAGTGAGACAAGCATTGGCGGAGAAGGACGGCAAAGTAAAAGCTAAGTGTTATAACTGCGGCAAAGTTGGCCACTTCCAGCGCAACTGCAAGGCGCCAAGAAAAAGAGCCAGATCTGTTTCGCCACCAAGGAATAGTAAACGGGTGAACCAACAAACATCACAAGAGTCCCCGTTAAACTAAAACGAGCTAGCACTAAGGGGCAAGAGCTAGCTCCCACAAACGACGGCCCCACAATCTCCATATCAGTAATGCAGCAGAAAAATAGCAACCTTACTGCATGTGGCGAAAAGCACATCTTCACCATAGACACAGGAGCGTCGCAGTCAATAATCAGGCCTGATATAGTGAAGGGGAAGTGTGAACCTTTAAGGAATATAAGACTACGTACAGCTACTGGGGAGCCTGCCACTGTCTACGGTAAGACTGAAGCGAAGGTGACTATAGCCAATATAAGCGTAAAACATGTGTTTATCGTTGCCGATATTGTTGACGAGGTTATTATTGGAGCAGATTTTATGATAAACCATGGCATAAACCTGCATATGGGGCAAAAGGTGATGATTTGGCGTAATGTTGAAATACCGCTTGATGTTGGATATGACAATCAAACGCACGTAAGGAAACTAGTTGCTATTGAAAACCAGACTATACCACCGCAGTCTGAATCAGTAATATGGGCACGCTTGGAGGGAGATTGTGAGGACAATCGGTTGTGGGTAGTAGAACCAACAGAAATTAAGAGCGAGCTATTAACAGCAAAAGCCCTCGTAAAAACTTGCAAAGGAGGAAAGATCCCTATAAGAGTACTTAATTTATCAGGCAACGAAAAAGTCGTCAGCGGAAATTCTGCTATGGGCCAATGTACTCCACCAGAGGCAATAATAAACTGCGAGCGAAAGCCAGAACCAGCCAATATGTCCGCAAAAGAACGTGAACAATTTGAAGAGCATGTGGGGATGTGGGTAGCAGGATTAGCAGCTCCTGATAGAAATAAAGCTAAACAGCTGCTAAAAAGGCACACCAGCGTCTTCGCCTTGAAAGATCAAAGCCAAGGGAGAACGGCAATAGTGAAACATGAAATAAATACAGGCGAAGCGAGGCCGATCAAACAGCCACCCAGAAGTGTACCCCTAGCAAAACGGAATGAGGTAAAAGAACTTGTCCATGAAATGGAGCGGAATGGTGTAATCGAGCCATCTGCAAGTCCTTGGAGTTCTCCCGTGGTCTTAGTCAAAAAGAAGGATGGCAGTACGAGATTCTGCGTTGACTACAGAAAGCTCAATGACGTTACTAAGAAGGACAGTTATCCGCTACCAAGAATTGACGACACTTTAGACACGCTGGCTGGAGCGAAATGGTTCTCCACGTTGGACCTACAAAGCGGATATTGGCAGGTGGAGATTGCAGAGAAAGATAAGGAGAAAACTGCTTTTAGCGCGAGCGATGGATTATGGCAGTTTAAAGTTATGCCATTCGGGCTCTGCAATGCTCCAGCTACTTTTGAACGCCTAATGGAACGAGTGCTGAAGGGACTTCACCGGAAGACTTGCTTGGTGTACCTTGATGACATCGTCGTGATGGGAAAGACTTTTGATGAGCACCTCAAAAATTTGGCAGAGGTTCTTCAACGCATATCATCAGCTGGTTTAAAACTTAGCGTGAAGAAATGTGCATTGTTCCAGAGAGAAGTAAAGTATTTGGGCCATCGAGTTACGGCAGACGGAATCTCAACGGATGAAGATAAAATACGAGCAGTAAAGGACTGGCCTCGTCCGAAAAATCTTCATGAACTGCGCAGCTTTCTGGGCCTTTGTACGTACTACAGACGCTTTGTACCAAATTTTGCCAACGTCGCTGCAAGCCTGCATGAGCTGACCAAGAAGTCGAGGCCGTATCACTGGGGCGAACAGCAGGAGAATGCGTTCCAGACACTAAAGGATTTACTGAGTACGTCACCAGTACTAGCCTACCCCATAGCTGGAGAAAAATTTTTGCTTGATACCGATGCGAGCGGCTATGGCATAGGAGGTGTGTTGTCGCAAGTTGTCAATGGCACAGAAAAAGTGATAGGCTATTATAGCCGTATACTCTCAAAGCCTGAGAGAAACTACTGTGTGACACGACGTGAGCTTTTGGCAGTGTTGGAGTGCATAAAACATTACCATAAGTACCTGTATGGCCAACACTTTACGCTGAGGACCGACCATTCTGCATTGAGATGGCTGTTGCAGTTTAAAAATCCTGAAGGGCAGCTAGCGCGCTGGATTGAACGTCTTCAAAGCTACGACTTCAGCATCGAGCATAGAAGGGGCGTAAAGCATAACAATGCAGATGCTTTATCACGACGGCCCTGCAGCTTGGAGTGCAGACATTGTGTTAAGGCCGAAAAGAAGGAATGCGTTATTGATGTTCGGCTAACGCACATCGATTCCGATGAGGACTGGTCAGCGGCACAGAGAAACGACACCATATTGGCGACAATTATAGCAGCCAAAGAGGAAAATAGAAGACCTGCTCGCAATGTAATATCAGCTGAAAGCCCACTTGTGAAATCTTATTGGGCTCAGTGGAATAGCCTGAAGCTGATAAACGGGTGCTTGTACCGCGTATGGGAAAGTGCAGATGGTAAAATGGCTTCCAACCTAATAGTTGTGCCATCCTCCAAGGTGAATAAGGTTTTGCACGAGTTCCACAATGGTCCTAGTGGCGGTCATCTGGGAGTGACAAAAACGCTGGAGAAGCTAAAACAGCGTTTTTATTGGGTTGGGTGTCAACAAGCCGTAGCCGACTGGATAGCAAACTGCCCACAGTGCATCGCAGCAAAAGGACCAGCAAGAAAAAGTCGAGGACAGCTGCAACAGTACAACTCAGGTGCACCATTTGAGCGGATAGCAATGGATATAGCAGGTCCTTTTCCCGTCAGCGACGCCGGGAATCGCTATGTTCTTGTGGTGATGGACTATTTTAGTAAATGGCCAGAAGTATATGCCATACCCAATCAAGAAGCAAGGACAGTTGTGAATGTATTTGTCAACAACTGGGTATGTCGCTATGGTGTTCCAATAGAATTACATTCTGACCAAGGTAGAAACTTCGAGTCTGCTATATTCCGGGAAATGTGCGAATTATATGGGATAAAGAAAACAAGAACGACGCCGCTGCACCCACAGTCCGATGGCATGGTAGAAAGATTTAATCGCACTCTAGAGGAGTACATGCGAAAAGTGGTAAGCGCGCATCAAAGGGACTGGGACGAGCACATTCCCAAATTTTTGTTGGCATATAGGTCAGCTGTACATGACTCGACATCACGAACACCTGCTAAAATTGTCTTCGGGACGGAATTAAAATTGCCTGGTGATTTGGAATTTGGCGTTAAGCCTACACCAACAAGTGAAGAAGGCACCAGCTATTCCCAAGAGCAAGAAAATTTAAATGAGCTACATGAATTTGTACGCAACCGAATTAGAATGGCCAGTGACAAGATGAAGGCTAGATATGACCGAGCTGCAAATTCTGAGGGATTCAATGAGGGTCAATTGGTTCTACTTTACAACCCACAACGAAAGAAGGGATTGTCTCCAAAATTGCAGACTCATTGGGATGGACCGTATAAGGTTATTAAAAGGTTGAACGATGTCGTCTATAGGATACAGAAGTACAACAGCCCAAGGTCCAAAATGAAAATCGTACACCTGGAACGACTGGCGCACTATGGAAAAGGTGATTGTGTGCCTATTCGGGACGAACAGGCTTAAGTGGGCGGCAGTGTTACGAAATGAAAATGCAGATTCAAATGTAACGACACAAACTGACAACCCGATCATTATCTGCTTTATACCCCTAAATCACTGTAATAAAATCAAAACCTGGCAACCAAGTACCACAATTAAACTTGGCATCACTCGACAACTGCCAATAGAATTCAAAATAACGGAAAATGGAAGTTTCCGGAATCTTCAGGAAACGGTAGCTAGAACTTTCAAGATTATTCGAGACTGCTTAATCGCAATTACAAACAGTGACATTAAACTTAAACTGCAAGAGATGTAGACTTGATGACAGCGTAATTTGTTAAGTTGCAAGCATTAGAGTATGTGTGTGTGCGAAGATAAACAAACAGAAGAATAATCTCATGCATCTACACACGCACATACATTGCACCATAGCAAGACCAAAATGATCATGCCGTACACTTAAAGATGAAAAGAGACCTGAATTACAGTACAGTTAAAGATAAAGAGAGACGGCTGTATTCCAGAAAGTTAGCGAAGTTACCAGAAGGTTTTATAATGGACTATATAAGGGGAGGCTGCCAGACGACATGAAGAAGTGTGTTTTTAAACTTAGACGAGTAAACATCGCCAAGAATAGTTAGTGTGTACATCGCGTTTAGTTGTACGTGTTTTTTAAAGTAATAAATAAAGTGTTACTGAGAATTTATTTGTAAAATAAATATCCGTGTTTTATTTTATTGCAATTCAACGAATCCTGTGAAAATAATAAAACCGTTTTTATGTAAAGGACTAAAAACGTAACAATATATATATATATATATATATATATATATATATATATATATATATATATATATATATATATATATATATATATATATATATATATATATATATATATATATATATATATATCATCACCAATGACGAGGTCTGATGTGTCTTGACGTGTGTAAGATCTATACATATATTTGGTTTTCTCTGTGTTTATTATAAGCCCTGTTTTATGTGATGCGTCCTTTAATTTCTTCAATATGTCTTTCAGGGTGTTTCTATTTCTGGCAATAATTAAAATATCATCAGCGTAAGCACAGATTTGAGTAGATTTGTTATATATTGTACCCCTTTACTATGGAATCTAAAACTAGATTGAAGACAAGAGAGGATAAAGCATCGCCTTGTTTCACCCCAGAGATGACATCGAATGAGTTAGAAAATTCGCCTTGTATTATAACCCTGGCATTTGTGTTTTTCAGTGTCATATTCATTAAATTTACAAGTTTATGTGTTATTCCCATTTTAAACAGCCGTAATGCAATTTGCGTTCTATCTAGGCTTGTTTAAAATCTACGAATAGGCAACGGTAATCTATCTTATATTCATAACATTTTTCAAAAATCTGAGTTATGACAAACCCTTGGTCTGTTGTAGATCTGCCTTTTCGGAATCCACACTGATAATCTCCTAATATTGATTCTGCATGTTCATTAAGACGTTCATACAATATATTAGTGAAAATTTTGTACCCACTGTTAAGAAGTGAAATGCCACGATAGTTATTACAGTTTGTCTTATCTCCTTTTTTGTAGATTGGCAAGATTATACTTGTTAACCATTCTGTCGGTAGCGTTTCCGTGTGCCATATATTTAGTATCACTTGATGAATATATTCGTGACATTTATCACCCCCATATTTTAGTAATTCAGCCACAATTCCATCTTCCCCACTGCTTTTATAGTTCTTCAGATTATTCAGTGCCGTTTTTGTCTCTTCTAACGTTGGATCTTCAACTTCAATATCGTTTATATTTGAGAATGTTTCTTCATAGGTTATATTTGTTTTATTTAATAGTTCATTAAAATATTTACCCCAACGGTCTACAATTTCTTTTTTATCACTTAGTGGGTTACCATTTTTGTCTTTACACACGTTTGTTCCAGGTTGGAATTTTTTAGTTTGTTGTTTTATGTTGCAGAACATGTTTCTAGGCGCCTTTTGGCCGTAATTGCTTTCTATCTCTTTAATTTTCTCCTTTATGTAAATTCTTTTTCTATTTTTTATTAGCTTCTTAGCAATTTTCCTTTTATTGGTGTAGTTTAATTCATTTTCTCGCGTAGTATTTGCTAAGTATTGTCGTCTTGCTTCATTTTTAACTTCATTTGGTTTTCTACAGACCTCATCAAAACATTCGTTGTATATTACATCCTTTGTTCCGATGGTATCAGTAGCGACGTCGTTAATACATCCTTATTCCATTTTGTAGATAAATCGTCTTCTTCAGTGAGGTTTTAAATTTTAAGATCAAGGGCATCTTTATATCTTTTACGTACTACATATGTATTTCATTTGATATTACAGATTCAGTGTTCCAATTTTTCCTTTTATATCGGTTATTATTAAAGTTAGTTATCCGTTGACGTAATTTAGCTAAGATCATAAAATGATCTGAATCACAGTTGGCTCCTCGTTAAGACCTGGTATCAATGACTGATGTTGAATATCTCTTATCGATTAAAATATGATATATTTAAGTAGGAGAACGACGTCCAGGTATTTTCCAAGTCTGTTTATGAATTTTCTTATGATTGAAGGATGTGCTGCTTATCCACAACCCGTTGGCAGATGCAAAATTCCTTAGCCGTATACCGTTGTTATTTGAATTTGTGTGAAGTGAGTATTTTCCGGCTACTTTTCCAACTATGTATAAACATTTTAGTGTGCAAAAAATATTTTTTTTATAAATTTATTTGCATTGTAGTAAAGGTAAATTTTTTGTAACTTTATCGCGACTATGTATGTCGTTCTACCTTCCAATAGCTAGTATGTGAGCTATTTTAAATTAGAAATTGCAATAGCTAAATCCGACTTAAGCACAGTTTTTCTTTTGCCACGGATATGATTATGTAAGGAAAAGTGATGTATTTTCTATACTTAAGAAATCTTTCTGCTTTCAAAAATCTGTTTGGGTACAATTATCCACAAAAAAGTACAATTTTAGAGAACAATTGGTACAATTTTAAAATCTCATTTGCCATCCCTGCCATGCAGTCATGTCTTTCAGAGAAGTGTATCTATTAATATAACGTCAGTCTTTGCATTTCGGCCTAAACTGACGGTGCTCTTAATACCAACGAGCTGTCGTTTACCGCAAAGACAGACAACAGCTATACAGACAGCGTTGCCAGAATGATGATTTTATCATATTTTTGATGATTTTTAAACTAAAATATGATTTGATGATTTTCTTTCCCAAAAGATGTTTTTTTTCTCCCAAATGATGATTTTTTTAACTTGCTTGTATAGAATTTAAATAAGTATTAAAAAACTTGCGTTTTTTAATTATTTGAATAAATTAATATAATTGTCCATAGTTTTTAACATAAAAGTTTATGGTTATGCATTGTGCCTTACATTGAATTAACTATGTAAACTTTCTCTGACTAAAGTATTTTGAATTTTGGAATATATTTATTTATTCTGCGAATTTGGCTAGTTCTTGTAAAGCAAACACTTTTCCATTTTAGCGACTTTTAAGTATAATGCAGGGTACACACTATCGAACTTCTCAAAACTTCATCAGCTTTGAATGACTGTGACAAAACTATCATTAATGTTGGGTGCTAAATCCAAAAGTACGAAATTTGAACGCACTTCGTTGAAAATAATTCATTTTTATTTTTTCATAATATTTAACAACTCCTACGATGCTTTTGTGCTAACATAATGCATTACACATACTAATCTTGTTATATACGAAAGACAATGTTCCATTTTATAGCATCATATAAATTCTTTTAAAAAATAGTTTTCCGCGCTTATGCGAAAATTTTAGCAAACTGTCATTCATGTTCGGTAGTGTGTACTCTGGTTAACTATTTTTCGGAATTTTCTTTATTTTTCATTGATTTCTTTAGTTTTTGGGTGCCTCCAAAATATCAAATCACATTGTAATGTTGCGGTTTTAGTAACGTGACCAGAAGGTTTTTGTCAAAAGCGGAATAAGAACGGTTGAAAAGTGGGATTGTGGGTTGAAAAGTGGGACTCTGAAGAAAATATGGCCAAAAAAGCGGGGTTTTATAAATATCTTATGGAAAGCGGGATGTTGTAAATATGTACACTGATGATAATATATGATTTTTTTTATAAATGTATGCCACTACACAGTTCCATATCGTTAGATGAAATGCGAAATAACGTAACTAACAAAAATTAAAAGTCGCATTTCTAATTATTAATTATTACATCGAGGCGCTGTTCCCTACAAATTTTCAAACTATTATCCTAAAAATCAATCGCATTAAAGACGAAAATGAAGAGACTTTTTACATCAGTCACTTAAAATATTTTGTATTGTCTTTTTTCTCCTATAAAATTAAAAACAGTGTAGTTATGTAATTTTGCATTTCAGCTAACGATATGTTCTTAGGACATTCATTGAGTTACAGACTTTAAAGTTTTAAAAAGTGCATTTTTAGATGTTTCTTTTTAAATTTATCATTTTTATAAAAAAAAAAAAATTTACAAATTGCTTTAAGCCTAAAGATAATTTTGTCTTTAACAAATGAAACATGAAGTCGTTAGGACTCGACAAAAATAAGAAAGTTGTAAAAATCATTTCTCAATAAAAATAATTTAATTAAAGAATTAAATTGAACGAACTTAAGCTCGAATAATTAAGTATCTTTTGGACTAGAAATTTTGATGTATTGAGTTTGAAGCAATGTCTAAAAACACACTTTTTGTAATTTTAAGTTCTTTTAACATAATGAGTTTTTATTTGATCAACACAAGAAAGATTTATTTTGCTCAGTTGAAACATTTTCGATATTTTTGGGAATAATCAAAAGAACAGAACTATAAATTTTAAAACTCGAAAAAGCAGGATAACAATTTTAGGCGGGATCGACCCCTTAAAAGCGGGATAATCCCGCGTAAAGGGGGATGTCTGGTCAGGTTAGGTTTTAGTATATCAAACCAAAGCAACAAAAACATTTCTTTTACTTTATAAAAACTTTACATATTTTATACATATGTTTTTGGACAATACCATTTTATAAAATTATACTTTTTCGAGATTAAGGAATTTTGTATATCTTTAAAGTTTTTGGGAAACTCGTGAAAACATAGGGGTTAAAATATATTTGTTGCAATTTTGGTGATTTAAAAAAAGGTTTACCGAAAATATCCTAAAATTACATATTGGTTTTAGTGATATCGAACCAATTCAAAGCTTTTTCCTGATGTTAACATGGTTTAGCGAATTTTCAATATTTACTTGAGTTGCGTTTTTCGAGTTTTTTTTAGCTTCTTTATAATTTTGGAAATTTGTTCGTGAAATCGACCATTTTCGAGGTGGAAGTGATTCTGCCGCATTTATATATAGTACATGCTTGTAGTTATGTTGATTTTTAATATACATATTTTTTTGGGGATCGCTCCCGAAATTAATTCTTTTCCACAAATTTTAACAATTACATAAAATTTTTAAAAATATTAGAATCTTATTAACTCCCATAGCTAGAAAAGAAAATGTTAGGAAATCATACAAACTTATAAGAATGCGTTTTTGTTTTAGTTTCATATAAAAGTTTTATTGTTCAGCTTCGATTTGAATATTTCAGAATAAAAAATTGCTGATGATTTTTTATATCAAAATATGATTTTTATTTCGTCAAATGATGATTTTCATCGAAAATCTTCTGGCAAAGCTGTATACAGGCCTTCCTCAGCACCCGATCATAAACTTGAGCTGACTTTGATATTTGCGCAGGCCTTAGGTGTCGCCAAAGACTAGAAAACCCGAATTACGCAATTTCATAGAAAGCACGGCAGGAAGGAGAGTGGTTTGTCAAGAAGATGCTGAATTGAACTACATGTGGGATAAAAAAGAAAATTTATTCTTTCCCTCAAAAATAACATATTAAAGAGGTTTTAATTAGGGATGTAACGATACGCCGTTTTGCCGATCCGATACCGATACCGATACTTAAAAATAAATATCGCCGATACCGATTCCGATACCGATACGAATATTGAAATTGACTTAAAGCTTAGATTAACAAAACTCAAGTGCAATTTTTTTATTATACAAAATTACAGTGTAAGAGATTATTAATATTTAAAATTGATATTAACCCAGTATAAAAAATTGCGAGTATTTTTTAAGGACCTACATTTTCTTTGCTTCCAAAAAATCTATATTAAAAATATGCAGATAACACAGTGCAACAGTCCAAAAAACAAACGGACTTGACAGTATAGATTCGATTGTACTACCACTGGGTAGTAAAACCCTATACTTAGCTTGGCGAATTTGGTGACCAATTTCGTTTTATGCACCTCCAAAGTTTTGGAAAATCAGCGGGCCCTCAAAAGAAGGTGTCATCAACTTTTGGCCAACAGAAAATTCAAACTCGATGATACGGCTTAACTATATATGGCAATAATGTAGCTAAGAGTTCGCTAAACAGATTTTATTACCATTTTATGCAAAAAAAATTTTTTGTGCACCTTTTTTGAAAAATTAAGGGAAAAATTTTTTCCAGAATAACTTACAGGGACTCGTAATTTTTTATTAACAATATTTGGCAAAGTTATAGCTACGGTAAAGCTGAACAACTTTTGTAAACATGTCAATACAATCTGAATATATCTGGGCACCCTAAATAGCCCAGAAAAACTAATTTCTACCTTAAAAGTTTTCGTTTTTTACGAGTTAGGCTATATTTTTGTTGCATTTTTTTTTGGTTTCCTTGTTATTGTTCCACTTCTTATGTTGCTGATTTTAGTATTTACTATTTTTTATTGTTTGTTGTTGTTTTGCCAAATAATGGTAATGAAAAATTTGGAGTCCCTACAAGTTATACTGAAAAAAGTGAATAAAATAATTTTTTTTTCAAAAAAAGTACAGGAACATATTATTTTTCTGGGCACAAAATCTTAGTGAAACACAACAAAGAAGTATGCACTTGAATATACTGCTTTCAACAAAAAATTTTTTTTTGCATAAAAAAATAGTGAAAAACTGACATTTTTAAGGTAAAAAGTGGTCTGTGTGAGCTATTAGAGTGCCTAGATACGTGCAGATTGTATTGATGTTCACAAAAGTTGTTCAGCTCTACCGTAACTATAAGTTTGCCAAATATTGTTAGTTAAAAATTACAAGTCCCTGTAAATTATTCTGAAAAAAGTGAAAAAACATTTTTTCCTTAATTTTGTGAACAAAAAGTTAACGAAAAAATTTTTTTGCCATGAAATGTTAAAAAAATCTGTTAAACAGACTCTTAGCTACATTATTGCCATATACAGTTAAGCGGTATTATAAAGTTTGAATTAGCTGTTGGCCAAATACTGATGACACCGTTTTTTGAGGCCCCACTGATTTTTAGAAAATTTGGAGGTCCATAAAAAAAATTGGTCACCAAATTCGCCAAACTGAGTAAAGGGTTTTACTACGCCATTGTAGGACAATCGAACCTGTACTGTCCAGTTCTTGTGTTTTTCCAAAAGTCTTTATTTATCGCATAGTGTAATTAGTAGAAAAGCAAGAAAAAAATTTTAATTCCTTTATAATTTTAAAAAATTCTCGCCATACTCGCATTAAAAAAATTGTGAAAATGGGTAATTTTTTATCCTTTTTTCTTGAGGAAAAATCATTATAGAACACCGAAAAAGAAATTTGTCCGAGCATCGCTTCCAATTCGGTGATTGGTAATCGAAAAACAGAACTTCTTGCAATGGCAAGGATATGTAACACTAATTAAAAATGATCCAAATTTGCAATACTTCCGGATCGCGAATTCTACATTTTCATGACTACTTTGGAGTGTCTTTTTTTTGCTGGAATAAGATTTAAAAAACAACGAATTGAATTTGAATTCATGGTAAAATTAACAAAAAATAAATAATTTTTTTACAAAATAATAGTATAAAATATTATTAATTTTTAAAATTGATATTGATAAGATTTAAAAAATAAGGAAATGAGTTTAGTTCATGGTAAAATTAACAAAAAATAAATAATTTGTCAGAAAAAAACTCTGAAAAAATGTTTAAAAGTATCGTCGTATCGACAGTAAAATATCGCCGATACCGATGTATCGGAAAATCTGAAATATCGCCGATATATCGGTATCGGTATCGGTATTCGTTACATCCCTAGTTTTAATATTGATTTTCGTTCATATAAACGCTCATATTTACATATTTTCCTCAAGGCCACTTTGAAAAACAATATACATATGTACGTACTTATATTTCTATAGAAATTTTAAATATTTATTAAAAGAAATTAAAAGTTTAAGACGAAACAATACAATTTTGTTTTTGTTTTCGTTTTTGTTTTTTTTTTCAATGTTTTACTATCATGGTCATGCCAGTATTTTATGAGTTATTGAACTGGTAGCCACCACCCAAATCATGCCACAAACCAATTGCTTCTTCCAGCAGGAAGTTGCAAAAAATGGGGAGGCGTACTTAAATAGATTTAAAAAAAAAACAAGTAAACAGTAAACAAAACAGCTTTTTGCTCAAAAATTGGAGACTTTTTCTCTTAAAAGAAACTCGTTAGGAAAGAGAGTAAATAGAAGAGCGAAGTATGTATTGCAATTCGCCGTTAAATGAAAAGAAAGCTTTGTGATAAAATAAAAGCTTTTCAGGCTTTTGAAATAAAAGGTAAATTTTGTTTTAATTAGTAGAAAATACAATTTAACTTAAGAACTATTTCACAAAAAAAGAAAACTTTTTATTTAACTTTTTTTTAAAGAATATATTTTCGCCTTTATTTAAATTTTTTTTTTTAATATTTTTTGTTGCAATTCAGAAAAATTGTTAAATAAATCTTGCAAATAAAGTTTGCGGCAAATTGAGAGCAACATGTTGTTTATAAAATGTAACGCTTTTTATTTACATGCTTTAGTTGTGGAAAAGTAAAGCATAACTTAGGGCGTTTGGGTATAATTTGGTATAAAAATTGTTGGTAACTAACAAATAAATAAAATATTTGGTTAGATTTATATTTGATATTTTTAAAAATATTTTGGCCAACTTTCGAAAAAAAAGCCATTTTCATTTGATAATCAGGCCAAAAGCATGCTTTAGTTTCGTGTAAGTTTCATCAAACTCGTTCAGTTTCGTGTTTCATATACATGCTGCAAAATTATAACGAAACTCATTTCACGAAATAATCCTTTTCAACTAATTGAAACAACAACATTACAGCTAGAAATTGGTCACATGTATGTACAAACAAGTAAAAATAATGACGAAAAAACTACAGTAGTAATTTCTTTCTTCATTCAACATCGTTTTTATGAAACTACAATTAAAAGAACAAGAAGAAAAATGTTAAGTTGTATCCTTTGTGTCTGCCCCACCAACCATTACTGAGCTATTCGTTTTTTAAATGACTTAAACTTTATATTTTTTGCATTTTAGCCAGCCAAACCACGATAACGATAGACATGCAGACAGACAGACAGCCACACATGTTCGTTGCCTATTCCTCTAAGACTTGGTTGTCGTCGGTTTAACGTGGCCATCGTTAATACAACATAATTTCGTTTTTACACTACAAAGTCATACAAAGCAAACTCGTGTGTTGCTATTTTTACATCCTTTTAGCCTGAAATGCATTTCGTTTAGTAAAACTGTGTGCTGGCTGTTTGTTTTGCTTTTTTGCTTTAAACAAATTTTCGTTTGCAAAAGACAACATATTTGTTGTTGTTCTTGCTCTTGTTGTTGTTGTTTTTGTTTTGCAATAAGAGGGCCAATGCGCTTTTTAACGAATTGTAAGGATCAGTTTAACGCGAATTACGGTTACGAAAGGATGCCAATGCATAGAACGTAATAAACGTGACTTTTTTTTTGGTTAAAGTGTGTATGGTTTTTTCTCATACAAAAAAAAAGGAAAACAAAAATCAAATAAAAAAAAACTACTTACTAAAACCAAAAAAAAAATATTTAAAAATACTTTATCAGTTTAAAAGAAACGAAAATATGGAAAATAATTTGAAGCCAAAAATAAAAATCATATATATCACTTTGCTAAATATGGAATGAAAATGTAATAATTAAAAATTTTAAAGCCAATAATCATCTCAGTTTGCTAAAGGAATTTGTGTCAGAAACCAAAAACTGACTTACCTATCACAAGCCCAAAACGGTTAGTAGAGTGTTATATAAAAGCAATAAACAGCCTACTTTTAGGCCAAAAGTGTGTTCTTGGAATTTTTTTTTTAACAAAAGCAATAATTTTAAAGAAAAACCAGTCTTAAGCGTAATATAATTTAATTTATTTAGCGAATTTATAAGTTCTTTTTTAATTCATGCTCTTAATACTTATTATCATCTCTATACATATTTAAAAGTTAGAGTTGTGCGTGTGTGTGTGTTTTTTTTTAGATTAAGAATTGAACATATATTTATTTATTTAATTAACGAACTCAAATTTTAATAAAAAAAAATTTAGAAAAAATTTTAAGTCTTTCCTTCATTTTTTAGATTTTTTTCATATTTGAAAATAAATTTTTTATTGATTACACTATGCAACAAAATGAAACTTTTGTCATGACCTATGATCACCACTATATTTGTTTGATGTGTTATGGTCCCGTTCCATAACTACAAAAAACTGTCAAAATTTAAAATTCTATGGATATGTTTTTTAAAATTTTTTTTTCTAAAATTTTGAATTTTTCAAGATACTGCTCCATCAATTTCATCATAATTTCGAAACGGGTTATCCAATTTCCTCACAAAAAAAAAACACAAAAAAACTTGGAATAAAATTAGCTTTAAGCCGTTTTAACATTATTTTTTTACAAACTAAATGGTTTCGGAATTATTTAGACCGCAATGATGAAAAATTGGAAAAATTTTATTATTGAAAATTTTATAAAAATTCGAAAAGAGCTAAAAACTTACCAATTTTATTAACTGATGGATAAATATTGATTTTATTCATAATGAATTGAAGTCACCTAATATTTGCAAAAGTTGCGAATACTTACACTGTAAAGCAAAATCAACTTTTTTTTAATAACAAGTTTTCTACAACTGATTGTGGTAGAAGCCACCAAAATAACACATACATGTATCGGCATTTTGAAAATTTACATGTGGCATTCATTTTAGGTGGAGTTAAATTCCCCCTCCCCCCCTTTTGCACATAGTTATACTGATTCTGAATAGAATATCTTGTAGGCCTTACGTTTAATGTGTACGATGTGTTTAACACTTTTATGTATAACAACACGAGAAACATTTTGGTGGAATAGTTAAGCCCGCTACATTGCCTAGGAAGTGGAGTTTTTTGCCCCTTAAATTATTTAGGGTCCCTTAAATTATTTAGGGTCCAAAAAGACCCATACGCAGAAAAGCTAGAGGACTAGAATGTTCTACAAAAGTATTAACCGTGTTATTCTACATAGAAATGCTGAACACGTCTTTTACGTTAAACATAAGCCCTACAAGATATAATATGGCCAATCAGTATAACTAGGTGCAAAAGGGGGGAAAATATAACTCCCCCTAAAATAACTCCCAGATGTAAACTTTGAAAACTCCGATACATATATGAGTCCCTTTGGTGGCTTCTAACAGAAGCAGATGACAAAACCTTGTTATTTGAAAAAAAAATTGTTTTTGTTGTACAGTGTAAATATTCTCAATTTTAGCAGAAATCAGGTGATTTCACTTTATTATGAATAAAATCAATATTTGTTCATCGATTTTCAACAAATAAATCTGATTTTGTTTGTAACATAAGTGGCTATATGATTTGTTAATAAAAATTGTAAGGTTTTGTCATTTTCGATTTTTCATATATGGGTAAACACGAAATTTTTCGACACCGTCTGAAATTTTCATTGTGCTGGAATTAGGAAAATTGGTTATGGCAAGGAGAAAACAGGGGGTAGTGTTTATGGACATTTGATTTAAACTTTTCAACATTACAAGTGACACGAAAGACCTCTGCAGGGAGTTTATTCCACATACGAACTGTCTTATAGGCCTCTAAACTTGGGCATCTCGGCCATTTTTGAGAAAAGCTCGTCATATTGAAGATTGAGTAACTTTAGAACGCGTCATCGGATAGTAATAAATCTGATGTAATTCGAAAGGTTCTAGTATCCCCTCAAAGAATACTGATTAAAAAAGACATAGCTTCCTGCTGCAAGTGTCTCTAAAATGCCAAAGTATCCTTTAACCTTAAATATCCTGAAAAATGGTATTTTAATTTTCTTTACTTTTTTACAGAATGAAACTAACTGACATACCTTTATTGTGTACAATTTTCAAGACGTGATGAAAATATATAAATGTTTCTTCATGATAACTCGATAATATCTATGAAAATTGTATAAAATATAATAACAAAAACAACCATTAGAATACATTAGGATTTTTTTTATAAAAAGTAATTTTGAAAATAGCATAACTTTGTAGCGCGTCATCAGATTTTAGTAATTTAAATATCATTTGAAAGGTTCAGGCACACATTTTGCAAATCTAAGACATGAACATCACAAATGAAAATAGTTTTTTTGATCCTTAAATATCCTGAAAAATTTTATTTATTATTTCTTGTTTTTTTTTTGCAGCATATAACAGACGTATCTATCGCCATTGTGTAAAAAATACAAATTGAGATTTTAGGAAATACTAGGGCTACGGTTGTTTTTATTGTTTGCTTACGCAATTTTCATATAACATTTGAACCTGTTTTCATCCCATCTTGAAAATTTTACACCATAAAGACATGTCAGTTGGCTGAATTCCGTCAAAAAATGAAAAAAATTAGAACACCATTTTTTTCAGGATATTTAAGGATAAAGGATAATTTGGCATTTTAGAAGCACTTGTAGCAGGAAACGATGTCTTTTTTAATCCGTGTGTTTGTAGAAGAGACTAAAACCTTTCGAATGACATAAATGTTCTTTATATCGGCTGAAGCGTTATAAAGTTAATAAATTTTCAATATGACGAACTTTTCTTAAAAATGGCCGATATGCCCAAGTTTAGAGGCCTATAAAATATAAACCCTAAAAGGTATCGAAATAGTTTTGCGCCTTGTTACGCGTATGCAGGACTAAAAGATAATTGTCGATTTTCATTAAAATAGCAGAGGTGAAAAATTCAAACCCTTGTTTTTATGCAGAAAATTTTCGGTTTTACCCATATTTAAAAAAAAATCCAATTTTGCCTAAAAAAATGTACATTTTTCATCATTGAGGTAAGAATAATTCCGAAATCATTAAATATATAAAAAAATAATGTTAGAATGGCTTAAAGGTAATTTTATTCCAAGCTTTTTAGTATTTCTTGTAAGGAAATTGGATAACTCTTTTTGCAAGTTATAATAAAATCGGTGGAGCACAACGTCTCCAAAACTAAATTTTTTCCAATAATCAGGCAATTTCACTTTATTGTAAATAAAATCAATATTTATATATCGATTTTCGTGAAATAAAGCTTATTTTATTTGTGATATATGTATCCTTACAGCGACTTAATAAAAATCGTACCATTTTGCAGTTTTCGATTTTAAAAAAATTTTTACCAAATAAAAATATTTCAATTTTGCATAAAAAATATATATTTTTAATAATTGCGTTCGGAATAGTTCTGAAACCATTGAGTATAAAAAAATAATGTTAGAGCGTATTTAAAGTTTTTTAGTGGTTTTTCTAATAAAATTCGACAACCCCTTCATAAGTTATGATAAAATCAGTGGATCAGATTTAGCCTCTTCAATAATGTCAAATATATATAAAAAAAATTTATCCATAGAATTTAAAAATTCTACTGTTTTTCCAGTTAGGGGACCATAGCACATCAAAAAATATAGTGATACTCTCCGGCATTTTTCTTGTTGCATAGTGCCAACAGAATTTAGACTGAATTTACACGATGATTTTTTTTTATGAAATTAGTTGCATGAAATTTAGCTTTGATGCCAAGAGGTGTAGAAAAGCAAATGCTGATCGATTTAATTAAATAAAATATCACAAATATTAGGACTAATATTATCTTCAAATTATATTTCATCAATTCTTGCCTAGCATTATAGTTTTGGAGATATTGAGAAAATTTTGGGAAAAAACAAATTTTTCCCAAAAAAGTTTTGTAATTTTTTTCTAAAAAAAATTATAAAAATTCTAAAATGAATAAAATCTTCAATTTTATTCTTATGAGAAACATTATTTGTTTACAACATTTTGCTTCTATCGCACTTTTATATTTTCGAAGAATATGTTAGGTACACTCTAAAACACTTTTGTTGAAAATTAGGTCGATAATAGTAGGCAACACTTTACAGATTATTATCGACCTAAAATTACACACGCATTATTTTTCAACAAAATGTTTTGACTAAAAAAGCGATTGGCTGCGTGCAGGTTTGAACCGCGATCTCCTGACTGATAGTCTGACGTATCTTCCATTCAGCCACAGCCGTGTTATACTTTATGTTACATTTTTTCCACTTGGACTAAATATGTTTCATTTGAAAGGTTTTTTCTTTACTAAAATAACTACAAAATCGATGTAATTTTAGACAAGGAGAAATTTTCAACACAAATTTACACAATATATGATCGTAAATTTGATGTAATGTTTTACAGTGTAGGTCGCATTTTGCTACAAAATTTTTTTTTGAAATTGACATAACTTTTGAAATTGTTGGTCGCTTTTATTAAAATCAGTCTTATTTGAAAGAAGAAATATACTTATTATTGCTTATTGTTTGTAAATAATTATTTTAAGACATACAAATTATTTATTTCTTCTTGACTTGGGTTCACACCAAGTCAAAATTTAAAAATTGCTCATTACTTTTAATTTCGTTGCTTTTTTTTAGCAAAATTTTTCGAATCTTCGAAATTTTTTCAAATTTCAAATTAAAAATTAAAAATTTTTCAACTCAGACGGCAGAATTTCATGAAAGTTTTGTTGAACTCTTTGACATTTTGTTTTTTAACTAACGAAGAAACATTTTTATAGATCGGATCTTATTTGGATCCAATATCTTGAAAATACTGAACCAAAGTTTTGAAAAATTAAACAAATTTATATTTTCAAATGAGTATAACTCACTAACTAAAACATGTATCTTTTAGACTTGATTAAGTTCTATAATACATCAGAGCAAAGTTTTCAAATGGGATGAGAAACAATAAAATGGCAAGCAGTAAAACATTTTACATGGCGGCCGCAGTGACATAATTTGAGACTTCATAGCTTCGCTCCTGAGCAATTAACGGAGCTGCTATTTCAAACATAAATAGAAATATTCCTCTGCTATGGCTATTTGAAATTTATTTTGATAGAACAATAATATTTTGATTCTGCCCCACCTTGCAATGTCAATAAAAATATTTTCGTGTTTAATTACTTTTTATATTTTTTATATATTTTTTTAAGGATGTTCTCTCAAAACTCCACCATTTATAAGCCGATGTCGGATTTTTTTCTTTATTTAAAAATATGCAGCTGCAGATCGGTCCCGTTGAAAAGTGGGCGGGGTCACGCCCGTACGAAATAAATATACATGCCTTTTCATCTACCTCTACTCAACCGATTTCTATGAAACTTTGCACACACATTAAGCTTCTGTTCGAATAATACATCATGATTAAAAAATGTGGGCAGCGCCTATGGTTTGGGAATCGGGAATTCCCGGGAGGGAATTCCCAGGAAAAGTCATCTTTTAATTTCCCGGGAAAATCTTAAAAATTTCCCGGGAAAACGGGAAATATATAGAGTTTTTTTGATATAGAAATTTATAAAATGGCCGCCGAATTTATTTTGATTCATATGAAAAATTTGCATTGTAATCCTTTTTTCTTTAATATCAAAATTTTCAATGTTTTTTTTTTTAATATTACAAAAGTTCCTTTGACTGACTGTACGACTAAATTTACACGATGAAATTGTTTAATTTCTCTTTTAAAGTTGCTATGTTTTTCATCTTTTGTTTAAATACTACCCAGCAAAAATATCCGTCTACCGGAAGCAGGTTTGTAAGGGAGAGATTTCGGTACTCTCCCTTACCAACCTGCTTCGGTGTTACATGCTTTTTGTATGGGATGCCCCACTTGGTAGGTCTGGGGGCATGAGCTTCTTTCTGCGCATACTATTTGCATTAACCTCATGTCTTTTTTATATGTATATAATTAAAAAACGTTTTTCTCTATATATCACAATTTTACCACACTTGGATTAGTTTTTTTATTTGCCATTATTTTATGTTGTTTTTATATTTATTTATCTATTAAATTGTACAAATACAATTGGAAATTATATTATACTACAATTTACTTGATTAAATACTTTTTGTTCGCGTATTGAATCAGGAATCGATCCCACGATCTCCGCATGGTAGACTAGAACACTAACCACTAAGCTATCGCGGCACATTTATTTTCATACACAATTCAATGGAAGAATAAAAAAATTAAATTACGAAGTAAAATTTACACTCGCATCCATATTTGTACCCACGTAAGCGAGAGATGACGCACTATAAAAAAGTTTGAGTTGAATAAGAAACTTCGTGTTTAAAACACATGAAAAAATATAAATAGCCGACCAAATTCATCGTGTGTGTGCACAGAAAAAAATAGACAAGAATTATATTCAATAAAACCATGTTATTAAAAAAAAATATGAATTTCAATAACATTTATCTTTAACATAATAAAATATTTCGTTGTAAGTATTTCTTTTCCATGCCGGTTATTTCTTTTCTTTTTATACAGAAGTACTTAAAACAAGTTGTATCCCATAAAAAAATAAATGGGATATGGCTCAGCTAGAGAGTGTATGCTTTACGTCCGGAAAGCCCGGGTTCGTATTCCAGCCATGTCAACATTTTTTTAATTTGTATATATAGTTTTATTTTGAAATAATTTTGTTATCAATATAGGGGAATTCTTTATCACAGGAAATTTGAAAAAAAAATTATTGAATACCGGGATTTTTGTTATCAAAAACGAAACTTATTTTTTTCTGTGTGGTAAGTTCTTTTGCTCGCTTATATTATTGCATCCTCGTAAGGCAGATGGGATGCACTGTGTGCTTTTCCTCATCTCCGAAGCACTTCTTATTAATCTACCTGCTTCCTTGTACCAACTTTATTTTTGCGTTGTCGGAGGAAATTTTTCATTCTTACAATTTCATTTGACACAAAAACAAATTCTAAAACTTTGTCCTGGTTTCAAATGTAACTGTAAGAAAGAGTTCCTTCGACATCGATAAACAGGCAGTAATATGGACATAAAATTTTTTTTAATACAAAATAAAAATGTAAACGGTTCAAACTTATACAGAAATTTCATAAAAATTTCATGAAATTGAAGTCATAAAAATTTCTCTTAAGCCGAGAAAAATAATTGCTCGATTCGAAAAGTTCATGCAAGATGAATTTAGTTATAGTTTGGAAAATCCAAAAGTGCACGCCTCATAATCTCAATTAAACGGTGAAATTCAATAGGCTTTAATTCCTAATTATACTGAAGCGTAAAAAGAAAAACGAACTCGATTAGTGAAGTCTTTCGGTCGTTATCGGGACCACATACAGGATCCGAACGTGCAGACAAACGGACGTTCAAGACAGAGCTTTTTAAACAGTTTTTTAATTAGTTTAAATAATAAAAATGGCATTAAAAATGTCATGAGTGTTAAAAATAGTATTTTTTCTTAATATGTGTGTGTATATATTTTTTACAAGTGCAATATATGATAATAATAGAGCCATTTTAAGTTTGAAAAATCAGTAGTTTCGCGTGAAGTGATAGTAGTACCCACCTCAACGCTTCGCTTATGAGGCGTGCAATAGACGTTATTTAATCACTATAACAGAACAAAGTGTAATACTTTTTATAAGTATCAATGATTACAGTGCGATCTAATCGTTTCCAAAAGTAAATAATTCGATATTAAACGAACTTTGATTGATTTTCCGCAGAATTAGTGAAAAAATTTTGGAAAGTGTAGTGGAAATTTTAAGCTCATAGAAGCTATAAAAACGTTGAGGTGATAGTTAATTATTTATTACAAGTGGACGCAATTATTGAAACTCTGCAGGAGATGTTTTAAGATAAGCAAAATGAATAATCAATTACATTTAGACAGACTGTGGCTCAGGATATGTAAAATTTAGCTCAGCTGAGTATTGTACTGTAACTTGCTTGTACTTAACGATAAGAATCGTCCTGGAAATTTTTCAAGAAAAATAAGAAACATTACGGCAACTTCTTTGTGAAATGATTTGGAGGTCTTAAAATAAAATGTTTAAGTAATTGCGAATATATTTGTCAATAAGTCTTTATAGAATCTCCTACTGTGTAATAACTATAAACTCTATTTGCTTGAATTCACTTGAAAATTTTTTAAAATTTGTTTCAGAGTTGCTTTTATATCAACTTTTATTTAAAAAGAATGCTTACATTAATAAAACAATCGAAATTTAGCCAATTTTCATTTAGTAAATATATTAAATTTAGAAAATTAAGTTTTCCCGGGAATCCAGGGAATTCCCGGAAACGTGATTTTTTCACGTGATATTCTTTATCAACACCTTCTACTAAAGCGATTCATATGAAACTTTGCATACACATTTAGTTGTTGTTGCAATAAAACATTATTTTTGCAAAAGTGGGCAGTGCCACGCCCATGAAATGTTAATAATCATTTAAACTACTTCTACTTAACCGATTCTTATGAAATTTCGTACACGATTAGTTCTCGTGAAAGTGCATCATTATGTAAAAAATTATAGGCAATGCCACGCCTATTTTCTAGTCGGTTTTTTGCAAGCATTATTTAAAATTATTACCAAAACTTCAATACAAACAAAATTAATAATAAATTACGATTCACGAGGTGATCAGCGTGAAGGAACACAGCGACACGAAAGTTCTTATCCCAGCAAATAAAAAACAAACAAAATTCGGAGCTTATTCCAAAGGTTTACAATTTACAATGAATACCAATCACTACAGGAACTGAATTTAATATTCTAAGGCTGTTGTTTAAGTCAAACATTTTTCTAGACAACCTTTTAATTGCATACCATTCAGCTCTTTGGATCACTTCCGTCCTATGACAAGCACGTGTTAAATTCATTGATGTTTCACCAGAAATATAACTACTTTGAGCGAGTTCATCAATGCTGTAACTAATGATTTGTATGTTCATTTTTTGATTGGGTATGTAACGATATAATCCAAGATTGGCTTAATTATAATAAAAGTAATCCCCAGATATCTCAAAAACTGCAAATTTGTAGTTGACATGCTTAAATCTATTAAACACGATGAATTTTTTAAAGTATCTTATTAGTTCTTAAGAATTTTGTTTGATTTGATATAATAAATTGTAATACCGGTAGTATACCGATAGTAGAGTTTCGGTTGCGGTATATACCGATACATATACCGCTACCCTTACCGATACCACAATAAAAGTTATTTTAATACCAATACCCCTACCGATACCTTTATTCGTTACTTTGCCTTTAAATGCCAGAAATTAAACTTTGATGACCGAAGAAAAATATGTTTAAAAATTTTTCTGCTGTTTTTTAGACAGATTGCTTAATATTCAACATTTTAATGTTATTAGACATAGTTTGTTCAAAAATAAATACTTTTAATAGCAGATTTGTATTTTTGCGAAAAATTGGAAAAATTATTTTTGTTTGTTACAAATAACAACAAACTCGATGGAATTTTAGACAACCAGAATTTTTCAACACAAATTTAGACAATATCTGTGGACTTTTGACAAAAGCACTTAATTCGAGTTAAGACAGTTTTGCAAGTAGCGGCATTTATAAATGCAGAATTGTAAGGCCTGTCTTTTTGTGTGAGCATCACAAAATTATTAATATTTTAAAAATTTTTGGCTTATCACCAGATTCGCTATTCTGCGAGTTATCAATAGCCAATTTCAAATGTGTCAAAATACGAAAAATATTAAAAAAAAAAATTTCTAATCGATATCTGCTGGCTGGCTATGTTTAATTTTCATTTTTCCTTAAACACGTACACAAAAAAAGTCCCGTTCTGTATTTTAATAGTATTTCTGCTCACCTGAAAACTTTGAAAATTACAATTAAGTTGCTTTGTCAAAAGTCCACAGATATATATGATACTAAATTTCAAGTAATTTTTTAGAGTGCATATATTACTAGTCTCCATTGTAAATTAAGTAGGGGCTACGTATGTTCAGAAAAAATATTGAGAGGGAAACATTATTGGGGGTCGGTCCTGCATTTTGTCCTTCTAAGAGTAACTCTGTGGTAGTTAGATCTTTAACCTGTTCAAATAGTGCTATCTGTTTATTTCAATGTTCGAATCGATGAAAATTCAATTTGTAAAAAGTGCTATCAAACATAAATTAAGCGCGAATATCAGGAATTGATGAAAAAAATAGTACACATAGGAAATAGACGTCGTTTTTAAATAAAATTGTAAAATAAAAAAAAGAGTTTTTTTTCTCTCCTGAAAAGTTGTGATTTTGAAGATAGCACTATTTGAATATAAGACCTCGATATTTAATGAAGCTTCATGAAGTTTTTTTTACAACTCATATGTTGTGTAAAGAAAAGTCGTATTTAAAAACGAAAGTTAAAGATAAACTATGCTTTAAATTCGGTGTTCTTTACAAAATTCAATCTTTATATTAACTTTAACTTTCATCATCGTTTATGTATACCGCTGGTAGTCTATAGCCTTAAGAAATTTATTGCTAGATATTTACCCCCATATGCAAAAAATAAAGTGTCTTTGAAATGTATGTTAAAACAAAATTTCCATAGAAAAACCGGGTTTAACATACATTTCAAACACACTTTATTTTTTTGCATATGGGGTTTAGTTTAATAACTGTACATATGTATTTACTTTAATTAGAACACTTTATTTACTACACCTTTTAATTTGTATAATTTTTTATCTTTGCAGAATAAATATAAAAAACTGATATATAAAATCAATATGTACTTACAACAATTAAATCAATGCCTGAAATTATGCTTTGAGATAAAGAAAACCTGCAATTAAAAGTCAATGTCGGCAGCGATTGCATAAAAAAGAACATATTTAAAAAAAAATGCAATAAAATTACAAATTACTGAAAAAACATTTGAATACGCCTGCTTGTATGCAGCATTTTTGTTTTTCAAAGCAACTGCATTAAAAAATACATACTTTTTTCTATAGCATGGAAAAACTAACAATTGAACTAAACAATTAAATATTTTGGTGGCTAAAAAATTTTCCTAGTGAACATCAGACCAAATAAACTGAAGTGATGAAATTTTTTGACATAAAATAATTATGCATTTAGCAGTTTCGAAATATTGAAAATAAGAAAAAAAAACTGCTTAAAATTAAACAACAAAACTGTCGTAATATGAAAAAAAATTTGTTGAAGTAAAAACCTTTCTTGCTACACACATTCTCGGCTGGCTGTAACATTCGTCTATATATAGGCTATACTTTTTACGAACTATAGCTGAATTGCTTTTTATAGTGTAAGAATTTAGAAAAATTAAATTAAAGTTCGCGACAGTATTATTGCATGGAGAGAGCTGAATGCCTAAAAATATGCTATCATACTATATTTTAAAGGACATTTGTTAGAAGAAAGATCTTCTAACTCAAAAGTTTTCTTTTGCAAATATAAATTTCAGTTTATATTTAAGAAAACAAAGCAAGTTGAGCATTATAAAGAACAAAATAGCGAATCATTCTCTATAAACGAACATCTCAAAAACATGTTTAAAAAATTTAAAAGTAATTAAACAAAAATCGCCTAAACATATGCAGCACTTATTTCAATTTGATTCAAATGAACTTTTATATAGAAAACATTATTTCACATTAATCCATTATTTAAAATAAATAAGCAAATAAAATTATATTCAAACTTTAAACAAAATTAAGCAAATATTTTAGGAATTTAAGGACAATATTTCGAAAACACAACATATATGAGATATATAAAAATTTTCTATAATACAAATAAAAAAATCTCGCTCGCTTAATGTAGTAACGGTTGTGAACATGATTTTTACAGAATCTAAAGTATAACATAAAGTAACGTAACATAAAAATCACGTAAATAGCAATAATAATATCAAATTATATAGCAGTGACATAATGTAACGCTAAGTATAGAAAAAGTAACTCAAATCAGGCTTTATATAACAATAATATTTATAATAATAAACTTTAAATAAATTTTACTATATACAGTATATTATATTGTATAACAAGAACAACTAACAATATTCATATCATTATTTAAAATTTTCCAATAAGAAGAAGAACTATTGTTAGTTTAAAACAGAATTGACATAAAAAATAAACCACAAATTTGACCAAAAATTTTACCAAAAAAGAATTTTTTAATAAAAAAAGAAACGTCTGCTCAATTTAACAATTATACAATAAAACCAAAAAATTACATAAATATTTATTTATAATAAAAACTATTTGAATTTATAACTGAAATTAAAATTTTGTATAATTTGATTAACAAAACAGCAGCAGCCATAATAAAAAAGTCATAGCTCTCAGTGTTTGAAATAAATTTATACCAATTAAATTTATTTGAACTTATTTTTTTCAAACACTCTCTCATATCAAAAATAAAAAATTCAATAAGTGTTTGTAGCTCAGTGTGATTTTGATTTTAGTATACTTTAATGAAATAAATACAAAATAATAGAAAAATACAGAGTAAAACTAGTGAATATAATATACTACATCCTTTTGCACAAACCCTCAAAGCTAAAGGTGAAATCGCGTTTATGTAAACGTATTTTATGTTAAGTGTTTAATATGTATTTGTGTGAATGTTACAACTAAAATAAATAAATATTGAAAATCATTAAAATAAATTAAGTAAATTATATAAAATAATAAACCATTAAAAAAGGTCTTGAACAGTAAAATAATAAATATCAATTATCAAACATTTAATTGAATTTTATAGCAACAACGACATACACTTCACTATCAATGACTAAATCGCAATAAATCATCAACACAGCAACCAAGCATTATATAATGGGTAAGTACATATCGATATAAAATATATTTGATTACAAAATTGATATTCATAAAATAAAGACATAAATGATAAAATATTTTCATCTATGGAAAGGAACAATTTTTTAAGTTCTCACTATCTTAAAAAGAAACTGAAGCAAAGTCTTACTCTAAAGGCTCTTAGCAAAAACATGAATGTATACTGTTCCAAGAACTTGAGCAAAATACACATTAACAAAGTCCTATCGATGATATTTCACGCTGGTAAGATAGAAATGGAAAAGCTTAAAATAGTTGAACATGATAAAGAAAAAAACACATTTAGTGAAGTTCCAAACCTTTACAAAAGTTCATTAATAGGTGTGATTCATCACGAGGAGATGGCGACACATCTGTTAATTGGCTTTACTAAAGTAACATGATTTTCGGCTAGGTGGTTGTTGCTGCCGTCGCTGGCAGTGTAGGTGAAAGGGTTCTGATGAGAAAACTGTGGTGATCTCGAAACATCTGATGTCAGTTTCACCTTCCGTACAGCCAAAATTTTTCTTTGAATGTTCAATATTTACATGCTTTAGAATTTCTTTCTTAAATAAAAAATAGTTTAATCGAAAGATTAATTTAAAACCGAACTCAAGCGAAACTAATTAAAAAATTTTGGATAAAAAGACATACAGTTCGGCTGAAATTAATAATAACTCAATTGCAAAGTCTTACCGCAGAATTTGTATGAAAAGCGCTCAGTTTTAAAACTTCTTCAAAATGATTTTCATACACAATTTTGAGTGACCGTTTCATTTATTTTTACTGAATCAGGCCGCTGATCAAAACTTTGAGAAAATTTAGCAATGTTCAACAAAAAATAGATATTTTCTAAATTTGCACAGAAGCAAAAAAAAAAGAAAGAAACAGTTTATATCAAATCGCAAAGTATTGGTTTTATAAAAAACACTATGTACCAAAATTAAATTTTCTGTTGACCACAAAAATTTTTTTTGATGTGTTATGGTACCCTAACTACAAAACCAGTCGAAATTTAAATTTCTGTCGATAATTTTTGTTTAATTTATGTAAAATATGTGATTTTTCAAGAGGCTGCTCCAATTTTATTACAAAAATCAATAAAAATTTTTTCACTCACTGCTCGATGATAACTCTTAGCGACTGACTGCTCGACGATAACTCTTAGCGTGTTTATGTGGTCAACACAGGAGCGGCTTGGACGAAAGCCAGCTTGCTGTCCACGTATGGTTGATGCCAGTTTTTCGTTTACGCGACTAAGAAGAATCTTAGTGAGCACCTTTGACGGAATTGAATATACCTAATACCTCTTTAATTTCTGCATTGACTGAGACCACAAATTTTTTTGGGATTGTAACCAGGATAACCTCCAACTAGAGTACGAAAAAACGCAGCGCAGCGCCGCTCTTTTTGCTCTTTTTTGCGCTTTACGCAAAGAGGTGAGCCAATTTATTATTGCGCTAGCGCCGCGCAATATTATCGCGCTGCGCATAAAAGGAGCAAGCGCAAAAAAGCTTTTTCCCTTGGGTTTTTTTGCGTTACGCTTTTTGTTGGCGCAATGCACAAAAAGAGCCAAAATGCGCGTGGCGCATTTACAGTAGTAAACAATTTAAAAAAAGCAATAGTCGTTATTTCCATGGATGTTATTACATGCCATTGTAGTTTTTTTTAAATTCACCGTATGTCACTTCCGGTTTAGGGACTGGACCGGAAATGGGGTGGTTAGTGCAGTTCATATTTCCGGTTTGGAGGAGGGACGGGAAGTTGCGTCGGTAGTGCAGTTCACACTTTCGGTTTAGGGGATTGACCGAAAATAGGGTCGGTGGTGCAGTTCATATATATATCCGGTTCTGGTCTGAACCGGAAATTGGGTCGGTAGTGTGGTAGTGCTCCTTTTTTCGCTCCGCTCGCTCCTTGCGCTTGTGCGCAGTTATAATACGCTTGTAACAAATGCCCAATGCGTAATGAGCAAAAGGAGTGCGCAAATCCGAACTCTGCCTCCAACTATTCTTCAGGCAATTTAGCTGTCTCCCATATTTTCTCGAAGAGCGGTTGCCATAGGCGGGCTGTGGTTCTGAGGCAAGATTTTAACATATCAGCTGATATGTTATAGACTTCAGGCGATTTGGCGCTATTCATAGCTGCTATAGCTTTCACGATTTCGTCCATTTGTGGTGGCTGAGAAATTAATGTCATGTTTCGCACAGAGAAACAAGCCAGTCGATTTCGAGCCGACGGCGCGCCGCCGCCGGTTGCTTTTTTGCCTTTCGCGCCGCCGCCGATTACACCGGCTCGTATCGGCTCAAAACCAGCCGCCGAGTTCGTTTAAATTTGTTCAGGACTGAGTTGCAAAATTGCGTACTTTTTTCGAAAAATTTTTTTAAATACCTTTTTTTGCAAAATATCCGTGTATAGGTGAGCCGCCGAAAATTCTGTCGGCGCGCCGCCGCCGACCCAAAATGTGACCAGCCGCCGCCGCCGCCGATAATTTTGCCTCGGCTTGTTTCTCTGGTTTCGCATCGACATTTGTTCGCTTGTATTAACTACTGGTCCTGGAGGTGGTAAGTCGGGGTTGTTTAGAATAACTAAGAAATGCCCTTTGAATAACTGAAGCTGATCGTCTATTGCTGTTATGCTTGAGAGGCCGAGATTGATTATGTTTTCTTGCAGAAATTTTTCTTGTGATGTCGTGAAGCAGTTTAATGTTTTTATTTGCAACTACCGATTCTGCCCTTTCTGCCAGGTTCTCATAGCAGCTGAACTTATTCCTTCTACACGATCACTTTGCTGTTCTCTTCAGCTCGTTGTATGATTGCGAAGCACGTAGTTTTTCAATTCTTGTTTTGGCTACGTCTCATGGTTATTTAACTACTGGGTGTTTTTCAATAATTTCTCATGTTTCGACACTCATCTGGGTTTCACACGCCGTGGCTGGGGGACAATAACTTTCCTGCTTGCTTCTATAATGCAGCTTTTACAGAAGACCAGATCGGTTCAACGTTTTGTGGAGATTGATACTGCTGCGGCAGTGGTGTTAACTCGCTGATAAACAACGATTTAGTTTCTGGCGATATCAGTTGCTTCAGATTGAACTTTGTTCTTGTGGCTTCTGTCCGGACTAGGAGCCTTATTGCTGCTATCTTGAGGCGTAGTGAAGCTACGAGGAGGTTGTGCTCCGAACCAACATCACCACTCCTTCTGACACAGTCACCGAGTAGACAACTCTTCCATAGTCTGCTAATGCTGAAGTCGTCTATTTGGTTTTCAGTGGAGATACCCAAGTGGCCTTGTGGCATTGCTTGTGTGGGAACATTGAGCCGCCTATGACAAGATTTGCTTCGTTACAAAAGCTAATCAGAAGTTATCCGTTGTAATTTTTTTGGATGCCGTGAGAAAAGAAGAATTAAAGCAATTTGTTTTATATAATGCACAATATCTTTGAAACTAGAGGTGCTAGAGAAATAATAAAGCTATTTTCGTAATCTGCGAACAAAAATACATAAGAATCCAAATGAGATGGACTTTTGTGTAGATTAATAATCCAGAAAGTATTTTAAAGTTTGGAGGACCATTCGTGTAATATTAGGCGAATAACACAAAAAGTAGTGTAAATTATGACAATGTCACTATATCCTTAAAAATAGAGCTGCTAGGGAAAAACTAATGATGCCATCGTAATCAGCAGATACAAATACATAAAGATCAGCTATTTTTAATTGAACTACACAAAACACCCTCCATTTTGTTGTGCTGTGTTATCGACGTTAGTTGTTCATAATATGACAGTTGGAGGATATGTTTGTATGATGGTTATATTCCTTACACCAAAATGGAATCGGCACCAACTAAATCTTTTGTTAATTTGTTTCTAGTCGAGTAGAGATTGCACAGCCTTCTCCATCGTGGCGGTGGTGTTCGGTGTCTCTGCCACAGAACAATAACTTTTATCCGTCGGGTAATTTAAATTCACCAGCCCCATTCCATCTACATTCTGACAGTACAATGAGCTGTAGTTTCAGCCTGTTTAGTTCTTTTGCAACTTGTTCGAGTTTGCCAGGATCGACGATGGAATGAACGCTCCAAGCTCCAATTAGGAATTTAGTTTTCAACGAGAAGGCGTCGGGATACGAGTCGGGATTTGTTGCGGTTTCATTTGTAAGTCTATTAGTTTCTAAATATGTATTCTACACCTCCAAATCAGATGTGCATGCTGCTGGAGATAAATCTGAGGCAGGTGGATTGACCACGATGTTGAGGGGACCACTTGGAGAATCAATTTGAAACTGGTTTAAACTCATGTATTATTAGAAAGTATTAGGGTAGGTAGGCTGTCTTCCACCTATATGTTACAAGCATGTGGATCTAACAAAGAACAGTAGGGATATGGTTAGACACTAGGGATGGGGGAAAAATATATATATATAGATATTTTCTCAAAAATATATCGTCGATATTTTTAATTTCGATATATCAATATATCGATATTTTTTTTCCAAAAATATCGACGGTATCAAATTCGATAGTTTTAGCTTTGATTTTGTTTATCATGCAGGTTAAAAAAATATTCGGCACAGTCTTCATCAAATAGAATATTACTAACAAAATCTTTTGTTTTATTTATGATATTTTGTCTATTCGAAAAATTATCATTCTTTGAGTATGTTCCATGAAATATTGGTGGAACAGTAAGGATTTTGGAAATTAGCTCTTTCCATTTTAATTATTTATAAGAAAGTTACTTTTTTTGTCTTATTTTTACAAAATAATTTGGGGACTACGTCTGAATTATCATTGTTGGACAAATATTGATATTTCGATATATCGATATTTTTATTCGATATTTATATGCCGATCGATATTTAAAAATATATAGATATATATATCGATATATTGTTTTCACTTGCCCATTCCCATAAGACACCCCATTAATTAGGTCGCCCCACTGGAGTCAGACGACTTTTGCAGTCGCCCGCTATGAGTACAGACGCTCCAATTCAAATTGATCATTAGACTAAATATGTCAGAATTGCCCAATTTGTGCTCCCTCTCTCGTTAGCCCATACCTAAACTATCATGAGGGTTGGTTACGCCATCTTCGTTTAAGTTACTCGGGTTTCCAGGATGGCCCGGTTGGAGGTGAGAGTAAGTATTGAAAGATATTGGGCATCAGTAACAGCATGCCATGAGGTGCCAATATGAAATGAAATGAAAAAAGCTTAAAATAGTTGAACATGCAAAGAAAAGACAGTTAGTGAAGTTCCGAACATTTAGAAAAAAGTTTATTAATAGGTGCGACTCGCCGCGAGATGGCGACAGTCTGTTAATTGAGCTTACTAAAATTAGTAGGATTTTCGCTACAGTCTTGTTGCTACTGTCACTGGTAGTGTAGGTAACGGACTCTGATGAGTAGACTTGGTAGCCTCGAAACAGCTGTGAGTTCAACCTTCCGTATATCCAAATTTTTCTTTAAATCTTCAATATTTACATGCTTTAGAATTTCTTTCTTAAATAAAAAATAATTTGATCGAAAGATTAAATAAAAAATGAACTTAAGCCAAACTAATTAAATAACTTTGGATAAGAACTATACAGTTCGACTAAAAATTCATAACTCAATTAAGAATTAAAATTTTTATTAAGAAAGGAATATGTAGCCAGCCTAATTTTAAGGCCGCTGCACCATCTCATCAGCTTTTTATGTTGAATTTTACTACTTGACAAGGTAAATACTAGTGAGTAGGAATGCCATCTATTTAATTATGTAAAACTATGTAAAAGTAAAAGCAAAATTTAAAAATTTGAGGACAGAATTTTAGCTAATTTACTATTTTACTATTTTATCATAACTAATTGAAAAAAAACAACAAAATATCACAAAAATCATTTTTACAGGCTAAGTAATGCATTTCAATTTGTTTTCGTCTATATATTTTGTTACTTTACTTTACATTACACTTTTATATACTCGAAAACCATTTACTAGTTTAATTTTTTCTCGGCAATAAAAATAGCTTATAAAACAAAAATGAAAATTAATTTCCCATATTATCATATTACTATACACAAGTTCTTTCTATCAATTTCAAACTTCAGTGCTTTAGAAAATGCAATTATTGCAATTTTTATTATGCATTATCGTTAAAGCCCCAACAAAAGTGTTCAACTACTTGAACATGCATGTTGCATGAAACTGGCACTAGCAGAAATGCAACAAAAATTCTGCAGGATGCAACAACATATTGCAACATTTTTATGCATCATTACATGAAAAGGAAATCAATTAAAATTTTTACATGATTTTTTACATGATACTTGGGAGATGAAATATGGAGGAAGAGGAAAAGATTGACTGACAGAACTGCTAAACTATTCACTGAAATAATAGAGATGTTTAAAAAGAGTTAAATAAAATTTAAAAATATTCAATCCTATATGTACATTAGGGTGACCCTTATTTTAATAAAATGCGATATCTCCCAGTCTCACACCCCAGCTTGGTGAGAATTGATAACAAAATGATCCAGCAAAATTTTCAGATCAATCGATTGGAGGTAAGATGTGACGCCATCCCGCTCAAATTTTGAAAAAACCATACAATTTTTTCTTGCTTCATAACTTCAAAAATATTAATTTGACAAGAAACATTTGCAGGAAGAAAATGTTGCTTGTAAAGATTTTAGCATTTGATGCCCTCACACATTTTCTCTGAATCTAATAGTTAACAAACTAAATATAAAATTTTCAAGCATCATAAACTTATTTTAATGCTTCATTCGTCCTCCCAGTTCATGACACCTAAAAACACAAATTTACAAGGTTTTGAAATGGAGAAACTGAAAGTGGTTTCTTATGGAATTTGGGGCGCTGAATCCGAATCTGCTGTCGGTTTTTTTATTCTAGTTTTCGAGATATACACCTTTTCAAACATGAAGCAGTTAGTTGCCCATCAAATGTTCAGTTAAAATAGAAATACAAATTTTGACAACCATATTATCTTTATGTCGCACCAATATTGTTTTTTAATAAGCTCAGTAGTTTCGGAGATATCGTGGAAATTGTAAAAAAAAATTTTTTTTCAACCAATCAGAAAAAACAGGAAAACATTCATAATTTTTCATTAGCGTATAGGAAGGTACATTTCTAACAAAAACAAGCCATATTTCATTAAAATTTATCCAAAATCTTTGATTTTATTTACAATTAAATATGAGCATTTCTACAGTAAAGTCCACCATTTGTTACGTGCGACACCGAACAATTATTTTTGTTTTTCCACAGAAAACGAAAGCTTTTCGTTACTTCTTTATATATTTGTGTAGGCCGCAAGTAGCTCCACATTAAGTAAAAGTTGAAGAAAAATCAAACTACATGGTTCTGAAATACAAGCTTAATTGCTTGATGTCGCACGTGACAAAAAGGAGGACTTTCCTGTAGAAATGCAAATATGGAGAAAATTATAAAAAGTAAAAACGAACATTAAAATTGGTTAACTAATTTACAGTTCCACAATAAATGTTAATATAACTGAAAAACAAGTTGTCCTATTCAATTAACGGCCCTTTTCACAATGTATGATTAAAATTTAACATGGACGTTAACACTAAGTTCGGCGTGCAAAGCTTGCCGTTAAAGTCGAAGTTAACGTTTAATCGTAAATTGTAAAAAGGGCCGTAAAATAAAAAAGCAAATTCGACAACAATATTATCTTTAAGTCGCACGAAAATTGTGTTTTATCTGATCAGTAGTTTCAGAGATATCGTGAAACTTATGCAAAAATAGAAGGGGGAAGACGGGTACTGCCATACAAAATAATTATTAATTTTCCTATATTAACACAATAGTGGGACACAATAGTGGATTAATCTGCGAATTGAGTGCGCTTTGATGCATGGTTGTATAGGAGGGGTTATCGGATAGTTATACAAAATAGTTATTAATTTTCCTATATCTGCAAAACTGTTTAGCGAAACACACCGGATGTTTTTAGTAATTAAATAAAATTTAATTTTTATGAGAAAATATATTTTGTTTTGTATACATTTTTTTTGAAAAAAATTAGGGAAACAATTTTTTCCACTTTTTCCTAAATAACTTACAAGGGCTCCTAATTTTTACTAATAATATTTGGCAAAGTCGTATCTACGGTAAAGTTGAAAAAAATTTGTGAACATATTAATACAATTTGAATGTGTCTAGGCACCCTAAATTACCCATAAAAACCACTTTAGACGGTGTAGGAATAGATAGAAGGGTACCTCCCATACAGAGTATGATTTAAAATTAAAAAAATCTTATGGGAGGTACCCTTCTCCTCGTTCCTACTCCGCTAATCTTTTGTGTGATTTCACTGATATAATTCTCCAGATATAAGAAAGGCTGCTATACATATTCAAATGTTAAATTGCCAGCTATCCAAATAATTTTCCATTTTACTATGATAACTAGCTACAAACTCACATCGAATTGGAAGACTCTGCATCATAGTAAAATCGTTGAAAACGAGCTTAATTTAAAATTTTTCGGTAGTGAGTGAATAACTTGCAATCGGTAATTGCAGTTGTTGTCTTTGTTAGGTGGTACCAAAGCAGAGTTTGTAGACTATAGGTCTACATCGGCAGAATGGAATACATATTTTCTGTGCTGCAACGCCCCACGCCAGCATTTAGGTGTCTTGCCTTGCACTGGTGCAATTTGTAGAAATTTAGTATCATACATTTGGGGAGAACCTGGCGACGTCCGAGTAGTTGTTGATGCTGTTTCATTACTACTTGTGTCGTGAACGCAGAGCTTAGTGATCGCTGTGGTCACGATGACATCGTTGATGTTGAGTGAGGTATGTGGCATCCTGACGTGGCTGCGTTAAAACGCTCAGGTTGAAGATGTGACTGCATTTGCTGTCATCTTTGGCTCAGGTTGCAGAGTTCATAAACGCTGATGTTGCTGACGCTGAGGTCTACACCAGCAGAATGCAATACGTATTTTCTGTGCTGGAGTGCACTTCGTCAGCATTCAGGTGTCTTGGGTTTCGTTGAAACCTAAACAGTGATTTTGTTTCATAGGTGAATGAAACATAGGTAATTCAACATGATTTTACAATAACTTTCAAAGAACATTTTTCCTTTTGAAATAACTACCTTTCATGTGGATTTAATATTCCAGTATAGTTAAATCAAAATGATGTTGATATTTCATCAATCAATCATCGTTTGTATCTAAAAAAAATGTATTGATTGTTAACCATATTTTGTTAATTTAATTGAAATTTTTTAGTGAATATCTAAGAAGTCTATTTTAAAATACATCGAAAATTGTATATCTGAATTTTAGCGAATTCAAAATATAGTGTTTGTGCTGAAAAAATATTGAAATCCTATAAAAATATATTGAACGTTACATAAAAAATTTTTTCAAATATAATTTATCTATAAATTTTAAGACGTTAAAAAAAGCTAACAGCAGCTGAAGGGTAGAAACGATATAAGAAGCATTATCTGCTTATGGATTTCTGATTTTCTTTGGAAAACTTTTGCTTCTACAGCACTGTGTGTTGTTATATTTTCGTAGAATGAATTAGGTATTTCGTATTTTGCTACAAATAGTAATTATTTGAAATTGACTTAACTTTTAAAATTATTGGTCGATTTTATTAAAATTATTCTTATTTGAAAGAAAAAATTAGCTCATGCACAAATGTTGGTAAAGAATTAGTTTAAAAGATACAAGTTGTTTCTGCACAGAAAACAAAAAATTTGGTTTTTGATAAATTAGAAATAGTGTTGTCTTTACTGCGATACGAACCCGGGCTTCCCGGACGTAAACCAAGCTCTCTACAGCCGAGCCATGTCCTAGTTATTTTTTTATAAGATAAAACGTGTATTAAGTACTGATACATATATATATATTTTTTTTTCGGTTATATTTATTTATTGTATCGTCAATAAAATTGAACTAACAATAAGTAATCAAATATTAGCTCTAAATTTTTAATTTTCAAGTCCAGCCAATGCCAGAACAAAACATTTGTTTCAGCGGTTGGTTATTTGGTTGCCTACCTCTCTCGTGTTCGGCTGAGAGCAATAGTGTCCCACCATCTAAGCCGAGTGTGGCCTCTAAAGTTAATGATGTTTTGGGGCTTAAGTACTTATGTATGAAAAGAAAAGAAATAACCGGCATAGGAAAGAAATACATACAACAAAATATTGTATTAAGTTAATGACAAATGTTATTGAAATTCATACCTTTTTTCAATAAAATTCTTTTATTGAATATAATTCTTGTCTATTTTTTTCTGTGTGAGTATACTCATAAGATGGCGCATCATCTAATAATTAGTACAAAGTAATAGGATTTTCGCTCATTGGTTGTTGCTGCCTTCGCTGGCAGTGTCGTCTAGGTCAAAAAGAACTGTTGTGAGAAGACTGTGGTGCTCTCGGAACATCTGATATCAGTTCAACCTTCCGTACAGCCTAAATTTTTCTTTGAATGCTCAATATTTACATGCTTTAGAATTTCTTTCTAAAATAAAAATAATTTAATCAAAAGATTAAATTGAAAACGAGCTTAAGCAAAACTAATTAAATAACTTTGGATAAAAACCATACACTTCGACTAAAACTCATAACTCAAAATACAAATTTGTTATTTTTCCATGTGAACCCAAATCAAAATTGAGAAAGTGGTCATAACTTTGAATTTCGTCCTGCGATTATTATAATTTTTTGTTTTTAGAGAGCACTATACGTCTACTCTCAAATCGTATATTAATTTTTTTTTGGTGTATTTTTATCGAAAAAATCATTCCCGGAACAACTGCAATAGCAAATGTAACGCTCAATACACAAAAATTTTAAAAATCTAAAAAACTTAATTTTATTTCAGGATCCGTTGAATGAGAGGAAAACTATAATATGAGTCCTACCTTCTCATATTTCATTTAGTTACATTGGAAAAAAAAATAAGAAAAACACAAAATGTACGTTTAGAATAAGAATCACTCTCATAAAAAAGTGGTTTTAACCGTGAAACATACGAGTATTAAATCAAAGAGATTATAGCTTATATTATTACTTTTTCTTATAAAATTCGTAATGTGATGTTTGTCGGCTATGCAAAAATAAACAACAACAACAAGTCACACAACTGAGCACAATAGTGAATTGTAGCAATAAACAAAGCAAATAACACACATCAACATACTTAACCAGAACAAATTAATTCTTGTAAATTTCATATGACTTCGAATCAAAATTGCGACATGTTGATTTTACATTCCTTTTTGTTCTGTGTGTGTGTGTGGAGAAAATATAAGCTTTTAGTAAGTACCGCAAGTCTGCCGGCCGAAGGCTCTTAGCCTATAAAGTTCATATTCCTTTAAATAAATAAATTTTTTTAAAAACTCTTTTAAATACAGAATAAAATTACTTATTCCTATAAATAAATTAACTTTTTCAATTAAGAATAGTTTTTTAAATTAAAGTTTACTATGGTTGCAATTAGGGAAAATTTATTAAATTTTATTACTTTGATAATTTTTCCCCAAAAATATGTTGCATTTCACAATCTGTTGTTCGGATATTTAAAAATACACACATTTAAACTTTCAATAGTTTGCAATACTCTCTAGTTATAAACGAGTAAAATGAGATCAATAAAAAAAATTAAATTTTACCCCTGAAAAAAATTAAGTTTTAAAATATTTGTTGTGAAAACAGCAAAAAATTAACATGAATCTTTTTTTTTTTTATCAAATGCCATGAAAATAAATAAATAAATATATAGTAAATATTATACAAAAATAACAATGTAGCCGCATATTGAAACGAAAAACTCCATCAACATTCAAGGCAAAATCAATGTGAGTGCATTTAAGGCTGGAAAATAAAGGATCTCTTTAAATAAATAAATACAAATCAATATGCAACAACATTTTGTTTTAAAAGACCAAATTGCAATAAAATAGACAGTTAAACAATCGGTGCAGAAACAATACACAATAATTTTGGGGGAAGAGATAAATTTTGCAAAGGAAAAAAATGAATGCATTCAGTCAACTAAAACGAAATTCAAATGAAAAGACCAAAATAAAAAAATAAAAATACGTTGACTGCAATATGCAGCAAAAAAAAACAAATTTTATTGTATCCTCGCTTTTATTTTTTTAGCCTAGAGAGTGCGTTTGTAGTTGTCATTGAAGTGGTGGTACATAGTAAAAATGTTCTTTTTAAATGAAAATCAAATATCGTCCATTGATTGCTCGTCTCAATTTAATGTTTTTATTTTCTATAGAGTTTTATTATATATCTTTCTCTAATGTTTTTTTTTTAATTTGACCAATCGATTGTTATATATTTCTATACATTTTTTTAGAATCTAAACTTTTAATTAAAATATTATGGTCAAATTTTAACCAAAGTTTTGGCTCTAAAAAAAGGCTTTCCTTTAGCTCTTAAATAAAAATTCAAAAGAGTGAAATAGTATCGTGACCTTGGAGAAACTAAATGCACACCGTGCTGAGTGGTGGCAACAGTAAAAACATTAATCCCAAAAAAGGTCAGAAATTATGCGTTTGGACTCGTGGCAATTGGTAAATGGAAGTATGCTACCAGAGGAGATTCCAGAGTTTTGAGATTCCTAGCTGGTATACCGGAAAGCATTAATTACTGCTTGCCCATACTTCTGCATGATAAAAGATTTGCTGTAATGCTCTCCAGCAAGTCCTCTGCGATATCTTGTCACAGTGGGAACAGTGGCGTAGATAAACCTTTCTGGAGTGCAATACCCCCACAGACTTAATCTTTCCCCTAATTGTAACAGCAGCTGGCGCGGATCCAGTTTGAGCTTTTGTGGGGAAGAACTTTTAACTGAAACATACACTCAAAATATTCTGTACGTAAAATTAACTGAAATTGTACTATAAAATAAATTAAAGTTCAATTAAAAATCATTTTAGTTTTGCATAAAGTTTATTAAACTTTAAATGTTAAAAGATCAACAGACTTAAAACAGTAATAAATTAAAAGCAAAAAACCTTTTTAAAAACCAAGCTTTTATTTAGATGCGCTAAAAAGAAAAAAAATAAACTTTTACTTTAAAACTTTTATTATCAACTTGTAACGTCATGACACAATTTATATGATATAAAAGCTCGTGAGGAGATTTAAGTATTCGTATTTACTTAGCTTAAACAATTTAATAGCTAAAATCAATCACATCAAGTTGTTTAATTTATTTATTTATCTACACAAGTAAATCTCGCGACAAGCTTTTATATCATATAAATTGTGTCATGACGTTACAAGTTGATAGTAAAAGTTTTAAAGTAAAAGTTTATTTTTTTTTGTTTTTAGCGCATTTAAATAAAAGCTTGGTTCTTAAAAAGGTTTTTTAATTTTAATTTAGTTTTTACTTCTCATTTATCGCTGGACATGTTTCTCAGTCTGTTCATCTCATTCATCATTGCTGCAAGGTTGTTTGCCAGTTAATTTCGAACATTTAAAATAAGTAGGCCGCCAACTTGGGAGTTCCACCATGTCGGATTTAACCAGGTATTGTCATCCAAATTAAATGTGGATACAAAATTTCAGCTCAATCGGTTAAAGATATCTAGTTCAAAATTGAGATTCAAGCTTTAGAAGTTGGATTTCGATTGACTTTACTTTATTTTTATTTATTTGATACCCATATTGTAGCAGTGCATTAAAAATAACTAGTCCGCCATCTTGGATTTAGACTGACGTCACACAGTTAACCATGCATTGCTATCCAAACTGAACGTTTATACAAACTTTCAGCTCAATCGGTTGAAGATATCTGCTGCAAAATTGAGTTGCAAGATTCCACCCGAACAAACACACATTGCAAGTTAATTAAAAGCTTGCAAAAATTAATGATTTTTTCTTTATTTGGATTAGGGATGGGCAAAAATATCGATATATCGATATTTTCTTAAAAATATATCGATATATATCGTCGATATTTTTAATTTCGATATATCGAATTTTTTTTTCCAAACATATCGACAGTATCAAGTTCGAAATTTTTTTTAGCGTTGGTTTTGTTTTTCGTGCAATTTTTAAAAACATTTCGGCACAGTCTTCATCGAATAGAATATTACTAACAAAATATTTTGTTTATTTATAATATTTTGTCTATTTGAAAAATTATCATTCTTTGAGTGTAATTTTGTTGATGTATGTTCCATGAAATATTGGTGGAACAGTAAGGATCTTGGAAACTAACTCTTTCCAGTTTAATTATTTGTAAGAAAGGTACTTTTTTTGTTTTATTTAAAAAAAAATTTGGGGACTGCGTATGAATTATCATTGTAGAAAAATATCGACATTTCGATACATATATCGATATTTTTTATTCGATATATATCGATGCCTATCGATATCTAAAAATATATTGATATCGATATATATCGGCTTATTTTTTTCACTTGTCCATCCCTACTTTGGATCACCTAAACTGTCAAAAGAGCTAATTGCAGCTTTCGTAAAAATAAAAGATGCGTCCCTTGTTCCCGCAATTTTTACTGTTAAATAATCAACCCCAAGTGCAGTAAAAATAATTGATTTTTGCTCTATTTATAACTGTTAAAGGCTTTTTATTTCGTGTTTTTATTTATTATTTTATTAATTTTTTATATTTACTCACTGTTTCCACTATTTCCACTGGTAATCGAACAAAGCTCCTACAGGTTAGAAAACCTAAGCAACAACCACTCCGCTAAAGCATAGTATGTAAACTAGCAACACGAAGTTAACACAAACTTATTAATTTTCATGCATTTAACATTAAAAATTGAAATTGAACATGTGACCTCCCGGTTAATAGTCTGATGTACTATCCACTGCACTACTGATTTTAAATGTCTAGTCATAACTCTTAATTTATAAATCTCTGAAGGAAACGTCGATACTAAAACTGTTCCGATTCACTATTGACTTTGTCCTCAGTACTACTGACTAATTGTATTCAATGTTCTGTGCTATAGGAATTTAGCATGTGCTTGTGCCTTACTGGGTAAGGCAATTAAATTATGAAAATTTTTAGTTTTGCGTGCAGCCGCATTTATTTGCAACACAACAAAATTATACAGTAAAAAATCGTTTTATAGCTGTCAAAAACTTCTCCTCCCATTAAAGGCAAAATAAAAAGTGTAGACGATTCGTTGACAATGTCACCAAAAACTCAACAAACTTGGCCCCTGCCTTTCTTCAGGCATTTCATCTAATTTTACGTACAAAATATTTTGAGTGGTTGTACAGAAAAAAGTATCACCAAACTGCAACTAACAATTCGAATTGTTAATATGTAATTTAAATTCAAAAATATATTTAGTTAATATAACAAATTGAGTTGTTGATACGACAAACACAGATATTTTTTCCAACAAATTGAACTAACCAAACTTTTTGCTATGTATGGCGCAAAAATTAAAAAAGACAAGCAAAAAGCCGCTTCCAGGCTTGTGATTGTGTATTAAAAATGTTGTTAATACAACACTTATGATAATTAAATTTGTTCGCAAAATCAACAGTTCACATTGTTGATATAACAATAATCTTAATTGAAATAATTTTGAAATCTACAAAAAAAATTTTAAATTTTTTTTTCTGATTTCCTTTTAACTTACAATTTTGTAATTGTATTTACAAAAATCGTTGTAGGATTAAAATCAATTAATTATTTAATTGATATAACAAAAAATTAATTGTATTTACAAATCTATTTTTCTGTACGTGTGTGTGTTATTTATATGCATGTACTTTTTGATGTGTAAACATCTATACGGTAGGGGGTAAAAATCTTTTTCACAATACAATCAAATATTTTGAGTAAGATTAATCTTAGTTGAGTAAGATTGTAATAACGCGGTGTGAGCTGTGTATTAGTGTAATCATACGGACAACAAGAAGTACAGAGAAACTTAACAGCTGCATAGAAATACACTAACACTGGCAAAGGGAGTCTCAAGGACAAACTCCTGCAGTAAGGTCGTAAGTTTGTTGGTTGGTGCTGTGTTGCCGTGTTTTTGAATTGAGTGAGTATTTCGGCATTGCCGTTTTTGATTTTTGCCAGGAGCTTCTGGGATTTAGGGGATTTTGTGTCCAGTTTTTCGGGATTCAGAAGCGGTTTGTGTTGGTTTCTTGAAAAAAAACCGGTTTTTCGGTTTTACCGAATTTGTTGCTGAACTTGGTGCGATATTTGGCTGACGGTTTATTGACTGCGTTTGTCTTTGACTGTTGGTTATTTTGCTGTTTAACTGCGCTAATTCCAACTATTTTGTACGGGTGTCTGATACGAAGCTTACCGGTTTGAGCGATTTGTCGGGTGTGGAGGAAGGTACGAGGGTGAAAAAGAAGCGGATGAAGCCCAGTTCGCCGAAGTTGAAACGGGTGAATGATGAGAAGAATGTTTCGGAAGAAGGTGAAATGTTTCATTACTAGATTTTTACACATATCCCCTGTGATCGGACTCACATTCTTTTTTTTAGGACTTATAACATCAACAACGGACAATTTTCTTATTAAGTGTTAGAATTAGTTAAAAATAATATTGCTCAGAATTTTAAATGTTTATTGATTTAAAAATGACTGTACGAAATACTTCTTGAATAATGTACATTCCGTTACTGTAATAATATTGTTAGTTTACTATTTAGAAAAATTTCATTTAGAAACTCAATAAAAATGAGGTATATTTTATCCGTTTTGGGGGTTGGGGAATATCCCATTTTCCTCATCCTGTATCAGCGCCTGCCCACCAGTAACATGATTTTTAGTAGTTTTAGACTTAAAAAAAACGTTCATATAATATCCAAAATTTTATATCGATCCTTAACCACAAGATAATCGTAATCTACAAATTCTTAACTTTATTCTATATACGTATTTCTTTTATTTTCATATCAATCTTAATATTTTCATACTGATATTCTTATATGACTTGCTTTGACTGAGGACTCTATCTCTGGTCCGAATCGTAAAATTTTTGATACATGTAGTTTTTTCGATGAGTTAATCTCCTCTTGGAGATTAAATTAACATTTACAGATTTCATATTCTCTTGAAAAATTCTTATGGACTTTTCGTATGGTCCAATCGCAGAAATTTTCATCTAAAAATATCATTTATCTGTACCAGTCTAATTAAGATGTTATCATTTAAAAATGTTTCGCCTCACATTTTTTTAAATTTTATTTCTAACAAATCCAAAAAAAATCAACAGAATTTAATGAACAGATATTTAGCAAAGCATATTTAGGGCTCAAATATTTCTAAAATCGAACTTGAATCAGAAAAATGTTTAAAATTTGGAAAAATGTACCAAAGCACATTAAAGAATTAAAAACACAATTAAAAAAATAAGAAAATAATTGAAGTATACTTTTGTTATTTTAGTAAAGTAGAAAATGTTGCATACTTTAAGCACAAATACATGACCATAAAATAAAATATATTTAACATAAAATTTTAAATAAATGTACATATATTGCAAATTTACTAACAATTTAAGCACAGCACAAATTTAATAAATAAAAAAATCTTTTCCAATATGTAACAATTTATGACAATAACAAATTGTAAAACTACTGGAAATTTTTGCGATTGAACTCATATATGACCAATAAATGAACAAAATATAAAAAAAAATACAAAACATTTACTGACACAACACTTAAGCAAAAATATACAAGCTGGCTAGATGACTGGCCTTTTGTCTGTAGGCCAGGAGAAAAACAGGCAAATAGTCATATACCAGTTCACATACGGTGGCAGTATGGAAAAAACTCATAGTACAGATTGAAAAGATACAATGAAAATTATGAACAATTTAACATTTACAACACAGGACAATGACAGCAGAAGCAGCAGCAGCAACAACAAAATTGAGTTTGAATAATAAAAAATTGATTTGTTCAGCAACAAGAACGGTCATATTCATTGGAATTCGATCCAAAAAGGGGAGAAACAAATTCCAAAAAATTTAAGATTTTAAGTTGACTGATTGACACCCTTTTAGTAGAATAAAAATTAAAACTTTTCTCACATTCATTTATTGACACAAAATACAGTCTTTTTTACTAAAGATATTTTACAGAAATTATTCGGAAATAAAAAGTTTAGTACTCAATATAATGCAAGGAGTCCAACAGTATTATAAGGAAAACAACTGAACTACTTAAACTTCCAAAGCCTTATGGCAACAATGGAATCATGGGAGATTTTAATGCTAATTTCGGTAATGGAAGATGGCGCAGTATTGTTCGCTCTTATGTATGCTCCAGGAAACGAGGCTGGAGACCTAATGATCGAGTTCTGAAAATATTTTAATTTCAAAGTTATGAACAGATGGTTCTGCCTTCCAGCCAGAAGTTTATATAAATGTAAGTCTCCCTAAACATCCAGCATAACAAGAAATTAAATTGATTTTTTAATACGATTATTTCGATCGTATTTGCTTGTAAATCCAAATTGATAATTAGGCTAAGGTTCGAAACATTTAGTTCAGAAAGAATTGGGCATGATTAATATTCCAAAGAACTAGGGAAAATTAGCATCAACTTAATTTTTCAACGTACACAGCAGAACAGAGTAGCGCCACTTTCAGAAGCCGATACACTTTTACATAAAATATTTGAATCAAATATTTAAATAAAATATTTAAATAAAAAAATAAATAAATATAAAAATAAGTCGCAGCATTGAGAATATCGATGATATTCCACGCTGGTAAGACCGAAATGAAAAAGTTTAAAATAGTTGAACATGCTAAGAAAAGATAGTTAGTGAAGCTCCGAACATTTAGAAAAAAGTTTGTTAATAGGTGCGACTCGCCGCGAGATGGCGACAGTCTGTTAATTGAGCTTACTAAAATTAGTAGGATTTTCGTTACAGTGTTGTTGCTACTGTCACTTTTAATGTAGGTAAAGGGCTCTGATGATATCCAAATTTTTCTTTGAATGTTCAATATTTACATGGTTTAGAATTTCTTTCTTAAATAAAAATAATAATTTGATCGAAAGATTAAATTAAAAATGAACTTAAGCCAAACTAATTAAATAACTTTGGATAAAATATTTGAATTCAAAGAAATTATTATTATTCAGGCTTTAAAAAGTTCGTTCAGTTTAATTTTTACAATTAAATCATTTTTATTGAGAAAGGACTTTTCAAGCGTGCAATAATTGAAAAAGAAAAATTTTCTGACTTTTGTAAGGGTCGAACTTGAAATCTATATTTTCGGGATCAACAACGATCGTGTCGTCAATGCTTTTAATACTCAGGCTAAGCACAGCTCAACAATCAAGCAGATATATATCTAACCTTAAACCAATTTGCATTAAGCTCTTTTTAATTACTTAAGCTTTTTTTAAAGATTTAATACCCTTTATTTTTCAAATTATAGCCACTGTGCAACGTTCACAAATTGATCCTGTCTCATGGATTCTTTGTTCGTTGAGACCAATAATTTGGTTTTTGTTTTCATTTACTACCAGACCCACTTTCGCCAACTCAGTTATCGAGACTGTTGCAGTTACCTCACCCTATTCTGTTAACTGCAGCATCACGCACGATTTCTTCCAACAAAATGTTGAATTGATTACAAGATAGACTATTAATTTGCCTGAAACCTGGTTTGGTATTGAACATTTCGGAGAGGTCTTTCGCAATTTTAGCCGATTATCTTGTGTCAGTTTTAATGTCGTTCTGCATATTTGTATCAGCTTTGCACATATACAAAACTCAGACAAGATATGAAATACTGATCCAAAAATTTTATATATTGTGAAATTCTATAAAATAGTTAATTAGATTGGTTGAAGCCTTACCATCTTTTTAGCCGACTTCAAAATAAGGAGAATGGTTATCAATTTGTCATGTATTGTTTTTAAGGATGTTCTCTCAAAACTCCACCATTTATGAACCGATTTCGGATTTTTTTATTTATTTAAAACGATGTACTTCCTGATTGGTCCCGTTGAAAAATAGGCGGCGTCACGCCCATACGAAGTAAATACACATGCCTTTTTATCTACTTCTACTCAACCGATACCTATGAAACTTTGTACACACATTGAGCTTCTGTTCGAATACTACATCATGATTAAAAAAGTGGGCAGTGCCACGCCCATGTAAAATTAAAATTTTTTACCGATTCTTATGAAACTTTGCACACAATTCAATTTTGATCATTATGATCAAAATTATGGGCAGTGTCACGCCCATTTTGTAATCGATTTTTGTTGCAAGAATTATTAAATGCTAAGATTGCGCTAAGAACAAAGATTGGGCTAAGAACAAAAGTTGAAAAAAAGCAGACTATGTTGAAAGTCTCATGTTTTAGGAAAACAACTATTAATACAATGAATCGGCTTGCTGTGAGAAAAATGAAAAATATTGTTAAGAACTTAAAGCGAATCATTGCTATGAACAAAATTTATAAGGACTTCAAAGTCGATGACTCCAAGATTAGTTATGGATTTTTCCTAAAGCACCATCAGCATGCAGCTAGCGAAATACTGCATTGATTCAGTGTACCTACTCCCGGAACACATTACAATCGTTGTTTCTTGTTAGGTAATCATAAGCCATTCTTAAAGCGTTAAAAGTTCGAAAAGTAGGAAAAGCGTTGCCGCGTAACGCGTGGTATGTACCTCCACCTTTAACAAATGCACCTAAAAATGAAAAAATATGCCCAAAAGTATGCATTTACCTATAAACAAAGTAACAAAACTAATATAATATGAAAATATTTTTCTTAATTTTTTATTATTTTTAGAGATAAAAAGCATAAAACAAACATAATTGGGTATAGTATTTAATGCAACCGAGCTGCAGTTGCGTTGCCAGTTGGCAACTGAAAATAATTGGTTGCCAGAAATGCACTAAAAAGCAACTGGAATTGCCGTCAGTAGCATAATTTTCAGCAACTGTCAACCGAACTGAGGCTCGGCTATCATCCATAATCGGCCTATTAATATTTTTTTTTTAAAAATTGGTAAATATGCATACAAAACTTTTTTATTACTCCAGAAATATGCATTTATTACCAAAATATGCAAAAATATGCAACTACCACTCGATGCCAAAGTACTTAAAACTTGATGATTCGCATAGATAATTAGACAATGCCTCTTTATCTATCACCACAAAAATCATGCATTTGCATGAATGTCCGAGCCCTGATCATCAGAACAGTTAGATTTTGAGAGAACCATAGAACTTACCTTGGGTTTGTTTGATCTCAATAGGCTCTTTATTTTCTTCCCGTTTAGCTCTGTGTATATGTTTTTGTATTTTCTCCTCTGTTTCAATATTCCACTGTCGTCCGTGGCCCATAATTGCACATTTATTGTACAATTAATTATTTGGCAGCCTCCGAAAGCAACGTTATGCTCTACCGTGTATGTTGGAATTAATTAACGTTAATTTTTTCCTACTTCCGTGAAATATTATATCATGTCGGATTTCTTGTGAATAAAATGTTACGCATTTTAGTCTAATAAAACATATTTTTTGGATTAAAATTGGCCCGATTGCACTCCAGCAGGGCTAGCTGGTATTATATACCAGAATTGAGGCTTCATAGAAGGCTTCAATCACCCCAGGATAATAATCAGCATTTGAGGACCTTGCTGTCGTTTTTCATCATTCATATCCATTTTGATATTTGCTATTACCAAAAGTAGCATATGCCTAAAAAGAGTTAATACTTTTTAAAAGAGTAAACTGGCAAATGATTAAAGCTTGTACACATGCATACATTGAATGTACATATTACATTCCATGTCTGGCTGAGCAGATGCTACATCATACCAAACAAATGAAAACAGTTTTAGATGTCCATGTAACCAAACAAACACCCAATCTGCCAGAGCAATTGTCGCCTATAGTGATGTGAAAAATTGTGGCCAGGGCATATAATAATCTGTGAAATCTTTTTTAAAACCAACTAACTATTTTTTCGACATGTGTGTTTATTTTTTTTAAGGGTCTTGGGGTGATAAAGTCAAATGGTTGGAACTTTGATTTTTTTACAGAGAAAAGCATCATAAAAAATATTTTTTGCTGTTTCTATTTTTTAAAACTGTTTCCTATCATCATATCCTTTTTTTTAACTTCAGCTATCAGTTATGGCAAAATCATAACGGGCGAATAAAAATCATGGAAAAAAATAATATTGCATACTTTAGGGAATAATGTCACAGCTGTTTGGTTATGCTTTGTATGTGTGCGAAGCTTGTGTTAGCAGCGTATAAAACACTTTCACGTTTCCACAGATTCGGGTTTAATATACCTGCAGTTTTTTTAAACTTTGTTTTTTTCTGCTTGTCTTTTTTCAGTTTGTTAAATCCATACAATTTGACAGCCAGTAGCCAGAAATAATTAAACTTAATCGGATTTACGAAAAAAAGCTCATACACTTGCAAACAGCCAGTTTGTTAAATATATTTTTTCTCCCTTTAGAGCGTTTTAGATAGAGAGTTATGAAATTTTTATATTATAAAAAATAATGCTGATGATGATGACGATGATTTTTATTATGAGTAATCCTATCGAAATTGATAAAAAAAATAAATAAAATCGTTGGGGGCTAATGAAACAAGCATTTATAAAGTTTGGAAAAAAACAAGTTTCAAAAGTTAAGCGCGGTTTGTACTATAAATAAAACACTGGGAAATTATTAGTATAGATAGTACTTAAGGAAAAAAAATTGAAATGGAGCTGGTTAGGAAATCGTTCCAAATCAGCTTAAACATTACTTGAAAAATAAGGTACACTTCCGAACAAGTTTTGCCTTCAGTTGATTGCACTGGACAACAAAATAAATTTCTTTCAAATTAATAGTTCTAACGACTGCGTTAGGTAGAGGGCACGCAAATGAATTGCCCTTTTGAAAGTATACGTCTGCTATTAATTTTAGCGATAGTTTAATTTCCCCATTTTGCTCCGCTTTAGAATGAATCGACATAGGACATGTATCCTTCTATCCTTATATTTAAGGTATAAGGTGTTCAGGGGTTCGATTCTCGTTCCATGAAATTGTGAACGAGAATTATTCCATCTGAACATAGGAACTATTCTCCTCTTTGTCATATCCTCGTGAGATGCCAAATTAAAGATAGTATAGACTTGCTTCAGGAAAATTGTATGGTATTTACTCATGGTAATGACCCTATGGAAGTTAAGGCCGAATTTGTCCATTTTTCTGTTTAGAGCCATCAGTGAACTAGATGTGGTCAGCATCTTCGTGCCATGGAGTGTGGTTCAACCATTGACTTCTTTGAGTAATTACAACGTCAAAATTTTTGCCCAAGACTAATGTCGGTTGTATTTGATCACTTATTATAATGTATGGTTCGCTTACAAATTGTCCAAGTATAATCATGTGCCTAACCAGATCTCCGGATTTTCTAGTGGAGAAATCTGCTAGCCAAAAGAGTAATTTCACACAGGAAGGAAGGCGAGGAAGTGATTTCACGCAATTTAATATGAACTTTAATTTAGCATAAAAATTCCTCAAAAAATAATGTTTCTTAATAAGACACGTTTTCTCAATTGGTACTTTCCACGTATCTCTTAAATAAATATTTTGATTTCTTAGAAGAGTTTAATGGAAAATCTTTTAAGCAACATTTTAATAAATTATCCTTTCAGTCCTTAAGCAATTAATACACTCCCTTGTTATCAGCTATTGACAATTATTTCAAGAGTTTTTCTTTTCAGTTTTTATCATAATATTTATACAATTTGGTATGCAATTTTTATTTTGTATGGTTACTTAAAATGACCACAGATATTAAGGAAGCCCATATTGGCAAAGATATGCTTTGCAAGGATTACTAACAAACTGGGGTTATTATCTTTACTATAACATCGTTTTATTAAGAAAAACTTCTTGAAATCAAATATGGTTAGCCCCACTTCTACAAAACTTTTCCCTTAAGTATTTATATGTATATTTAATCATACTTACCAATACGCAACCCACAGATATATTCTTACATGCATGTCTATATAATTATTAATACCCAGTAGAAAATATTTCACTCCGACTTCTAAGGGAACTAAAATACTTTTCATTGCATAAAATAGTCAGCAGCTAAACTATAGTGCTTACTCGAATTGAAGTTAAAATTTCAAAATTTTAGTAAAACTATAAAAATTTACAATTTTTACTACAAAAAAGCAAGTAGAATTTATAAAGTTACTTTATTAATGGTTTTCCAATGTTCGAACATAAGTTCGAATTTTCGAAATTATCTTCGAATTTTCGAACTTAACTTTGAATTTAGCATCGAGTATGCGAATATATGGTTATATAATAAAATGTTTGATAACAACATTTAACAATTGAAATATTTCGAAAGCGTGTAAAACTGGCTATTAAATATTTCTTATGAAACATAGACTTCTCAAAGCAACACGATTTTCCTTAACGAAGAAATTTCTCCTAGACATAATTTCCATTTAGGCACATTTAAGGACTCTTTCATACAAAAGACCAAAACCATTATGAAAAAAATATAAAGGAATTGTAAACGAAACATTTTTATAGTGTCGTCATGTACAATTAATTGCAGCTCATTAAACTTTATATGTGGCATTATCCTTAAATGTCTGACAGCCAGAATTGTCCAACAACAATAAAATCATATGTATACATACATATGCATGTGTTTCGTATGTTATGGCTGTTGTCTGTTATTCCCCTGCAGCCTGAAAACATTTTCTTCATGATGATTGAGTTGAAATGGTAAGCAGCCTTAAAACCATTTAACCATTTAATTCTCCAACAATTACACATATTTATACAATTTATTCTGCATAGTACCCAGTAGAAAGCAGAAAACGTACAACAAACCATCGAATATATATCTGAAACTGAAAATAAATTTATGCAATTTTTTATTTATCTCAAGTGGGTAAGAGTTTTGAGGAAACAAGCAAAATGAAAAGGACTATAAATAGGCTTTAGTTCGACCGTTTTAACATTGTCAGCTGGTAGGAGAAGACGCATTGAATGCTAAAGAACATTTTACTGTTATTTTCATGTGCTATTTGTTGCTAGTCTTAGTGTTACTATAAGGCAATAAAGAAAGTTTTTTCTATGCAGTTGATTATTCAATGAATTAATATTATTCTAAATTGATTAGACTGATGTAAAAATGGGAGAAAAACGAAATACGAAAAACCTTATCAGAAAAGAGGATAAAAGTCATGACTAATGTTTTCTTTTGCTTAAAGATTTTTTTCGAAACTAAGTTTGAATTTTCCAGTTTAAAAATATATAATTGCAAATTTACCCAGTAATTAACAAGTGAAGGGACTCTAAGCTTGAAACTAAAAATTTCTCAATTACAAAATATTATCATATACAATTTTTTTTTTCGAATATTTTGATTTCTAGTTCGAGTTTACGTTAAAAATGTCGTAACAAAAAGACATATTTTTCCGAAAAAGAAAAAAGTTTTCGCACCTCATTTATTTTTTCGAAGACATGCTCTAAGTGCAAAATTTTCGAACAAAAATGCGAGTTTTGGAAGTCGAAAAAATAATATAAAACTAGGGTCTTTTTTTATTTCAACTTCGAATAAGCTTATGAAGCGAATAAAACTGTTTATAAAAGTATTATGCAAGTTTGGAGCGGGATTTCGAATTTTCGATGTTTCTTGAAATATACAACATGATATAGAGAAATCTAGTTCGAAAAAAGATATAAAAACCACAACAGTTTTACTTAAGTATAAAAAAAATTTAAAAAAATGTGCATGAAGAAAAATAAACCAACGACAACACTGGTAATTGCTGTGGTGAAGTTGCAAATTAGCAGAATTTAATTGTGATTTAATTCTCGTATGCCTTTTTTGCGGAAAGTTTGTACATACGAATTGTAATCGCATTCACCAGAGCCATTTGATAGGTGGTGACTAGCAAAAAAATACACATGAGCACTGATGATGGAAGTGTAACGGCTTCCAAAGGTTTACAAAGCCATGAAGCTTAAGGCTTAAGAATATACCTAATAAAATCACAAGTAACATTTTTTGGAAGTTCAGTTCAAAAAAGTCCTTAAAAGTGAACAAAAATAAGATACAATTTTCTATAAGTTTTGAAGTTAACAAACATGTATAATTTTAGTAAGAAAAAGTTTGCTAAAATAAATATAGAAGATTTTTAAGATTTACTCAACTCTCGTTTATAACTCAGAAGATTCGAAGCTTTCTAATAAGTACACAAGTTACCTGGTATATAAAATATAAGTTAGAAAACGTTTTATAATACTACATCAAATGATGTTCTTAAGTTTTTAGATTTTCGAACTTAATTTCGAATTTTCGAAGTTACAAAATTTTACAAAAATAAGCAAATTCACTAGATTAAAGTAATATAAGGTTAAATATTATTGTGTTTAGATAAAAAAATTGGTAATAAAAATCGATTTCAGCTTACATTCATATTTTCGAAAATAAAAACCGACTTTGTAAAGAAATAAATAAACAGAAAATATTATATCTTTACATAAAATTTTTATTATAGCATTTTAGATTTCGATCTTATTCTTGAGCTATGGAATGTTTTGTCTGATAAGTGTATCAAATGACTTAAATTAGTTTTCGAATACATTATATTCTTACTTGTTTCTACGTGATTCTGGCACATATTTGCTTTTTTATGCACTAGAGGGCTGCAAAGAGTACTCAAATGTATTCGTAGAATGTACTCGTACGAACTTCGTGTGTGCATAGATGTATGTTCTTATGTATATACTTATGTATACATGCATGTATATTTGTGTACATACATAGCTACGACCAAATATACATATATACATACATATACACATACATATATACACACATGTATACAAAAAAGCTTACATGCATTCACACACAAACATGCATACGAGTACTTTCGAGTATATTCGTGCAGCCCTCTATTATGCACCCCTGTACGTTCTACCGAACCTTCAGTACACTTTATATTTACTTTATTTTTTACTTCATTCCATGTTGGTTTTATATCGTTTCCTTTATTTTATTGTGTACTTTTTTCGAGTGTAAAACTCTCGTAAGCCTTGCATTGTGCATGACTTTATAGCCAGACATATAAATTGTTAATGCAACTTTATTATTTTCATATAAATTATTTTCGCAATTGCTTCTTTTTTCTGCTACAAATTTAATGGCCCGTTCAATTGTATTGATATAGTAAATTGATGTTTTTATTACAAAACAGAAAATAAAATTGAGATTTATTTATTAAACTCTTAACTCTCATTTTTTAAAAGTTTCTTTTTTTTTCTGAAGGTTAGAATTCATTGAGTAAATACATCAAGTTACTCAGATCAAAAGTATAAGAAGTAATATTTTTTATTTTGATTCAAAATATATTATAGGCATTTTCTGCGTATTAAACGTTTTTATTTGTTCATGAAAATAGTGGGCATTTTAAATAAATACTGTTCTTTCAATTAATTATATTTAATCAAACGTTGCAAGAAAAAAGTTGTATTGACTGTGCCACGGCTATCAAATGTGATTAATATTTTATAGCTGTGTGTTAGGTAGTTTTTTTGAAAGCTATTCTTGAATCTTAGATATAAAAATACTTGGTTCTAGATAGTTTTCTACAGGTTGCTGATGCATAGATATTTGTATACGTGTAACTGCTTAAGTAGTTCTAAAGTTTGTTCTTAATATTTCTACGTAATTTTCTTTGAACTGAATAGGTTTAAGTTGAAAGTTATTATATCGACTTGAGTTCATTATTTGAATTAATGTAAATTCAAATTATTAACAGTGGAATATTTCGAACATCTAATCAGACTAGCAGAACATATCAGTACTACTGATTCCAATTGTATTTTTGATATTTCTTCTTAAAAGTATCACTATTTAAAGTTTTAAGTCTAACATCCTCTTCTTCAATAGGTTCACTTTTGTTAAATATTATATTAAATTTTGCAACAATAGCAACTAAAAAATGTCTATCTGTTTTTACATGCCAACGATATTCTTCCAACATGTTGCACTATTGCTTATTTATATGACTTTTATGGCTAAATAAACATGCAAGAATTTTATCTCTACTTTTATTTTGCTCAGCAGTTCTGGGCAACGAGTTGTTGGTGGCTTTTAAACTTGAGTTCTCTTTGGTCGGTCATGTTGTGCATACATGTCAAAATATTTTTCTTTTTAAATATTTTCATTATAAAATTAGTATGCAACACAAAAATGCACATAATATAACAGAAGTAGAGTTGGATGTAAATGGAATTTTAGGTATTTCATTACAAAGTGTTTGCTCTATACTTTGATTTTGTTTTCCGACCAGTAAAATACTTGCATAAAAAGATAACAGGTCTTAAATTTTATTTCTACTGTGTTTGTGTTATTTTAGAGTATTACGATGAGCTTGTCTGTTTATTTGCTTCGAAAGTGTGAAAATTTCAAATGATTTTATACCCTTAAGGTTTAAAAATCGATAATTTGAGCCCATTTATATTTTACGCAAACGAATGGCTGGCTGGCTGTTGGTTGCATCATGACCAACGAACTAATTCAAATATTCAAACTTGTTTTAGCAGACTCTTTATACGAATGTAGAAATGTAGTATGTATGATATTGCCACACAATTGCTGCAACAGCAATTGCAATCTCTAAATTCCAATGGTAATTTTTGACAGTTTATTACTTAATTATAAATTGACTTCATCATTATTATTATCACCATCATTATGCTGGCCAGGGTAATTGCAAATAGTTGCATGAAAATGTTTGCGTTTATGTTTGTACTGCCACTGCGACATATTTTGTTAGTGTCAAATTTAGAATGTCCATAGAGCATTGCATAACGACAAACCAAATGTTTAGTTAATTGTTAGGAAATTTCTAATTAACAATTTAAAATTATCTCTAATAAACATATAAAAACATATGGCCGGCTATGCTTATATGTAAGCGGGTAAGGGCAATAGAAAAAGTCCAAGGGCCAGAGAAAACATTAGTTTTTTCCCCCAAATTAATATCCCATAGAATTAACTCTAGTCATGAATAATACTTCAAAAGTTTTCCATTAACTTAAGTTTGGACACCCTTGGCTAGCTGGTTTTCCTCTTTACATATGTAAATTTAATAAAACTAAATTATTAATAATGTTTGTGAAAAGGTAAAATGTAATATTTGTATACGACTTGAATTTCAATTTTCTATTAATTTTCATACGTAATTGATTTAATTTGAATCGATGTGTTTGTATTTGTTAACTAACGAGTCTTTGAGTAGATATACACTATTTTAAACACATTGAACGTGACCAAGTAGTTAAATAAATTCATGAGTAGACATAATTTATAAGAGCTAAAGATTTAAGTAAATGCAAACAAATTTTAAAAAGCCAAAACTGCAGAAAAGACTTAAATTATATAAATTTATTTAATAATATGTTTGCTTATAGGTATGAAAATTCAAAGAAATGCAAATAATTCTAATAAAGACTTGTAGTATTTTAAATTAATATAATTTAATTAAAATAGTTTTGCTAACAAAACTGCACAGAAAAAATTATCACGAAAAAATTTTCAAACAAAAGTTTGTCTAAAAATAAATTTCATTTTCAGTAAATGTTCGTTACATAATCAATGAACTCTTTAATTGACTCTTATTTAGGACGCAAACACCAAAAACAACAAGAGAAACTGTATCGTAAAAAACAATCTCGATGACGACATACACACAAATAACAACAAGAACAATCATAGCAAAAGGAATGCGATTGTACCAAGTTAGTTTACTGAAGATTTTTGAGTGAATCAATTCGTTAATGTCGTTGCGTTAATTCTCATTCATTTTTTAGAGTCTTTAGATAAACATTCAGACTTGAAAACATTTAACAAAGTGAAATTTCATAAATGCTTAATGGATGATGATAATAATAATTCAGACAGTCCAGTAAATCTTTTTGTTTGTTTTAGTAAATGGTTTTGTTTACAATTTGTAAATATTTTTAGACAAATTGTTTTATAGATTTAAACAATTTGTTCACTGAAAAAACATGTGTTTTTTAAATGAAATTGAAATATTTTTGTCCAAACTTACAAATATATTTGTAGGTCCGTTCATTGACAAAATATTTACTATTTCATTAAATCCCTTTACAGAAAATGAAATTTAGTTTTCTCTGTGTATTATAAAATATATTATAATATATCATATTATAAAAAATTTCGCTCAGAAATCACTTTTATTCGTTGTGTAGCTTCAGACTATACTTTGCAAAAAATTCTAAAAAAGGTAATAAATAAATCTTCCAGTATAAAAGCATTTAGATTTATATATCATTTCTTTTAGCGTTTAGTTTGCGTTGATTGGGAACTTAAATTTGAGTTTTCGTCTGCTATCTTGATCATAAGATTGCGACGAGCATTTTTAGGTGTTCTCCTGAACTATAAATATGAAAATATGAAAATTTTAAATTATGTGTTTAGTCAAACTAGTTATGGATTTTAATCCAAAGAAATTTTATTATTCAGGCTTTTATTATCTAGGCCACTACGACCTTCAAAGACAAGCAGATAAACGTCAAACCTTAAAGCAATTTGCATTAAGCTTTTTCTTATTTTTACTTTAGCTTTTTGGTGGTTTTAGTAAAACCGGCAACCGAAATGAATAACATATCGGTATTGATACCAAATTTTTATTTCGCAATCGGTATTTCAGTTTTATCGGTATCGGTTATCGGTAATACCGATACCGAAACCGGTACAATGCAAATACCGATGCACAAATAAAAATTCATTACCAAAGCCGATGCTGTTATTTGTTTCGGTTGCCAACTTTGGGTTTTACAAATGGTTAGACAACTACTACTTGTGCTCTTTTGCTTTCACCCTTAGTTTCAGAATCATTGCTTCTCGGAAACTATCAAACACATTTAATGATACTTAAGCCTGAATAATACAACTTTTTGAAGATATTTTTTAGATACATAATCGGCCATTTTAATTCCACATGAAATACAGCACATACCCGAATAATATTATTCTTTATAAAAATTGTTGTTGTAGATTGTATAATTTAAAAGTTATGGGAGAAAGATATTGAAAATTAAATATTTTATCAAAAGCTTTTCTATAGAGCACTTTTTCTAAAAAATTTAATATGTATAAAATTAATACATCCCAGCAAAACATTTTGTAATTTTTGTAATCGGTAGTACTCTATTAATGGGTTACAAATTAATGGGTGGTACTTATTTATCTTATTACTATTCTTCAAATTAGAACTCCTACTTCGCTTTTAATAAAACTAGGACGTATTTTTATCATTATCTGAAAGTAGTTACAATTTGTTGATATGTATTAATAAAATAAGTAGACAACCACTTTTTGAGTCAACATGTGTTTGTATATGAAACCTAATTTTTGTCGCTTAAACTTATTATAAGTCAACAATAGCTGAATGCGTAAAGTTCATGTCTTTATATCTGAATGAGCACAGGTTCGTATCCCAGCTGGGTCAAAGAAAAAAAAATAAAACATAATGCGTATACATTTTTTTAAAATTTTACTTTGTTTATTTGACTACTTATTTTCTAGCTTCAAGTAAGCCAAGTAATAACTACTTAATTGCTGTGACAATGCAAATACATTTGAAAGGGTACGGACACCTCATTTTTGGACTTCTCAAACAAAAATAAGTAATTATCGAGTCAAACTGTAAGTAGTTACGACTTAAATCCTCATATACTTTTTTGCCTACCAGTAAGCAAAGTTTTTGCTGGGATTGTGTATGTCTTAGTGTTTCTTCATTCCATGAGGTGCTTCAGACCCACAAAGCAAACAATAATATGTATCTTTGTACTTTAAAAGAAATTAAGGAGACCTTACACTTGGCTAAAAATACGAAGTGATACTACAATGAACATAATGTAAATTCGGGAGACCTTGGACTCGGTTAAAATACGAAATAGTACTACTACGAATAGAATGTAAATTCGGGAGACCTTACAAGACCTAGGCTTAAGTAGGAGGGTACAATGGTGATCATAGAAGTGTTTGGCGTAAGCCTGCATGGAGCTGCCATTGGTACAGATCTTGGTGGTATTAGTAAATAATCGAATGAGACCTTAAAGGACTGAAGTGGAGAAAAGTTTTGTGTGAATAGCGGTTGATCACGAGTTAGTCAGTCCTAAGTTCAATGCGAAAGGCGAAAATCTTTAGAACTATTGTTTATCTAATATAATATAACATTCAGACGTACTTCGGGATAAGAATCGTTAAAGCTAAATTGGCCTACTTCCCAGTAAAAACATTTCATGTTTTTTGACGCACTAAGGCAAACGTTTTAAATAAAACGCATAATAATACGCTTTAAAGTAAAAGCTTATTTGGGAGCAGTAAACGGATATATCTTCAAGCTAGACGAAAAGCTATACGAAACAAGCTATGCAAAAAATCTGATTGCATTGTGCTGATCCAATGCAATAAAACTTATAACACAAGAAATTTTAACATTTAGCATAAAAAGGATATTCAGCTAGCTTACAAAATCCTTAGCTGAATTTAATAATTTTTGGTGTGTACTTTAAAGGCAACATTTGACGTCCTTTTACGTAATTTCAGAAGTCTAGCAAACATGTTGAAATTTTAAGCACAATTTTAAAAATTTTGCTTCACTTACACAACTAGATTTGCAGACAAAAAAATAAGGGTGTCAAAAAAATCAATCAAGTAAAAAAATACTTTCATGCTCAAAATATAAAAAAAATTTTCTGAAAGTTTAAATATGGGATATGCGAATAATAAATTTTTGTATGAGGCACAGTTTTAAATGATTTCGATGGACTTTTAGACAACATCTTAAATATTAGAAAAACTTTAGTTTAATTCTAAACGTAGGTTGAGATTTCTATCTTTTATTTAATATGCTCTAAAGCTTTTATTTAGTTTTACTTTTATTGCTGTGTTGGATACTAATCATAGCTTGCGACTGGTCCTTCACCAACTTGTTGATAAAGATCAGTGTCAATCTTGGCAATGAGCAAAGTCTTTGCTGTAGTTGTAGACATAAACTAGATATACACAAACGAAAAAGTTTTATTTAAGCAACCTATGACGCTGGAAAAAGAGGAGACAATATGGAAAATATGTAATAAATAATCATCAGAGATGGGAGATTTAACTTAACATTCTAAATCTATTTCGTTAAGTTTTGTTAAATATTTCATATTCCTACTCACTTCTATTTACTTTGACAACTGGTAAAATTTAACATAGAACGATAATGATATGGCGTAGCGGCCTTGAAATCGGTTCTGATTCGTTCTGCTATTCCGATGATTACATATTTTAATATTCCTCTCTTGAGAAAAATTTGAGTAGGTCATAAAATTCTTAATTTAATAGTAATTTCTAAACTCAAATATTGAACTTAAGCCGAAATATCCGCTTTCAAATATACATTTTTTCGATCATGAAATAAAGGATATATGACAGGCTCCTAAGATCTTACACCGACTTGTGCAAAGTTTGGTTAATTTGCCTATGACACTAAATTACGTCCCTTTTGCAATGATTTAATAATTTTCTTTAAAAATAAGTTTTCTAAATTTAGCTTTATAAATTTTATTGGGTATCCAATCTTCTCCACAAAACTGAGAATTAAGCTTTTCTTGAACAAAAAACCCATAAGAAATTTGCATGGCAGACATAAAGATAAATAAATGAAGAAAGAAATTGTATATAAATGCCTTGCAATGAGTGTAAAAAAACAAGCGAAAAAAAATTTAACAAGTAAAAACTATTATAAATGTGGTGAATAAATGCAACAAAACAAAAAAAAAAAAAAAACAAAACAAAACAGCAATTGAAATTCTAATGAAACACCCCCTTGTAACATGTAAATAAAACGACTATTTACGGCTGCAAATAATGAACCGGACTATACTGCTGCTAATAAAAATTAGTTTGTTTATATGTATTTCCAAATGTTTTTTGTTGCTATTGTTTTGTATCATAATTTAAAACTAACGAATGAATGCAAATCGGAAACAGCATTTATTCATTCGTTGCTTACTTCCGTTCAAAAATGCATAAAAGAAACAAGAATGAAAAGTAAAAAATCAAGGAAAAAAAAACAACTAAATTTAGCAGCATAAAAGAAAAACCTTACAATAATAGCAAAAAAAAATATTGTTGCTTTTTTTGTTCTTGTATTTTTTTTTGTTTCTTGCAAGAACATAGCATTCCTTACAAATCTCCTTTTTATAACCAGTTTATGTCCTGATTTCCTCCACTTACCTCGTTGTCTTAACATAAGACAACTTGTAGTTTATTTTAAATATACAATAACAATAACTTAAATGTTTTTATGTCAGAACTACTGCCGGCATGTTGTTCATAAAATGTATCTGTTGGTACCTCTTCGTGCTGTTGCTTGGTCTTTCCTTTTACTCATTGTATAATTTTTAATGTCTGCCTGTTGTTGTTTGGTCCTGTTTTATTACACTGCTATTCATAATGTTTCCTCTGTAAGGCTGTTTCTTTTTATTGTTTTTATTTGATACCTAAGTGTGTCTTTAAGACATGTTAAATGTTATGAAAACTTTTAGCTTTATCTTCGTTTAAAGTCGAAAAGACAAAAAACTAAACAAAGTAGTTTAAATAATTGTAATAAAAAACTGGACTAGAAAGTTTGACAAGGTAGCAAGAGATTAAAGAAAAACAAGCACGAAAGTTCATCTAACTCTTAAGGGTCATTTAGAAAAAGATAAATAAAAAATAAATTCATTGCTCAATGACTATTTCGTTAGTTAACTAGGCTCCCAAGAAGTCTGGCTTACAGGTTATTAATTTTTTGTACGCAATTTTAAAAACTCTCTTCAGTCATATACCAGAACAATTTATTTAGAGAAAGATTGCACAAATTCATTAGAAAACACTTTTCTCTAAGGAATTTATCAAAGTTACAAAAATATCCAAGTATCTTTCTAACTTTCTATGAAAATACACTCTAAAAACAAGTCAAATTTCTTTAAAACCAAAACTTAGATTTTAATTTAGACAAATATAACTAGAGTTGAAGTGATCTTAGCAAATTATTATTTTTAAGTCTAACATAATAAAAAATGTAAATGACCAAATTTTTTCTTTTTTTTAGTAACATGTATAAACATACATATGTATATATTTTGGCTTTTGACTTTTTTCCACATGTAGAAAATAATAAAATTTTTATGAAGCCTTAATAGGAAAAGTTAAAAAGTGCTTATAACTTGAAAAACTACCCACAACAGCAACAATAGGAGCATTAACAAAACTAAGAAATAACAAAAATTACAACTTTATCCCTCTCTATGGTAAACTTAATTTACAATTAGTGTAAATCTAAATCAAAATAGGGTGGAAAAATGAAAAAACAAACAAATGAACAAGCAATCTTACATTGTAGTGCTTTATATAGAACGGGAATGAAGGGAAAATATGTTTAACATGAAATAAATTTGTTGTAGAGAGCCCAACCACAAATATGTAGTAAAACTTGTTGAAGAAAATATTAAAATTGTACGAAAAAGTAGTTGAAATTTTAGTAACTTTTCTAAAGAAACGTTGGACAGACTCTGAGCAAATTTTCTATAGAAAAGTTAGTCAGACTCTGAGCAAATTTTCTATAGAAAAGTTAGTCAGACTCTGAGCAACTTTTCTATAGAAAAGTTAGTCAGACTCTGAGCAACTTTTCTATAGAAAAGTTAGTCAGACTCTGAGCAACTTTTCTATAGAAAAGTTAGTCAGACTCTGAGCAACTTTTCTATAGAAAAGTTAGTCAGACTCTGAGCAACTTTTCTATAGAAAAGTTAGTCAGACTCTGAGCAACTTTTCTATAGAAAAGTTAGTCAGACTCTGAGCAACTTTTCTATAGAAAAGTTAGTCAGACTCTGAGCAACTTTTCTATAGAAAATTTAGTCAAACTCTGAGCAACTTTTCTATAGAAAAGTTAGTCAGACTCTGAGCAACTTTTCTATAGAAAAGTTAGTCAGACTCTGAGCAACTTTTCTATAGAAAAGTTAGTCAGACTCTGAGCAACTTTTCTATAGAAAAGTTAGTCAGACTCTGAGCAACTTTTCTATAGAAAAGTTAGTCAGACTCTGAGCAACTTTTCTATAGAAAAGTTAGTCAGACTCTGAGCAACTTTTCTATAGAAAAGTTAGTCAGACTCTGAGCAACTTTTCTATAGAAAAGTTAGTCAGACTCTGAGCAACTTTTCTATAGAAAAGTTAGTCAGACTCTGAGCAACTTTTCTATAGAAAAGTTAGTCAGACTCTGAGCAACTTTTCTATAGAAAAGTTAGTTAGACTCTGAGCAACTTTTCTATAGAAAAGTTAGTCAGACTCTGAGCAACTTTTCTATAGAAAAGTTAGTCAGACTCTGAGCAACTTTTCTATAGAAAAGTTAGTCAGACTCTGAGCAACTTTTCTATAGAAAAGTTAGTCAGACTCTGAGCAACTTTTCTATAGAAAAGTTAGTCAGACTCTGAGCAACTTTTCTATAGAAAAGTTAGTCAGACTCTGAGCAACTTTTCTATAGAAAAGTTAGTCAGACTCTGAGCAACTTTTCTATAGAAAAGTTAGTCAGACTCTGAGCAACTTTTCTATAGAAAAGTTAGTCAGACTCTGAGCAACTTTTCTATAGAAAAGTTAGTCAAACTCTGAGCAACTTTTCTATAGAAAAGTTAGTCAGACTCTGAGCAACTTTTCTATAGAAAAGTTAGTCAGACTCTGAGCAACTTTTCTATAGAAAAGTTAGTCAGACTCTGAACAACTTTTCTATAGAAAAGTTAGTCAGACTCTGAGCAACTTTTCTATAGAAAAGTTAGTCAGACTCTGAGCAAGTTTTCTATAGAAAAGTTAGTCAGACTCTGAGCAACTTTTCTATAGAAAAGTTAGTCAGACTCTGAGCAACTTTTCTATAGAAAAGTTAGTCAGACTCTGAACAACTTTTCTATAGAAAAGTTAGTCAGACTCTGAGCAACTTTTCTATAGAAAAGTTAGTCAGACTCTGAGCAACTTTTCTATAGAAAAGTTAGTCAGACTCTGAGCAACTTTTCTATAGAAAAGTTAGTCAGACTCTGAGCAACTTTTCTATAGAAAAGTTAGTCAGACTCTGAGCAACTTTTCTATAGAAAAGTTAGTCAGACTCTGAGCAACTTTTCTATAGAAAGTTAGTCAGACTCTGAGCAACTTTTCTATAGAAAAGTTAGTCAGACTCTGAGCAACTTTTCTATAGAAAAGTTAGTCAGACTCTGAGCAACTTTTCTATAGAAAAGTTAGTCAGACTCTGAGCAACTTTTCTATAGAAAAGTTAGTCAGACTCTGCGCAACTTTTCTATAGAAAAGTTAGTCAGACTCTGAGCAACTTTTCTATAGAAAAGTTAGTCAGACTCTGAGCAACTTTTCTATAGAAAAGTTAGTCAGACTCTGAGCAACTTTTCTATAGAAAAGTTAGTCAGACTTTGAGCAACTTTTCTATAGAAAAGTTAGTCAGACTCTGAGCAACTTTTCTATAGAAAAGTTAGTCAGACTTTGAGCAACTTTTCTATAGAAAAGTTAGTCAGACTCTGAGCAACTTTTCTATAGAAAAGTTAGTCAGACTCTGAGCAACTTTTCTATAGAAAAGTTAGTCAGACTCTGAGCAACTTTTCTATAGAAAAGTTAGTCAGACTCTGAGCAACTTTTCTATAGAAAAGTTAGTCAGACTCTGAGCAACTTTTCTATAGAAAAGTTAGTCAGACTCTGAGCAACTTTTCTATAGAAAAGTTAGTCAGACTCTGAGCAACTTTTCTATAGAAAAGTTAGTCAGACTCTGAGCAACTTTTCTATAGAAAAGTTAGTCAGACTCTGAGCAACTTTTCTATAGAAAAGTTAGTCAGACTCTGAGCAACTTTTCTATAGAAAAGTTAGTCAGACTCTGAGCAACTTTTCTATAGAAAAGTTAGTCAGACTCTGAACAACTTTTCTATAGAAAAGTTAGTCAGACTCTGAGGAACTTTTCTATAGAAAAGTTAGTCAGACTCTGAGCAACTTTTCTATAGAAAAGTTAGTCAGACTCTGAGCAACTTTTCTATAGAAAAGTTAGTCAGACTCTGAGCAACTTTTCTATAGAAAAGTTAGTCAGACTCTGAGCAACTTTTCTATAGAAAAGTTAGTCAGACTCTGAGCAACTTTTCTATAGAAAAGTTAGTCAGACTCTGAGCAACTTTTCTATAGAAAAGTTAGTCAGACTCTGAGCAACTTTTCTATAGAAAAGTTAGTCAGACTCTGAGCAACTTTTCTATAGAAAAGTTAGTCAGACTCTGAGCAACTTTTCTATAGAAAAGTTAGTCAGACTCTGAGCAACTTTTCTATAGAAAAGTTAGTCAGACTCTGAGCAACTTTTCTATAGAAAAGTTAGTCAGACTCTGAGCAACTTTTCTATAGAAAAGTTAGTCAGACTCTGAGCAACTTTTCTATAGAAAAGTTAGTCAGACTCTGAGCAACTTTTCTATAGAAAAGTTAGTCAGACTCTGAGCAACTTTTCTATAGAAAAGTTAGTCAGACTCTGAGCAACTTTTCTATAGAAAAGTTAGTCAGACTCTGAGCAACTTTTCTATAGAAAAGTTAGTCAGACTCTGAGCAACTTTTCTATAGAAAAGTTAGTCAGACTCTGAGCAACTTTTCTATAGAAAAGTTAGTCAGACTCTGAGCAACTTTTCTATAGAAAAGTTAGTCAGACTCTGAGCAACTTTTCTATAGAAAAGTTAGTCAGACTCTGAGCAACTTTTCTATAGAAAAGTTTTTCAGACTCTAAGCAACTTTTCTACAGAAAAGTTAGTCAGACTCTGAGCAACTTTTCTATAGAAAAGTTAGTTGTTATTAACGAGGTGTGAGCATTTTTAAGCCATATTTTATGAGAGCATTTTTTAAAGAAATCTTAAAAAACTCTGTCCGATTTGACGTAAAAAATAAATCAATCTTCTTAATCTTCTCTATATACTATTAATATCCAGGATATCAATAGAGTAGTTACACACGATGAACATTCAATAGAAATACATTTATACAGCTTTTACCATTTAATATATAGCACACTTACACCTACAAAACTACAAAAATTTTACTTTTAAATAATAGTATGTACTAAAACAAGCTGTAGAAAGCAAAAATCAGCAACTCTTTACAAAAGTTTAGTGATGACAAGTTCATATGTCTTATGACTTCCGACCATGTTGGCATGACACGTTTTATAACGACATCGTCATCAGCATCAAGTGGCAAAGACATGTTATTAACAACTCACATGCAATGAAGGTTTTGGTATGAGTTTGTGATTTTCAATAGAATAAATTGATATTTGTTGCAATGTATCTTTTGTCTCGAGTTGTAAAAAATCTTAGTGTCTTTAGACTGTCGGATTTATATCTATTTAAAAAGTCCCCAATTGGGAGTTTGTACGTACATACATGAAAATCGCTCTTGTAATTGGCATACAGCCACGTTGGTTTTTATTTTCAAACTTGACTTTCTTTCTTTTATTAAGGAAATGTAAAATTAGAGATTTGCCCATAGCCAGTGAATGTTAAAGTAAAATAGATTCAATAGACTTGCCTTTATTTTTTTTAGTTGTACTCTATTCTTTATTTAAACAAACAATTCAATATTTCGAGGTAAAAGTTATAAGTCGTGCGTATGATTTATTTTTCAGTGGACCAAAAAGATTTTTCTCTAAAGATGTCTGCTTGATTTTTTTAAGTTAATAGTAATGTTGCATTATATTAATTGAAAATTGATATCAATACTTATGTTAAACGGAGCAAGAAGTGAAATATTGGAGAATAACACTTAGGAGGGAAAGAGGAAATAAAACTTAAGGAGGGAGAGCGTTATACTTAGTTCTTAAATGGTTTTTCTATAAAATTCCTTTTTCACAAAAGTTCCTTTAAAGAAATATAGTATGAATAGGTATTTAAGAAATATCCTTTAAAAAAAGTATCTTTTGAGAGTACGTAGTACCTCTTGAATAAAATACTTTTGATAAAAGTTCCCTTTGAAAAAAGTGCCTTTTTAAAAGTACCTTTGAAAACAATACCGTTAAAAAATACGTCTTAAAAGGAGTATCTTTGAAAAAATACCTTTTGTACCTAAAAAGTACCTTTTGCAAAAATCACTTTTTGAAAAAAGTACCTTTTGCAAAAATCAATTTTGAGAGAAGTACCTTTTGAAAAAAGTACATTTTGAGAGAAGTACCTTTTGAAAAAAGTACATTTTGAGAGAAGTACTTTTTGAAAAAGGACCTTTTGAGAGAAGTTCCTTTTGAAAAAAGTACCTTTTGGGAGAAGTACTTTTTGAAAAAAGTACCTTTTGAGCGAAGTACCGTTTAAAAAAGTATCTTTTGAGAGAAGTACCTTTTAAAAAAGTACCTTTTAAAAAAGTACCTTTTAAAAAAGTACCTTTTAAAAAAGTACCTTTTAAAAAAGTACCTTTTGAAAAAAGTACCTTTAGAGAGAAGTACCTTTGAAAAAAGTACGTTTTGTGAGAAGTACCTTTTGAAAAATGTACCTCTTGAGAGGAATATCTTTTGAAAAAAGTACCTTTTGATAGAAGTTCCTTTTGAAAAAAGTACATTTTGAGAGAAGTACCTTTTGAAAAAAGTACCTTTTGAGAGAAGTACCTTTTGAAAAAAGTACCTTTTGAGAGAAGTACCTTTTGAAAAAAGTATCTTTTGAGAGAAGTACCTTCTGAAAAAAGTACTTTTTGAGAGAAGTGCCTTTTGAAAAAAGTACCTTTTGAGAGAAGTACCTTTTGAGAGAAGTACCTTTTGAAAAAAATATCTTTTGAGAGAAGTACCTTTTGAAAAAAGTACTTTTTGAGAGAAGTACCTTTTGAAAAAAGTACCTTTGGCAGAAACCACCTTTTGATAAAAGTACTTTTTGAAAAAACTACATTTAAAAGAAAATCCGTCTTAAAAGAGCTCATTTGAAAAAAGTACATACTTATTAACCAATACACACAGAAACAAAGGAATGTAGAATGAGCATGACGCAATTGTGATTTGAAATTAATTTAATAATAATTTGTCCTTTAAGTGTGTTAGTGTTTATTTGCTTTGTTCATTGCTACAGTTCACTGTTGTGTTTAGTTGTGCGACTTGTTGTTTTTTATTCTTACAATTGTCGGTTATGAAGACGACAAGAAACGAATTACCAGCGAAAATTTACTGCTGCTGATTTAAAATTATCATATTAATTTTAAATGAAAAATTATTAATCTAACCTTAAATCTTTTTGATTTAAAATTGTTCACTGTTAAAACAACTTTGTTATAAACGTTTCATTTAATTTTAAATCAACATGACTTTAATTTTAAAAAAGTTTTATGTTTAAAAATCATTTAAATCATGTTAAATTAAAATGAAATTCTTTTTTTACATAATTTTATTTCGGATTTTTAGTTCAATATTTGAATTAATGTAAATTCAAATTATTTTATTAAGAGTGGAGTATTGGAATATGCAAATCAGGCTAGTAGAACCGATCAGTACTACTGATTTCGACAAGTCACTACACCGTCGCATCAGCGTTCTTGTTCACTTTTACCACTTATGAAGGGAGATGCTTTTTACAAGGAAACATCAGCTATTAACTAATTTTTGTCGCGAAATAGATATTCATTTTACGTACGATGGGCATTTACTTAGTGTATAGTTAAAGTAAAGTTTGAAGCTTTTGTGGCTGCAGTGGTTAGCGCGTGGGCTATCATGCAATTGGAACGAGTTCAAATCTTGGCCTAGGCAGCCAACTACAACCCAAATTTTTCTGATGCATATGCTAATAACCATCAGATAAGTAAAATAATTAATAAAATATATACATTTAAAGTCACGTTCTTTCAGCTTGATAGAACTGTAATTCAACATGATTCTTAGTCTGGTTTCAATATCAAATTCACGTTGTCTCAGCTTAATACAACTTTGATTCAACCCGATTCTTCGTGTTTTTCCAATATCAAATTCACGTTGTGTCAACTCGAAATATTTTCTATTCAACATGACTTTTCGCATTATTTCATTATCAACTTCATTTTGATTTAACTGTACTGCAATATTAAATCAACATGAAATACAATTAATTCAAAAGAATAAATATTCCTTCAAGACTATTGTAAATCATGTTGAATTAACATGAAACTCCTATGAAGCAAAATCACTACCGAAATATGTTAAATTAACCTGGTTTTCGACGATTTCACATTGAAAATTTTCTGTGTGTACCATTAATAAAATGCATTTAAAAAAAATAGATTTTCAAAAAGCGACTTTTAAAAAAAGTATTTTTTAATGTACTTAAGTATGTATGTACCTTATAAACAATTACAGTTAAAAAAAGTACTTTTAGAAAAACTATCTTAGAAGAGTATCTAGAACACAAGTAGTTTAAAAAAACGTTTTAAAATATGATTGTAAATACGACTAATAATTTTTAAAACTCTAATTCTTAATCACAACAACATACATATTACTCTATTTACTCCAAAAAAGTTTCCATTAAATTTTGTAGTTATATTTTGTATTTCAGACTTTCATTAAAAATGTTTTACACAAATATATTAGAGCACTAAATATGTAAAAATGTGTTTTCCTGAATGTTTGTATAAACTAAAAGAAAATCTAAAATATGTTTAACATACAAGAAAATAGATGAATATGAAAAAAAACAAGAGGAGTTGATTACACAAAGGAAAATTACGGCGAATCATTTCCGTTGTGTTTGCCTCCTGGCATTAAGCAGAAAATAACTTAAACTTATCACATACATATACCGTAAAGTAACGCACGAATACTGCACCTAGCGGTAAATTTTAAAAGGCCTTCTCAATCCATGCCTTCTTAAAGGCCTACTTCAACTTTCTTTTAGAAGGCCTCGACTCCCCCTAAGAAAATCATTCTATTACAAGGGACGAGGAAGGAGTTCTCTATTATTAGATTTTTTGTTTTGCTTATAAAAAAAAATTTACATTAGAAATAACAAAATTCTCGTATTCTTTTTTTGTATTTTTTTATATTTTTTTTTTACAAATGTATCTAAACGAAATATAAGAAGGTAGGATTGATATTATAGTTCTCGCTTCATTTAATGAATACTGAAATAAAAATTTATTTCTCGATTTGTTAGCATTTTTCGGTTGTTCCAGGAATAATTTTTGCGAAAAACATACACCACAAAAAATGGGCAACCCCAATTTCCAAAAAAATTTTTGTAGCAAAATACGCTTTACCTACTACATCCTTCGAAAATATAACAACCCACAGTGCGAAGGAACAAAATTTTTTCAAAGAAAACCAGAAATTTGTAACAGATATCGTTTCTATCCTTCAGCTGCTGTTAACTTTTTAAAGTCCTAATATTTCTAGATAAATTATATTTAAAAATTTTTTTACGTAACACTCAATACATTTTTATACAAATTCAATATTTTTTCAGAACAGGCACTTTATTTTGAATTCAATACAATTTAGATGTATAATCTTCGACGTAATTTAACATAACCTCCAAAGGTATTTAATAAAAATTTTAATTATATTAAACAAATATGGATAACACCCAACTATTTAGCAAAGTTCACACAACTTTGTACAAACCTCTGCTATTATTTTAGTGCATTTTGTTAATTCAATTTTAATACTTAAACTGAGTAATAAAGCGCACTAAAAAAGTTTAACGCTCAATATACTGCGCAGACAACAATTTAAAAACAAAATTATAATTTTTAATATTTAAGTTATGAGTTAAGTCGAACTGTATGAGCTTATATCCAAAGAAATTTAATTATTTTGGCTTGAGTTCGGTTTTAATTTAATTTTTCAATTAAATTATATTTTTATTTAGAGATAAATGTGAAGCATATAGACAAAGAAAATTTTTGACTGCACGGAGGGTTGAACTGCCGTTTCGATAGCTCCCGCTAATCTCTTCAGAATTCTTTTCCGCTTGACCACTCCACCAAAGTAGGTGGTTTGCAGTCAAGATTTGAATATTATCAACTTTTAATTAATTCATACTGTCACTCTAATCCATGCTCATTTCTTTCCTAACAAACTTTAGCCTCATATGTATACAAAATTACTTTCGATGAATGGAAATAGTTCGAAATAAAAAATCATATTAATCAAATATATAAAAGCCGCTATAAAAATAACGAGTTTAAAATTATATATGACAAAATACCTTCTAAAAATGGCATTTTTAGAAGGTATTTTGTCAGGCTTTGCAGAAAAAGCGATAGGAAGGACTTCCCCGCAATGAAAACTTGTGCAAAAAGAATATGAAGATGGAATGGAGCGTGAAGTATTTCGTCTGTAAAGATGCCTTCTATAAGGCCTCCATACTGCTTCCTTTTACCACTGGGTATGTACACTCAAAATAAAATGGTAGTTATATCTAACCAATTTAAATAGTTAACCTACTATTAATGTAAATTGTTGTTGCAATTTTTATGAAATGACAATTTTCATTGGTTAGATAGAATAACTTTTTAAAATTGTAAGTCCTTTCATATCTATGCTTACTTTGTGCTATCGTTATGCAACGACACGACTTAGCTGAGATGGTTGGTACAGGCGTCCGGTTCATAAACATGAGAACCTAAGTTCAATACCGAAATATTACACTTTGTTGAATCCCAGTATTGAGAATATCCATGATATTCCACGCTGGTAAGACTGAAATGAAAAAGCTTAGAATAGTTTAACATTCTAAGAAAAGACAGTTAGTGAAGTTCCAAACATTTAGAAAACAGTTAATTAATAGGTACGACTCGCCACAAGATGGCGACAGTCTGTTAATTGAGTTTACTAAAATTAGTAGGATTTTCGCTACAGTGTTGTTGCTACTGTCAGTGGTAGTGTAGGTAAAGGACTCTGACGAGTAGACTTGGTGGTCACGAAACAGCTGTCAGTTCAACCCTCCGTACATCGAAATTTTTCTGTGAATGGTCAATATTCACATGCTTTAGAATTTCTTTCTTAAATAAAAAATAGTTTGATCGAAAGATTAAATTAAAAATGAACTTGAGCCAAACTAATTAAATAACTTTGGATAAACAGCATACAGTTCGACTAAAAAGTAATAACTCAATTATTTTACTGAATTGTAAAATATAAATTTTGGATAAATGTCGCGACGTTTGAAAATAAAAACATTTTTTTGAAATTTATTATTTCGGCATTTAATTCAACTAAAATAATTTTTTGAAATTTATTATTTCGGCTTTTAGTTCAATTAAAAGTGGAGTGCTGGAATATTCAAATCAGTTCCCACGTTCTGTAACTAATATGAGAACTTTTCAATGCGAGTAAATTGTTATCATCCTGTAGAACACAGGGTGAGTAACAAAATCCTTAAATTTTCTTTGTTTAGTTTAATGTATCGAATTTAGTTATTTTATGAATCACTCTGCAAAAAACGGGATGACTAATATAATTATAAAATTTTTCTCGATGCGACAACTTCTCGCCAGTTACAGAACATGGGCACAGATTAGCAAAACGGATCAGCACTACTGATTTGAATATTCTAACACTTTTATTATTTTATAAATCACTCCGCAAAAACGGGATGACTAATATAATTATAAAATTTTTCTCGATGCGACAACTTCTCGCCAGTTACAGAACATGGGCACAGATTAGCAAAACGGATCAGCACTACTCATTTGAATATTCTAACACTCCACTCTTAATAAAAAATAGTTTGAGTTCACATTAATTCAAATATTGAACTAAAAGCCGAAATAGTAAATTTCAGACATAACTATTTAGTTAAAAAAATAAAAATTACGTAATAAATAATTAAATGCGATGGGCTGTGAGTGTTGGATTAAATAAGATAGGGGAAATTTCGGCTAACTAAGTTGAATTACAATAAAATGAATGCAAGAATTTACATGAAAAAAAGTCTTGTATTCTATTTCGTGACAAAAATTAGTTAAATAGCTGATGTTTCCTTGTAAAAAGCATTCACCTTCATAAGTAGTAAAATTGAAAAAGAACATTGATGAGACGGTGTAGCGGCCTGTCGAAATCCGTAGTACTGATCCGTTCTGCAAATCTGATTTGAATAAGAAATAATTTGAATTTACATTAATTCAAATATTTGAACTAAAAGCCAAAATAATAAATTTCAGACATATAAATATTTAGTAGGGATGTAACGATACGCCGTTTTGCCGATCCGATACCGATACCGATATTTAAAAATAAATATCGCCGATACCGATACCGATACGAATATGGAAATTGAGGTCAAGTTTATATCAACAAAACTCAAGTGTAATTTTTTTATTATACAAAATTAAATTGTAAAAGAGAATATTTAAAATTGATTTTAACCCAGTATAAAAAATTGGAAGTAATTTTTAAGGAGCTACATTTTCTTTGCTTCCAAAAAATCTATATTAAAAGTATGCAGATAATTAGTAGAAAAGCAGGAAAAACATTTTTAATTCCTTTGTAATTTTAAAAAAATACTCGCCATGCTTTTTAAAAAATCGATTTTTTAAAGAACATTTATCAACTAATATTCTTCTAAATAACTTAATAGCTTAATTATTAAAAGTCTTCTAAGTTTATATTTATTCACTTAAATTTACATGAAAATAAAGTTTTGAGTTTAAATTCGCATTAAAAAATTGTGAAAATGGGTAATTTATTATCCTTTTTCCTTCAGGAAAAATCATTATAGAATACCGAAAAAGAAATTTGTCCTAGCATCGCTTCCAATTCGGTGATTGGTAATCGAAAAACAGAACTTCTTGCAATGGCAAGGATATGTAAAACTAATTAGAAATTATCCAAATTTGCAATACTTCCAGATCGCGAGTTCTACATTTTCATGACTTTTTTGGTTTTTTTTTTGCTGGAATAAGATTTAAAAAACAGCGACTTGAATTTGAATTCATGGTAAAATTAACAAAAAATAAATAATTTTTTGTACAAAAAACAGCATAAAATATTATGAAATTTTAAAATTGATATTTATAAGATTTAAAAAATTACGAAGTGAATTAAATTCATGGTAAAATCGAACAAAAATGAATTATTAAAAAAAAAAAACTCTGAAAAAAATTTTAAAAGTATCGTCGTATCGACAGTAAAATATCGCCGATACCGATGTATCGGAAAATCTAAAGTATCGCCGATATATCGGTATCGGTATCGGTATTCGTTACGTCCCTACTATTTAGTTCAAAATATAAAAATTACGTAAAAATAAAATTATTTTTGAGGGTTAAAATTTCTAATTTAACTTTAAAGAATTTTTGTGGTTAAAATTACCAATTTAAAATAATAACAACGAAAATAGTTACTTTACAAAAATTCTTGTATTTTAGTCAAGCAAGTCACCACATACATGTCTATGTATACTTTGAGCTATCGTTATTTAACAAGATAACTTAGCTAAGATGGCAACGGTGCCCGGTTTATAAATATGAGTAAACTTGTGCGAATCTAACCTCAAGACCTAAATATTACAAAAAAAATCAATTTTTTTAACAAACATACTTACTTAACTCTTGGCAGGCATCGAACCTGCGACCTTTCGGTTAGTAGTTTTATACACTTCAACTAAACTACAATTCCATTAATTGATTTTTATTCTATTGAAAATTGTATGAAATTGGTTAGATTTACCAATATTTTATTTTGAGTGTAGATGAATACAGTTGCTAATACTAATGTAAACCTACAGTGAGACTTTAAAAAATTATAGAATAGAGAGTATAATTCATGAAAGTGAATTTAATATTGTAGGATATTTTGAAAATATATTGTTGTAAAACATTTTGTAAAACCATACAAAAATATGTTAAAATGTTTAAATTTCCGATATAATTTTTGTCATTTCTAGCCTACTGTATTTTCTTAAAAAATTTTTAGTAAAACCGGAAAATTTTTAAATTAAAAGCAAAAAATCATAAAACAGCTTTAAGACAGACACTATACAAGCATATGTAACGATGAATTTGTTAGAAGCAGTAAATATATTCTTTAGAAAAAAAAACATTTTAAATACATTAACACATGTTAGAACATAAAATTAAACACGCTTAAAGGGTTAACTACAAACACTCACGTACATTTGCATATAAGTTTGATATTAAAACAAGAATATTAACACCACATTCTTAAGTAACAAAAAAACCGTAAAACCTACATGAATAAAAAGAACTTTCTTTAAATACTGGCAATATAACGAAGAACAAACTTTTTTATGAAAACATTAACTTCTCCTTTAATGCAAATATTTTCGCCAGAAAAGTTGAAAATTAAATATCATAAATTAAATTTAATTGAAATTCTTTTTCAGTACTTTTCTCAAATGCTAGTTAACATTATTTAGTGTCATATGATTCTATTTCAAGGAGGTTTAAAAGGAACTGAAACAGCTCAAATATTTTACTAAAAATATATTGAATTTCTTGTTGCTGCTTCTTAAAGTATGCTCTAAAATTTTATTTCACTTTTAATGAATATAAATTATAGTTGATCAGCAGTCGCGAATTCTACCTTTTTAACAATTTTTTTTTTAACGAAACCCTTCTGTTAATGTTTCCTGCTCTCATAAATTTTTTAGAAATGTATTTCCGTTTGCTACATTTTAAATGTAATATTTTGATATAATGTTGTATTTAAGTATTATGAGTGTTTAAAAAAAGGTGATATAGTGGAAATAAGTAATAGTCAGGGGCAGTAACTAGAACAATATTTGATTGGAAAAATTATTTTAAATAAAATAGCAAAGTAATATAACTAGCGAAAAATATAGCCACAACTTCCTTATTCAAAAGTTAGCAAGAGTATGTTGTCGCTTTCTACAGAACAAATAGTCTGATCTATTTTTTTTTTTGTAAAAATGATTTCAGTTTATCGCAGTCTAAATATGTTTTTTTGAGAAAAAGTGATCGCAGTAGAAAATTTCCTCATGGTCTATAAAACAGTCTTACCAAATTTTCTATACACATTTTTTTTTTTATTATTTTATTTCAGTTTTATGTATTTTTCAGTGTACGAAAAAACGCAGCACACCGCCGCTCTTGTTGCTCTTTTTGCGCTTTACGCAAAGAGCGGAGCTAATATATTATTGCGCTTGCGCCGCGCCAATATATTCGCGCTACGCATAAAAGGAGCAAGCACAAAAAGAAACATTTTCCTTTGCGCTTTTTGTTTGCGCAATGCGCAAAAAGAGCCACCAGAGCATGAAATGCGCGTGGCGCATTTACAGTAGTAAACAATTTTAAAAAAGCAATGGGCATTATTTCCATAGATGTTATTGCACGCCACCGTAGTTTTTAAACATACCGTATAGCTGAGTCCAGGTACAAATCTCAAAATGAATATAGCAGCAGTGGGATGTCAGTACTGGCTCCGAACTTACGCCTGAAATGGGTTGGTAATGCGATTCGAACGTCCGGCTTAGGGACCGGAAGGTGAATCGGTGGTACAGTTCGCACTTCCGGCTTAGGGGCTGGATCGGAAGTTGGGTCGGTAGTACAGTTCGCACTTCCGGCTTATGGACTAGATCGGAAGTTGGGTCAAACGTGCGGTTCATATATCCGGTTCCGGTCCAGAACTTTGACCCGTCTAGGGGCATCATGTTTGCATGGGATCAAGAATAAAAAAGTAAAGAAGAACGATATAAATGATGAAACAGAATAAGTCTGCAACTTCAGGCTAGACGAGTTTTTCCATACAAATTGACAGTAATCATACGCTGTAAAAAGCAGCCATGAGATGAGAATCTATTTTATTTTGAAAACGTTTTTTCTCTTGCTCTCAGTTTTAGTCACTCATTCTCTCAACAATGTTACTGTGTTTTAATAAAATTTCATAAATTTTTCATATGAAATATAAGAACAAAACCAAAAATAAAGAATAATATGAGAGAATTTTGAAGCTACTGTCGTCGTTTTAGTTTTGGGCCTGTTTATATTTGCAGCGTTTTTGCCTGAATTTGCAGACTTGTTCTGTTTCATCATTAATGCTGCAAATCACTGAAGAAACTCAAACTAATCAGGTTGCCTCGAGATATCAGGGGCCGCATTACCGCACTCGTTATCGAGTAGGCTTTCGTATCGAATAAAATTTCGTCACGTATCGACTGGATGGATTACCGCATTCGATAGCTAACGTATCGAAAATGTTAAAGAGCGTACCAAGTTTGTTTTGCACCGGTTGTTGAATTGACTAAGAATTTGTAATACATTAAAGAAAATTTGTGTGTTTGTTTAAGCTAGTACAACAACCAAGTCGCTTTAACAACTGTAATAATGTTTATTGGCAATGTTCCATGCTTTTTTGCAAAACAAACAATATAAAAGAAAATATTGTTTTCGATCGCTCTACTGCTAACGGGTGGAATTTAAGAAGCATGTACTCGATTATCGTATGCCGTAATCCCAAAAGGAACATTTTCGAACAGTTTTACTCGATCACGTATGCGGTAATTCGGCCCCAGGTGATTAAGAAAATGTTTCCATATTGGAGCTGTCAACTGTGTTAATATATCAGCTTTTTGATAGCCCAAATATGAATTCGCCGAATTTATATGTGGGCTGAGAAAAAAGCTGATACATTACCACAATTGGCAGTTCAAATATAGACCTATTCGTAGTCACCTGATCTCTGGAGGCCACCTGGTATTAATTCACCTTATTTTGATACCGTGAAATGAAACCAAGTATGGGAACTTTAATTTGAAGCGAAATAGAATACATTTTTTCGCGACAAGAAATTTTTATTAAAATAGTTTGAAAATTAAATTGAAATGAATCAAGTATATATATGTATATCATTAAGTAGAATGTATTTTCAGGTGTTATTTATCACATATATAAGAAATTTTAACAAATTAATATAACAAATATAATATTCCCAGACCTGGCTACTATTTGAAGAACATATAAAATTCAATCGTATAATTATAACGCACTTCTGTATGAAAATTACCAACAACAAAAATACAATACTGAATAATTAGACGATTACACAATACATACGACGTTAATACGAACTTGTGAATTGAACAATTGATAATTACAATTACTAGTGCTTGAATGTTTGTTTGTTCAGTTTATTTGAACATACTCACTCTAAAACATTACTTCAAATTTACGATCATATATTGTCTAAATTTGTGTTGAAAATTTCTCCTTGTCTAAAATCACATCGATTTTGCAGTTATTTGATTAAAAAAAGCTTTCAAATTAAACATATTTAATCCAAGAGGAAAAAATTTAACATTAAGCATAATACGGCTAGGGCTGAATGGTAGATACGTCAGACTATCAAACCTGCACGCAGCCAATCGCTTTTTTTAGTAAAAACATTTTCTCAAAAATAATGCGTGAGTAATTTTAGGTCGATAATAATCTGTAAGGTGTTGCCGACTACTACCGACCTAATTAGCAACAAAAGTGTTTTAGAGAGCACATCATTTTGCTAGCTGCCTGTAGAGTTTAATAATTAAGTTATGCATTTTAATCGAACTGTGTGGGTTTATATCCAAGGAAATTTAGTAAAATAATTTAATAAAAATAATTAGCTTGAGGTCGGTTTTCATTTAGGTTTTCAATTAAATTATATTTTTATTTAGAGATAAGTGTGAAATCTGACGAGAATAGCGGAAGCTGTCGAAACATGTGGGTTCAACCCTCCGCGCACTAAAAATTTTCTTTCTCTACATGCTTCACACTTATCTCCAAATAAAAATTTAATTTAATTGAAAAATTTAATTAAAACCGAACTTAACAATTAATTAAATTACTTTGGATATAAGCCCACACAGTTCGACCAAAAATTCATAGCTTAGTTGTCAAACAATATTTTTTTCTATATATATTTTTTGCAGCCCCAAATAATCTCTTGGAAACTACATACAAATAATCTTTGTATATAAACTACTTTTCGCGAGATTTGAAAACTAAACTCAAAACATTCGGCAAAAATTTGCGAAATTATGACATTTTGAATATGTTATAACTTTTGAAATAAACATTTTTAGTTTATTTTCTTTGGCATAAGGTCGTTATAGAATGAAAGAAAACACCGACCAAATGTCATCAAAATCGAAAGGGGTCGTGTCTAACTGTTGGTCGATTTGCCATGAAATTATCCATATAAATTTTGAAAACATTAACAACATTGCAAAGCTGGTTTCGATTGTCTAGAGGTATATAAAAATTGGTTTCTATAAAAAAGTTTATCACAGTCTGTCCAAATCTTGTATAAAAAAGTTGACCACAATCTGGCCAACATTTCTATAAAATATTTGATCACAGTCTGACTAAATTTTCAATATAATAGTTGATCACAGTCTAAAGAAAGTTGATCACACACTGACCAACTTTTCTCTAAAAAGTAAATCACAGTCTGACCAACTTTTCTTTAAAAAAATTTATCAGAATCTGACCAACTTTTCAATAAAAATTTGTTCACAGTCTGACCAAATTTTCTATTAAAAAGTTGATCCAGTCTGATCAAGTCTTCCATAAAAAAATTGATCACAGTCTGACCAACTTTTCAATAAAAAGTTGATCTCAGTCTGACCAACTTTGCCATAAAAAATTTAATCACAGTCCGGCAAACTTTTCTCCAAAAAAGTTGATCATATAAAAAGGTTGATCACAGTCTGACCAACTTTTTAATAAAAAATTTATCTCAGTCTGACCAACTTTTCCATAAAAAAGTTGATCACAGTCTGATAAACTTTTCTATTAAAAAGTTGATCGACCTAAGTCTGACCAATTTTTCAATAAAAAATTTTATCACAGCCTGACAATTTCTTTTCCTATAAAAAAGTTGATCACAGTCGGACCAAATCTTTTATAAAGAGGTTGTTCACAGTCTGGCCAACTTTTCAATAAAAAAAGTTCATCACAGTCTGGCCAATTTTTCTGGAAAAAAGGTGATCACAGTCTAACTAACTTTTCAATAAAAAAGATGATCACAGTCGGACCAACTTCTTTACTAAAAAAGTTCTGCACAGTCTGACCATACAAAAGTTGATCACAGTCTTTGACTAATTATTTTCTAGAACACTGGCCCATAAAAAAAAGAGAAACAGTCTGACCAACTTATTAAAAAAAAGTTTATCAAAGTCTGGTCATTTTATCATTAAAAAGGTTGATCACAGCACAGTCAACTTATATATAAAAAAGTTGATCACAGTCTGGCCAACTATAGAGAAATTGAACACTGAGAACATTTTTTACGGAAAAAATTTATTTATCTAAAACAAATTCTTGCATGTCTGCTTTTTTCAACCTACCAGTTTTTCCAAAACAAAAACATAGAACCTAAATAAAATTGCAACTCTTTATATTTCCACTAATTCACATATACAAAAATAAAATATACAAACAAACGTTGTTTCACAAACTCGCGCCCTACAACATTTCAAACTAAAAAGACTTTCATTTGTTAAGCAAAGTATAAATGCAATTTAAAAACAAATGAAAAAGCATGTTTTAAAAATGGAAATAAGAGGCAGAGTTCATGGAAATTTGTAAAAAAGAAAGAAACAGACAAATAAAAAATTTAAAACTTGAATGGAGCAACAAAAGCTTTATGCGATCATAGAAATGCATGTTATATAAACGAAAATTTTCAGAAGAAAAAAAATACACAGACATGCATTTTTCTACAGTAGTTTACAAAGGAAAATGCTTGAACAGACTGTATAAACATGTGGGTTTTTGTTCAAGTATAAAATTGAAAAAAATACAGGAAAAGAAATATACACTAGTATTTTTTTTGTCTATGAAAAATCCTCTTAATTGTGTTAAAACACAAATAGAGTTGTTGTAAGAAAAATCCTTAAGTTTTAGAACACTTTGACCCCCAGCAAGTATTTAATGTAAAATAAAATTTTTTAGTTAAATTTCCCTTTTCTACATGTAAATGACCTTTGGCAAAAGGAGCAAGAAGCATGTATGGTAATGCCTTGATTGATGTTCAAGAAATTTAATGCAAAGTTTTTTTGCTTTTCTAGATCATATTATTACAAAGGTTAAAATTTATATTGAAAATGCACAACAATTATTTTTGTCGGGCTTAAGGTACTTTTATTGTTAATAATATAGAAATTTTGGTATTAAGAAAGCAAATAATAAAAATACGAAAATAGAATGTTAGAGATGAAATTCGGAACAATTTACTGTTCAGAGCAGTTGCATACACTCATCCCTAGAGGTATTATGTAAAAATATCATACGGCACAGTGTATAATCCAAAAAGTGAATTATTAAGTATACGTCTTAAATGAGTATTCCTCGCCCTTGCAGTGTTTCTGTTAATTTACAACTCAGCAAACTCCCAAGTTTCATAAGCGGTGTAAAATGTCATCTTGAGACAAATACTATATGATTACGTTTTCTAAAAGGTGCTTTTCTCTAAAGCATTGAATTTTCTTTGGTTACTAGTCAGTATAAATGCGATAAAGATCATATTTACTCAAATGACGTTTGAGCCTAAACACAACTTTTTATTTAAAAATATATATTTCATAAAATTACTATTTTTATTGAAACAAGTTTCTTGAAAACTTAGTATAAGTTTCACTCTAAACAAGTACATTAAATTATTATAATTGCACTTTAATTCATGTACTTTTAATTTTATATGAACTATTTAAAAAAAAATACCATCTCTACTATATTTATATTCTTCCACAGTCGTGGCTCTTTAATTCTTTCTGGGCCTGCAAACATTCAGCATCCGTTTTTATTTGATCAAATTTTTCCTTTTATTTTATTATTATGAAGTAGGACTACTTGTATTAAGGGTTATACTCTCGTCATTTAAATACTACAGCTGCTACAGCTTGCATCAAAATGTTGCAAGTTTTGTTTTTTCACATTGCAAATAAAAATCTGAGCTAATGAAAAATGTAGGTCTTTAAGAACTATTCACATAGATTGCAATGCATATGTTTGAATAAATGTAAAGATAAATTAAATAAATAAAGAGAGTATTTTAATACAAAATACAAAAAGTGTTCAACAAATTAATATTGACAATACAAAACCTTGTTCGAACATGTTATAGAGTTTCTAAGAGACATAAATTTTTTTATAGAAAAGTTGTTCTCGTTTTAGCAAAATTTTCTACGGAAAAGTTGCTTACAGTCTGAACAAACTTTTCTATAGAAAAGTTCCTCAGGGTTTGATCAAACTTTCCTCTAAAAAAGTTGCTCAGGTTCTGATCAATCTTTTCTCTAAAAAAGTTGCTCAGAGTCTGATCAAACTTTTCTATAGAAAAGTTTTTTAGAGTCTGATCAAACTCTTTTATAGCAAAGTTTCTTAGAGCCTGATCAAACTTTTCTATAAAAACGTTTCGCAGAGCCTGATCAAACTTTTCTATAGAAAAGTTTCTCAGAGCCTGATCAAACTTTTCTATAGAAAAGTTTCTCAGAGCCTGATCAAACTTTTCTATAGAAAAGTTTTTCAGAGTCTGATCAAACTTTTCTATAGAAAAGTTTTTCAGAGTCTGATCAAACTTTTCTATAGAAAAGTTTTTCAGAGTCTGATCAAACTTTTCTATAAAAAAGTTTTTCAGAGTCTGATCAAAGTTTTCTATAAAAAAGTTTTTCAGAGTCTGATCAAACTTTTCTATAGAAAAGTTTTTCAGAGTCTGATCAAACTTTTCTATAGAAAAGTGTTTCAGAGTTTGATCAAACTTTTCTATAGAAAAGTTTCTCAGAGCCTGATAAAACTTTTCTATAGAAAAGTTTTTCAGAGTCTGATCAAACTTTTCTATAGCAAAGTTTCTCAGAGCCTGATCAAACTTTTCTATAGAAAAGCTGCTCGGAGTCTGATCAAAGTTTTTTATAGAAAAGCTGCTCAGAGTGTGATCAAAGTTTTTTATAGAAAAGTTGCTCAGAGTTTGATCAAACTTTTCTATAGAAAAGTTGCTTAGAGTCTAATCAAACTCTTCTATAGAAACGTTTTTCAGAGTCTGATAAACTTTTCTAAAGAAAAGTAGCTGAAAGTCTGATGAACATTTCTCTATATTTATTAAATGAGCTTTTATTGTAAAACTTTATACTTCACACTTTTATATAAATTAAAACATTACTGTATGTAAAATTTATCAAGTTGCTTGTTAGAGTATTGATATTTGTGTTTTGAAGAAGCCTTTATCTATTTGGCACTCTTGTTGCAGTGTTATTTAAAACAACTATATATTTCATTTACCACAATAAACAAAAGACCTCAACAGACAATTTGTAGGAGAAAACAAAGAGAAAATCTTTTTTCTGCAGAATAGAAAAAAACATTGCGATTAAATGAAATTTGTACTTGAATTTGTTACAAACGGCTGTTATCATAAGGTTTTTATATCCTTTTCATATGTTTTTTATTATTTTTATTTTAAATCCTTTACAGTTTATTCAGTCCGCACTTGCAATGCAAGTTCAAACAAAAGCGTAGAAAAAAGCGACATAGAAATGAAATAGAAATAAACAACATCATTTCGACATTGTAATGGTACGCAACAAACCATTATGTAGGATTTTAATTAAAATTAATTACATTAAGTGCAGCAAGTGAACAAATAAATAAACGAGTGAACGAGCGCGCAAATAAACAAACTGATATTTACTTTTGAGCATGACTGTGTGTGTAGGCGATTGTCTAATTGTCTGTCTTAGCTTGTTAAAAAACTAGAGCCTGCATTGCTCTTTGTTAGAGAATAAGAAACTACGAGATTTTGTTCATAGTTGTTAAAAATTAAGAACGAGAGAAGAGATTAATCTATAAAAGAAACTATAATACTTATTTTTTAATATAAAAAAAAATAAAAAGGTCAAAGTTGGAAAGAAACAGGAAAGTGTTAATTAAGTTTTTAAATATTTAAAAGTTGTTTCAAAATTAAAGAGCTGAAAGAGTTTTAAAGAATTAAAGCAAACATTTTATAAATACTACAGAGGTAGACAGACACAAACTGTATGTGGGATTGGCTCCCTTGGTTGATTTTTGTAGAGGGAGCGATTCTGCTCTGCCATCTTTTATTTAATCTTAAGTTGTTTCCATAAATAATATTCATTATCCAATAAAGCGAAAATGAAAAAAAATAAAACAAAATCTAAACGGAGAAAAACTTTATCCTGCGTATTTTACAGTGAAATTCCATAAAAACAAAATTACAACTTTCTCCATCATCTTAGTTTCACCTTAAGCCAGCCACAATTTAAGGAATAATAAAAACCGTTGAAAATCTTTGATAAATAACTATGTCATATCACTCTTAACACAAACTAAAAAATAAAATTCGGCAATCTCTAAAGCAACGCATTCCAGACATAATCTATATCAAGAATCTTATAGCCCTTTTATCAGACGCCAGGCAACATTTCTAACATAATCGTCATCATTGCTTTAAACGAAAACTTTATTGTTATATAAAGGTTTTCAGGCAATTTCAGGATTTTCCTTTTTGTTATTTGAAACTGTGAAATCCACTTAATTTCATAACCAGACCATAACTTTATATTAAATTGTTAGACTCACACATCCAGAGATAATCATATGTATAAAAAAACACACACACACACACACGCTTTTGATGAGAAATACTTTTCCATTAATTTTCTTATTAATTAAATATAGAAAATTTTTTAATGTGCCCAAAAAATATTTTTAAATTTTAGCTATTTATTCCCAAAGAAAATCACAAAAATATTTTTAAGTTGGGCATAAATTCTGCTTTATTTTTATAGTTTTTATATGCATTTTTATAAGTTTTCTCCAAAGTTATTTCATTAGTTTGGCTTGAGTTCATTTTTCAATTTAATCCCTCGATTAAATTATTTTTTATTTTAGAAAGAAATTCTAAAGCATGTAATAATTTAACATTTAAAGAAAAATTTGGCTATACGGAAGGTTGAACTGAAATCAGATGTTTCGAGACCACCACGTCTTCTCATTAGAGGTCGTTTTCCACCTAGGCGACACTGCCAGAGACGGCAGCAATGTTCAATTATTACCTGCCTTAGAATTTATTTCTAAAATAAAAAAAATAGTTTAATCGAAGGTTTAAATTGAAAAATGAACTTAAAAACCATACAGTTCGACTAAATTCATAAATTAATTGTTAAAACTCTCAGCTCAGCTAAAAAAAACTCAGCTAAAACATGAATGTATACTGTCCAAAAAAGTTGGGCAAAATATATATTAAAAAAATTCCAGCATTCGCAAATATCGAGGACATTTCACGCTGGTTGGACAGAAATCAAAAAACTTAAAAAAGTTGAACATGATAAAGAAAGACTTAGTGAAGTTCGAAACTTTAAAAATTCGATAATAGTTGAGTAACTGGTCACGAGATGGCGACTCGTTTGTAAATTGGTTAAAAAAGCAAATAGGATTTTCGGTTGTTCGTTGTTGCTGCCATCGCTGCCAGTGTCGTCTAGGTGGAAAATGAACTCTGATGAGAAGACGTGGTGGGTGGTCTCGAAACATCTGATGTCAGTTCAACCTTCCGTACAGCCAAATTTTTCTTTGAATGTTCAATTATTACATGCTTTAGAATTTCTTTCGAAATTAAAAAATAATTTAAGCGAGGGATTAAATTGAAAAATGAGCTTAAGCCAAACTAATTAAATAACTTTGGATACAAATTATACAGTTCGACAAATTAATTAAAATTAATGATATATGATTTTTTTCAAAGTAGACAACGAAGTTTTAGGCCACTACACAGAACAATATAAGTTTGGTTTTTGATAACAAAAATACCGGTATTCAATATTTTTTTTCTTCAAATTTCCTGTGATAAAGAATTCCGCTATATTGATAACAAAATTTATTTTAAAAGAAAAAAATATTAATTTATAAAAATGTTGACATGCCTGGGATACATACCGGGGCTTTTCGGACGCAAAGCATGCTCTCTATAGGTGAGCCACATCCCAGCTATTTTTTGTTTTAACTACTTATGTATGAAAAGAAAAGAAATAACCGGCATGGGAAACAAATACATACAACGAATTATGTATTTGATTTAATAGCTCTGTTTATTAAATATCGGCGGTTTTTTCATAACTTTTTTTTATCAAAAACTTTTTACTGCGTCATATTTTAAACCCGCGTTTATGATAAATATTTTATTAAGTTAATGAAAAATGTTATTAAAATTCATATATTTTTTCAATAACACGGTTTTATTGAACATAATTATTGTCTATTTTTTTCTGTGTACGAGCGGAATTGTACCTTCTTCGTTTTATAAGTCCTATAATTTATTTTGGTTTTCCCTTAGAACTTATAATAATGAATAATTTGAAGTACATAATTAAAACAAAAATATTTATCGAGCCTCTTCAATTAATAGGGCTTTGTATACTCAACATCATTAAGAGGAAATATGGGTGCAAGGGTACCATCACGTCTCAGCAAAGAAGAAAATTATGTTTCTGGGAGCACTAAAAAAAATGCATGAATTCCACATGCGATGTTTAGAAGCGCTTACGAGGAAGCTGAAAAAGAAGGCAGAGATCTTGTTTGGAAATCAGTGTTCATATACAGTAGCATACCAGAAAAAACTACTCATTCGGCCGAAGCAAGTTCGTACACAGAGGGAAAAAACCGAAGTTGACACCATCCATTTTAAAAGTGAGCTAAGCGTGTTTGTTCTCAATTTAACACCGGATGGTGTAAAATTTTTAAACACACCTGGTTCTTATTTTGGCAACAATTGTTTTTAATTTTGACAAAACATTGTTCTCATTTTGACAACGCATCGTTCTTGCTTCAACAACAATCGTAATTGTAACGGCAATTTCGACCAAGCTGGAAGAAAATCTGGTCTGATATACTATTTTCTTCCACTTGTCACACACGTCTTCCCAATCTGCACTGTCTCTGGTTTTCAACACTATCGAAATTGATTCATAACATTCTGCCGGTTCAATATCAGATACTTGACTTGTTGTAGGACTGAAGCTCGTTATTGTAGTCACAAGTTTTCTTAGTTTCTAACATTTCTTTTTATATTTTGAGTACATCTATCCATCTCTAAATTCAGCACGGAGCCCTAAGTGTGTAACAGTTTCTTTTATTTCATCTTTTTTTAAATTTAAGCCCCTGAAGGTGATATTCGCAGCTTCAATAAAGAAATGATAAAGTTATCAAGTATTCATATTTTATGATCTTACTTTTAGTTTACACTTACATTTTTCTTGTTTATTTGCATATTCGTTTTCCGAATGTTAGCGACCATTACAATTAAATCAATTCTCTTGTATTTCTAGCCAATCTGTAGGTTGACAACATTTTTTTTCATAATTCTTTCCCATATTGGAAAGGCAAAAGAAATATTGCCAAGCCAACAGGTTGCCTACAAATGAGATGGTATTGTACCTTTCAAAAACTTGGACCTTATTTTAATCTCAGTAATTTTTCGGGCCGAAATTTTGGGATAGGAACTTGACCTTATTTACACATTTATGTTTTTGTGCGGATCTCAAATCTTTTTTCTAAGCTTTTATTTGTTATAATAAGTGTCCCATACAGATAAGGTGCACCACCATAACCTTCCCTACCTCTTGCTCGAGATGAAAAACAGTTCGAATAGTTTCGCACTACCGTGCGCATAGATAAAGGCGACTTCGGCTAACCAAATTAAGTTGCAACAAAACGAATGTAAGAATTTACATGAAAATGCCGCTTTCGAAATTAGTATTTCATACGGAACCGATGTTCCCCCCATCATCAGATACTTAAAGGCGATTTTACGTACTTACTTTTGGAAATTACGGGTTAAAGTTTTTCCAAATTTCTAACGGATTTTCGTTCAGCCTTCCTACAAGATTCCTGAAAGTTCGTCAGACAATATAGCTTCGGATTTATTACTCATCCGATTCCGATGTACCAATTTGTAATGGTCCATGGCAACAAGGTGTAAAAATAGTTGATAATGATGTCATTCAACATAGGTTACAAGGTATTTGTATTTGTCACTTCAATGCATCGGATGAAAAACATCGATATTTATTCGATGTTGCTGACTAAAAAAAAACATCGGAGTCTTTCGATGTATCGATGACTTACACCGAGTGTTTTTAAAACATCGATGTATATCGTCGCCCACAACTACATTGCATATGTACTAAAATATGCACTTTTTACACCTTAATATCTCGGGAAGATTTTATGGTAGATCTTTCAAATTTCAGCTATTTGGTCTACCTCTGCAGGTATACCTTATGTTTTAAGTTTCATTATTTTATGACTAAGCTACCCTATACTGCAAAACGGATAATCATATTTATTTTTAACAGTATTTTGCGCCTCAAATGCTATACTGCAGAATGGAAGGTTTCGCTGATTACCATGATACCTAAACCAGGCAAAGATCATACGAAGGTGGAGTCCTATAGGCCTATAAGCCTGTTGTCTAACATGTCAAAACTATTTGAAAAGCTACTTATGAGTAAGCTAACACTCATACTGAATCGTACTAGATGCATTCCAGACCACCAATTCGGCTTTAGGAGACAGCATAGTACGATTGAACAAACACATAGACTCGTGAACGTGGTTAGAAAAGCCTTCGAAGAAAAGAAATATTGTTCTGTGCTCTTCATCGATGTTTCTCGGACATTTGATAAAGTATGGCACGAAGGTTTAATACATAAACTAAAGCAAAACCTACCCGCCAACATCCTTAAACTTTTAGAAAGCTACTTAACTGAGTGAAAATTTGTTGTTAAAGAAGGTAATATTCAAAGCCCTCCGGTACCCATTGAAGCCGGAGTTCCTCAAGGCAGCATCCTCGGTCCTGTATTATATCTGATATATGCCTCTGACTTGCCGGTAAGCAGTAACATACACATATCAACATTCGCTGATGATACAACTTTTCTAAGTGTTCACAAAAGCCATCAAGAAGCCACCCGCAATTTGCTAGTTTATATACCCCAGTTGGAACAATGGCTAAAACAATGGCGGATAAAAATTAACGAACAAAAATGTCTACACATTACTTTTACATTGTGCAAAGAAACCTGCCCACCTATACAAATAAATAACCAAATTATACCTCAACACACTGAAGTAAAATATCTCGGTGTTCATCTTGATCGTCGTGTAACATGGAAGTCACACATAAATGCAAAGGTGACCCAAATGAAATTAAAAGCAGCTCAAATGAATTGGCTCATTGGAAGGAACTCTACTCTAAGCCTAAATTGTAAACTTCTTCTATACAACTCCATTCTAAAGCCAATATGGTCCTACGGAATCCAGTTATGGGGCACTGCCTCGGCATCAAATGTAGAAAAAATTCAAAGGCAACAAAATAAAATACTCCGTACGATTACAGCAGCCCCATGGTATGTCAGAAACAAGCGAATTCATAAAGACCTAGATGTGCCGCCGGTTAAGACAGTGTTTTCTAAACACGTGACAAGCTACATAAAAAGACTTGAGTTGCACCCAAATCCCCTAGCCCGAAACATCATTAACTCTAAGAGGCCACACTCGGCTGAGAAGGAGGGACACTCTTGCTCTCAGCCGAGCACGAGAGACGTAAACAACCAAACAACCAACCGCTGAAACAAATATTTTTGTCTGGCACTGGATGAACTTAAAAATTAAAATTTTAGAGTTAAGATTTGATTACTTATTGTTAGTTCAATTTTATTCAAGATACAATAAGTAAATACATAAAAACTGCTCAAATGGTTTCGTGTAAATACTAGGGTGGGTATTCACTCGAATAATGTTTGGTCAATTAATTGAATAATTGAAGTCAAATAATGTTCGAACGAACAAAAAATTTCAATTTCGATTAAAAAAATATTCGAGTAATTTAAATCGATCAATCAAATAACTCGACAAAAAAATTTCATGTAAATTTTCTTGTTTTTAATGTGTTTTTGCAGATTTCTTAATAACAACTGGAAAAATGTTTGAAATTATATCAAATTTGGCATTCAATTCAATGATAGGGACAAAGGAACCAGTATCTTTTACAAAAACTCGGGAAACATTAAGCAAAAATTATTTGAAACAAAGAAGAGATTTCGAAAGCCGCTACTTGACTAGATTATTATTATTATTATTATTATTATTATTAAAATATCGAATGCAGGGCAAGAATTTAAAAGAAGTCTTGCATTCTATTTGCTGGTAAAAATTAGTTAAATAGCTGATGTTTCCTTGTAAAAAGCACCCGCCTTCATTAGTCGTAAAAGTGAACAAGAATGCTGATGAGACGATGTAGCGGCCTGTCGAAATCAGTAGTACTGATCCGTTCTGCTAATCTAATTTGAATATTCCAATACTCCACTCTTAATAAAAATAATTTGAATTTACATAAATTCAAAAATATTGAACTAGAATGCCGAAATTATAAAAATTTTCGAAAAAAATTATCGTTATAAGGAACAAAGAAAGAGCATAATTTTTTTTAATACTACACACCAGATTTTTTCCATACAAACGTGTTTTTCGTTTTGAAATTTGTATTGAAAAAATTTGTTTGAATCGTATTTGCGTTATTTCTTATACAAATTCAAAACGTTTTGAAACAAAATTTTTCCCAGAATCTGCCTATAAATGTATTGATTTTGCTCAGTTCTTTAATGAATTATTCTGTAAAATGAGGGACGAAAATATGCGAAACTAAAATGATCGGAATTGTAAAATTATTCTTGTTACAAGTTAATATTTATAACAACAAAATATGACAATTGCGATCATTTACCGATTTCAAAAACGGATAAAGGTTATCAATTCGTCATGTATTTTTTTATTTAAATTTTTTTATGTATGTTCCCTCAAAACTCCGCCATTTATAAACCGATTTAGGATTTTTTTTCTCTATTCAGATTGGTACCGTTGAAAAGTGGGCGGGGTCACACCCATACAAAGTAAATACACATTCGTTTTCAACTACTTCTACGCAACCGATTCTTATGAAACTGTAAACACACATTAAGCTTCTGGTTAAATACTATAGCAGGATCAAAAAAGAAGTGGGATGTGCCACGCCCATGCCAAGTAAATATTCTTTTTCAACAACTTCTACTAAACCGATTCTTATAAAACTTTGCACACACCCTTAGTTATCGCTACAATACAACATTATGTTTGGAAAAGTGGGCAGTGCCACGCCCATTAAAAGTAAATAAGCATTTTAACTACTTCTACTTATCCGATTCTTATGAAACTTCGCCTACACAATTGGTTGTCGTAAAAGTACATGATGATAAAATATGGGGGTGGTGCCACGCCTACTTTGTAGTCGGTTTTTTTGCAAGAAATATTTTTATTCCGCATTGCATACAGAACAGGACTGAATATTATTACTTATAATATCCAGGTGCAAAATTTCCTCAAAGCGAAACATTTGAATAGTCAAAAAACAATGTAGAAATATTGTGTTGTTTTTTTTTTGGTTTTTATTATTAAAATATATGAAACGTGAAAAATCTTGATTTATTTTATTTTTGCAAAGAAAAATTAACCAAAAACCAAGTAAATTCGAAAAATTTCCGATTAAGTCAAATAAATTTTAGCAATAAAGCTTACTCGAATAACTCGAACGAAATAAAAGTTTTACTCGATTATTCGAATAATTTAAAAACTTCCATTTCGATTTATTGATTAATCGAACAATTGAAAAGTCGATTAAAATAAATACCCTAGTAAATACACATTGTGTGGTCGGTACTTGGCCTGGCGCACTACCGTCCGCCTAGATATGAAAATTCTATCTGAAGTAAATTCGGATAAATTTTCGATAGAACTGACATTAAATTTTTTGAATGTAAGTTTTCTAGCACGTGCGTACGATACATTTTGTTTTATACCAACAAAACTAGAAAACACATTTTGAAAAGAGTATAAAATTGAATAATAAAAACGCCAAATCTGCTTTAAAAAAATTTATACTTAACAAAGTCAGTTGCAATTATTTGCATGCACGCTGTAACAGTGGGCGGCATGGATTGCATGATTTTCTTTTTTGATAAAGTCTGATAGTATAACACTGGATGTTGTCATCTTTTCAGGGTACATTTTTTGTTTTGATTATATTAGCTAGTTTTATTACTAAATTTTGCCAACTTTGTAAAATTATATTTTATTAGATCTTAAATTTTATTTTATATTTTAAAATTTCAAAACTAAATCTACCACAATAATGTTGTTGTTTTCTGATTTATTGTATTTACATAAGATCAGTTCCAAACTTGTGTATGGGATATTGAAAATAAATAAATAAATAAAATAAAAGTAAATTCTTTCAACTAAAGCTAAGGGCGCATGAAAAAGAAAAATTAGTTTAATTTTTGGTTGAACTTTGAAAAATGGAATATTTTAGGATCCCTTGGTAAATGGAACTGACATAAAACAAGTCACGTGACCGGTCCCCAGGTGGTAGGGACCAGTCCGAGTTCTAACACTTCTATGAAGCGGACCAGCTACTTTTACATGGGTATGGCCTAGGATGGGGTTAATTGATACCTTTTATGCACCTTGTAACTTGTCTCTGAACTATCTTATGGAGTCCTAATCGGTGCAGAATAATATAGATTATCGGTTATGCTCTGCATTACATGCGGAATTAAAATGTGTGGAATTATCAAAGCATTGTTGTTATAAATATTAACTTACAACAACAATGCTTTGATAATTCCGCACATTTTAATTCCACATGAAATACAGAACATGGCCGTATATATAAATATTATTCCAAAATGCAGCTGTAATTATCGATTAATATATTTTTTTAATGGTTACAAATCCAAGTAGAAATTGTATTTTATTTTTAAGCGGTATCTTTGATAGGATTCGAACCGACAACCTTCGGCATGACAGGCTAGTACACTACCCACTCGACCACAGAGGAACTTATTTTTCAATGTTATAAATACCAGTTAAGCTGGAGTTAATATCTCAATATAGTTACGGAACAAATTCCTGAGTACCATGACAGTCTCATTGAAGGGAGACAATTAATATTATATAGATACTATGTGATAAGCTTTAGATCCAGGTGCATCGAAGTTGTTCACTGCCGTTTACTACAATACTAAACGGAGTACCAACTAAATTGAATGAAAATGGTTCATATGTGACCATTTACACAATATGTCTTTTTTCACCATTCACTACTCTTTATTTTTGGTACCAGTCTCATTTTCTCAAGTCATAGGACGAAAACTTTTGGATCATTTGTCACCAAATTTAGCGCAAGGAAATAATATTTTAAGACCAATAAGTTAAAATAAGCTGAGAAGTTAGGAAGGGGTCTAAGAAAGGCACTTTATTATACATATGTACATAATTTACATAAAAAAATTTATGCCGCCTCATATTTACAGGTATGGTCAATATCACAGACGAGAGGATGACAACAATGAACCCAGCTATTGCACCTGGCAAATAAGTCCTTACAGTTGTTTGATGTAGGGCCTGCCTAGAAAAATAAAATTAAGAAAACAAATCTATTTAGTATATTAAATGTAGGAAAAAATAAACAAATAAAAAAATTTCTAATTTTAATTTTTAGTGTGCTTTTTCCCAAATTAGTATTTTAATTTTTAAGTAAAATACTAAATTTTTATTAAAATACATTGAAATTGATTATGGAGGGGTATTAGCTAGTTCCTATGCGCATTTCATTGGGGCTAATGCAAATCATCAGGGAACCTTTGTCCAAAAAACTCATAGAAAAACTAAAGATATTATACTAAACTCCTAATCATAAGAAGTTTATAATATCAAAGTTGAAATATGAGCTCCATAAGCAATCATGTTTTTTATTTTCTTTACTTGCGTATTACAACAGGTTGGTTTTTTTCCAACTCTAAATTGTAGTTGTAAAGGTTCCCTGACGATTTGCATTAGCCCCAATGAAATGCGCATAGGAACTAGCTAATACCCCTCCATAATCATTTTCAATGTATTTTAATAAAAATTTAGTATGTTACTTAAAAAGTAAAATATTAATTTGGGAAAAAGCACGTTAAAAATTAAAATTAATGTAAAAAAAATGTTCGTTTCGTAAACAAATTTACTTTCACAGCAGAAAATTGCAAAATTACTGTCATTACGAAGCCAACAACGAATAAAATTTTCAAATAGTTCATTTTGAAGTTAAAAAATAAGAAGTTGTGAGACTAGAATCGAAAGCAAAAATTCACTGTATTCTAATGGTTTAGGCAGCTTATTTATATCCAAAAAGTTCTACATAAAAGTAAGCAAATAATATAGCATCATGGAAATTTCTACTTATCTATATATCATACTTATATATTTATATACAAGTTTTTTACTTACTTTTTTAAATGTGCATTAGTACTATTAGATTAGATAACATAATAATTGTCTTGACTTTCATATACATATTTACATACATATGTACTTATCTACATATACAAGACAAATATTTGCTGCATGAAATGCTTGAGTTTTATTTTGTTTTTATAATATGTACATTAGGGTGACCCTTAAGTTTCTAAAGTTCAAGAAAATGATCCTGCTAAGTTCTTATATTTATCGGTTAGAGGTGAAACGTGCCGCCAGCCCGCTCACAGGCCATAAAATTTAGATTTTTTGCCTTAAAACTTCAAAAGTATTAATGTCACCAAAAAATTATGTAGAGAGAAAGTGTTTGTTGTTTGTGGATTCTGGTAGATAAGACCAAAAAATAGTAATAATAATAATAATAAATGTGTGTCAGCGTTTTGCAAGATCGCATCGGAATTTTATTTTAGGGGTGGGGTTAAAGTTCGTGCAGCATGTCGGTACATGAGACTATGTGTTCTTTACATATCAGGTGTAGGGCATGTTAGCCAACTTTATGGAAAATATTAAGGCACATATTGTTGTGGAACATATTAACCCTCTAACGGTCAGTTTTGGCTCTATTATAACAAATTGTAAAATAATATTCCTAAAAGTGGGAGTACGAGGATAAAATGTTCTACAAAAATATTGGCCATAAACTTTTACTATACGTTGTAGAAGACAACCAAGCTCCATATTCAACTTGCAGGGTTAACTTCATACTTATTCACAACTAGTACACAAGAAGAAAATAGCGGAAAAGAGGCTAAAATAGTGTACTACTGTTCACTATAATATTGTACGGTTGTTCACCGGATGCCGGATCATTTCGAATACAAAAGGTCTAAGATATCTGCAGAGGAGATTGCTCACTAGTATAGTAAGAAGCATTATCCTATATGCATCCTCTATATGGCCAGGCTAACAGAGATATTCTACATAAGTGAATCTGATATTCCCTGCGTTTAGGCTGGCCGCTCTGCGAGTACACACAGAAAAATTTCCCTTTAAAATCGTCGAAAACCAGGTTAATTTAACGTTTTTCGGTAGTGATTTTGCTTCATAGGTGTTTTATATTAAAACAACATGATTTACAATAATCTTGAAAGAAAATGTTTGCTTTTGAATTAACTATATTTCATGTTGATTCAATATTCCAGTACAGTTAAATCAAAATGAAGTTGATACTGAAATAATACGAAAAATCATATTGAATCAAAGTAATTTTGAGTTAAAACAACTTGAATTTGATATTGGAATAACACGAAGAATCATTCATGTTGAATCAAAGTTATTTCAAGTTGAAACAACGTGAATTTGATATTGAAACAACACGAAGAATCATGTTGAATTAAAGTTATATCAAGCTGAAATAACATGATTTTAATGTAGCTATTTTATTAATTATTTTACTTACGTGATAGTCATCAGAAAACTTTGCGTTGTAGCTGGCTGCCCTGCATGATAGTCCACGCGCTAACAACTGCAGCCACAACAGCTTCAAACTTTTCTTTACTTATACACTAAATAATTACGATCGTATGTAAAATGCATTTCATTTTAATTCAACATGATTTAAATGATTATTTAACATAAAACTTATTTGAAATTAAAGTTAAAGTCATGTCGATTGAAAATGAAACTTAACGTTTATAACAGAATTGTTTTAACGGTGATTTAAGGTTAGATTAATAATTTTCCGTTTAAGATTAATATGAAACAATGGTAATTTTAAATCAGCAGCAGTACATTTTCGCTGGTAATTCGTTTTTTCTCGTCTACATAGGCGACACATGTAAGAATAAACAACAACAAGTCACACAACTAAGCAGAACAGTGAATTGTAGCAATGAACAAAGCAAATAAACACTAACACACTCAAACGACACATTATTTCTAGTAAATTTAATATGATTTCCAGTCAAAATTGTGGCATGTGGATTTAACATTCCGTTTTTTTTTCTGTGTGTATGTTGCGCATTCCGAACTGTATCGGACGGGGTCGCTAATGTCATTGCCGGCATGATACCCATCGATATAGAGGCCGTTTCGGACAGTACGTATGGTGTGACAGTTTTGTGTCCACGAAAGTGGCAGCTTACTTGCTAATACTTAACATCAGAGCATGGCTATCAAGGAGACACGACGACTTGAACTGCTACATTATACAGTTTTTGACTGGACATGGCTGTTTTAGTTCGTAATTGTACCGGTTTAGGCATGACAGTGTTCCGTTTTGTCCGAGCTCTGGTGGCAATGTTGTGGATGATGCCGAACATGTGTTCTTCATCTGTCCACGATTTGATAGTTGTAGAGCGTCTTTAGAAGTAGTCTAAGGGCGTAGTATTAGGCCGAACAACATCGTTCCAATCATGTTGGGAGCGTTGTATAACTGGATGTGTATGTATGTAATTTTGTGAAATTGGTTCTATTGGAACTTCGTAGGTTAGAAGAGATTCGCAGAAGAATCAATATAGTTTAGACTAAGGGTCTAGGACCTTTCCCACCCCGTGAGAGAAAGCCTTGTGGTAGTGCCACGGGTCGCATTTGGATCAGTGTGAAGATGTGTTTTTACCACTGCCACAGCCTTTCGATGATTTTTATCCCACGAACATATATATAAATAATACATACATACATACATACATACATACATACATACATACATACATACATACATACATACATACATACATACATACATACATACATACATACATACATACATACATACATACATACATACATACATACATACATACATACATACATACATACATACATACATACATACATACATACATACATACATACATACATACATACATACATACATACATACATACATACATACATACATACATACATACATATATAAAGACATAGACTGGTAAACACAATACCCTTCTTTGCGTAGTGCAGTCGGGTAAAAATACCTTAAACGTTTTTATTTTGAAAACTACAAGTTTAAATTAAACATGAGTCTAATATGATAATTCAAATTTACTCCCTACTTATGTTATAAGCTTAAGAGTTTTAACGTTTGTTATATAACTATTTTATCAATAATTAACTTAAGCAGAGAGATATACCGGTATGTGATGGAAATCGATTTCGAATGAAAATCGACACAAAAACGAAGAAAGTTGTGATGGCTACTGAAGTATTGTTTTCATATCGATTTTACTTAAAATCGAATTCGATTTCATTTTCTATTTTGTTCTATGAAAATATCAACAAAAAATAGATGTGATAGAAAACGAAATTTCTATTGTTTTACTGTTTTCAAATCGAGTATAATATGTTTAACGATTTCAAAAGTTTCGAATGATATGTATGTATTTCACATATATTTTTGCAATAATTTTTGTTAAAATGTTATATGTGTTTGTCACTGGAGTGTTTTATGACATTTAAGCATATTTTTTGCAGATATATACTTTTTGGATGTCTAGCACTTTAACAAAATTTCCGTAGGTTTTTTCTATTTTTAGAATTTTCTAATAGATTTTAGAGCTTGTTCCCAATTTGTTAGCGAATTATTTTCGCGCAAAATTTTATTTTTTCCTAGTTTGTATTCTTTTTACGATTTTCAATCAATTTTAGGAATTCTTTTCTATTTTGCAATCTTTCAGGGATTTTCGCCACTTTTGTGGAACTAGTGATTTTTGCAAGCTTTCACATTTTTTTATAGTTTTAGCGATTTTTAATCAATTTTAGATATTGCTATTTTTCGATACTGGCAAAATTTTGAAAATTTACGACACTAGCGGTTTTTAATAAATTTTAGGTCTATTTGTCATAAATGTATCTTTCGCGAATTTTCGTCGTAGAAGCAATTTTTTCCGAACTTTTATAATTTTTACAGTATTATCGGTTTTAAATCACTAACTGTTGATTTTGGACTTTCGCCATATTTTTGCAAGTTTTCGCGTTACTAATTTTCTAAGTTTTAACTGTTTATCGGCATTTTTATATAAGCAAGTTTTTGGGTTACGCAACTTTGAAGCTCATTTTGGCTTAAGGAAAAACCGTGAAATTACAAAAAACTTGCTTATTTATATCTGTGGGCACAAGCCTTAGCCGCCGTTTCAAAATTTTTCGGGAGAGCTGCTTAAAGCATCAAAAACTCGCTTCCAATTAGTCGTCAGTTTGCTTTTCTTTAACTTTTTTTTATAGATAATTGTCGTCTCAATAAAGTTACATACTTAAAAAAATTTATAGCGATTTGATTTAGACACGAATGGAGTCCATCACACCAAAAATTAAATTTTGTCCTAACTCGACTAGGCGATTAAGAGTTGTGACCACAGATATATTAATGATTACAATATTACGATTGATTAAAGGTTCAAAATATTGAAGAAAACCAAAAACTTTAGAAAAGTTACGCGTATCGCCAAAAATAGCAACATTTTAAACGAGCCATAATTTTAAGTAAAAATCTCTAAAACCGTAAAAAATGCCAAACATTCGGAAAAAATCGCGAAAATTCTCAAAAATTTGCTAACAGAGGCATGATAACTAAGTCTAATTGTGTGAACTATAAAGAGGTTAAAAAATTGCAAAAAGACGCTTCTATCCCGGACGTTGCTAAGATTCGCGTGAAGTTGCAATATCGGAAAAAAGCCCTAACATTGATTAGAAACCGCCAAAGCCGCATGTTCACGAAAAATCGCCAGCTTTTTTTTAAATAAATACCCAAAAAAGGAATATACCCATATATCGCGTAAATACTGGGTAGAGTCCAATTTATAAATATCTACCATATATGTAAGTGATTTCCGTGGACCCATTTGAAGTTACATATTTTAAAATCTGCTGAAGACTAACAGCCTTATGCAAAAAAAATTTAACACTGGCTGGTAAACCAATGTTAAGCAAAATGCCTTAAAGTTTCATGCAAAAATCATTGTTAGCTTAACACACGTCATGTAAGCCGATGTTAAAATCAAATAATTTAAAGCAGCTACCCACCTACTTTAAAGCGATGTTAAAATATTTTATTGTTTTGACGAATGAAGTTTTTGTGAAAAAATTTTATGAAAACATTTTAAATTGAATGAATTTATGATATAAAAAAATGGACACTTTAAATTTAGTGAACAGAATTGGTAAAACTAATTTTCGTTTTATGTGAAAATAATTTTTTAATGTGTAATATTTCATTTAGAACGTATAAACCAATTGGCGGGCCATTATTGGCAACAAACTTATAAAACGAGGATTGATGGATTCTCCCTTCAAGATGACCACTTCAAAGTGGTCATCTAAATTATTAAAAAGTATTTTAACAACAATTTTACCCAACTATAACAATAACTATACTTACTTTGTCTCCTTCGTTCCAATTGTCGAATCTTTTCCTCTTTTTTTTTTTATTAATTTTCATAATATCCACCAAAAATTACTTGGCAAAATTATGTAAATCTACAAAATTTTATACTGATGTACATACAATCAACACAAGTAAACAAAGCTCGTACTTCAAATAATCGGTATAATATTTAAACCGATTATTTGAAGTACTTTAAATCCTTAACAAAAAATTGACGTATTTATTATTTTACATTACTATAAATGTATTTAGTTTATGTTTTTATGTAGTATAAATATTAATTCACATCTTAAATAAAGAAAAATTAAATTTTATATTAACACTATACAAAACACTATTAATATATCCGAATATCCGGATGAATTAATAATCGTTTTGTTGCATCATTAAATATAAAGAGACAAGAGAGAATGATGGCATTGCCAGCAGCGTTGCCAGAAGCTTTTCGAACAAAATCATCATTTTGCGGAATAATAATCATATTTGGATATAAAAAATCATCACAAACTTTTATTCCAAAGCTGAACAATGAGACTTTTACAGCAAACTAAAACAAAAACGCGTTTTTGTAGATTATATGATTTTCTTCATGTCATATTCTAGATAGGAGAGTTACTGCTTTTTTGGCAACCAATATTAAAAAGATACTTGTAAAAAATTCATGAAAAGTTTTGAAAACCGGCAGCGATCAGAGAAGTATATAAAATATCGCCATGACTATAATAACATATAAAAATGCGACAAAACCACTTCCACCGCAAAAAAAACTCGGAAAACACAACTATATGCACTTGTATACAAAAAACATTTTTCATCTTTTAAATAAAAATATGTGGAATATACAAGCTTTAATGCATAAATCCGTTTTCAGTTTTTTCCTATCACGTACAGATTTTTTAATGGGCATGACTAAGATTTTCAATATGTACATCAGTATAGTTTACCCTTACTTGAGAATGGTTTATCCAATTTCAATAAATAAAAAATGCAGACTAAAATTACCTTTAAGTCATTTATATTTAATTCTTTTTAATTTCCATCTGATTCGTAGTTATTCAGAAATTAGCGGCGAAAAATGCGTTTTTCATGATAACTGATTTTTTTTTCCATTAAGTTATGAGTTTTAGTCGAACTGTATGTCTGTTAATGGGTTTATATCCAAAGAAATTTAATTATTTTGGCTTGAGATCGGCTTTAATTTAATTTTTCAATTAAATTATATTTTTATTTATTGATAAATGTGAAGCATGTAGACAAAGAAAAATTTTACTGCACGGAGGGTTGAACTGACAAGTTTCGATAGCTCCCGCTAATCTCTTCAGAGTTCTCTTCCGCTTAGACCACTCGACCAAAGAAATTTTTATTCGTTTTCAAAAAGCCATGAAAAAATGAAGAGGGAAGCTTTGTAGGTATATTAGGAATATAATAAGCCATAAACCATTAAAATCGAAAGTAAATGTCGATTTTGTTCACAATTAGTTGAGGGAACTAATACACACACAAATTAAAATTTTTCCTTTGTATGAAAATTGTTATTTTTATGAACTGACCACCTTGACTTAATTGCGAATAAAATCAACATTTGCCATCGATTTTCATTATTTAAGGCTTATTTTATTTCTAGTTATCCTACCTGTCAGACTAATGATAACAATTTAAAGTTTTTGCAGTTTTAATTTCTTTTATGAGTTTTTGAAAACGAACAATTAATTTTGCAAAAAAAAAATTTCGCCGGTAATTTCTGAAGAACTCCAAAACAGTTGGAAATATAAAAAATTAGTATGCATGATTGGCTTATTTATTCAAATCGGATAATTCGTTATTGAGTTAGGGTGAAATATACTGACGTAGCTATTTGAAATATTAGACATACCCATTAAAAAAGCCAGTACATGATAGAAACAAATTTAAAAGTTATTTGAATTTAGCCCAATAAACTTTGTACATCCCACAAAAATTTTTATCATCGAACAAGATTGATAGTTTTATCATTCAAAATCATCTTTCAAAGCTGATGAATGCACTTCAATAAACTTTTATATTAAAAACGTTTGAAAATTATATATTAATTGATCCAAACAATTACAAAAAGTAAAGCATGATATATTTCAATAACTATTTATATATCGTCACAGAAAATGCAGAAAGCCCTATCTAACATTTTAAAAGTTTTACAGAAGAAGCATAAAACTTGTTGAAATGAAAAATATATGGGCAATTCATGCAAAATTTCGCAATAAATATATAAATTTGTAAGTACTTTTTTAATTATATTGTACAATTGTACACTAATTGTCAATATATATTTTTTATTTAAACAGATTTCATCCTTCTCCTGTAAAACTTTTAATACGTCCGATGGGGCTTTTTGCATTTTCTTACGATATACATCTAAACAGTATGAAAAAATTATAATTTGCGAGAAAAAATATCATCATTTGGGGAAAAAAATCATCATATCATATTTTGGTTAAAAAATCATCAAAAATATGATAAAATCAGCATACTAGCAACGCTGATTGCCAGTATCAACATGTTAAATTTATTAAAGCATACAGTAGTTAACATAGTGTTTTTGCATACTATTTTTTAACATAGGTATGTTAGCGTTAATGTCGCTGGTAGATATCATGAACTTTAAACCTCAGATAAGATTTTTTTTGCATAAGGCTGTAATTAAATAACATAACAAGAACTAATGCCAGCAATGTACCAACAAGCTAAAAGATTTGTAGATTACTTATTGCATACTCATCGTAAACTTGTATAAGACATATTAGGACATGTAACCTTATTAAAGATTATTCGGTTGCGTATAGAAATTCCAAATTTTTTTAAAAATAAGTATAAATACTAAAAAAATAATAATAATTTTATGTAAAAAAATTTTTTATATACAGAAATACATGGAACAAGAACAAAAGTGGAAAATGAAACGATACGATTTCCATCACACCTAAAACTATTTCAATCGTTTTCAACTTTCGATTTCATTTGAAATCGAGTCGATTTGTATCACATACCTGATAATAATACTTTTTATGCCAGTTAATAAAATAACTAAATGGTTGTTAACAATTTAGGTTAATGCTATAATAAACTATTCTGCTAATCCGCCATTTAACTAAGATAAAAATACATACTTATGTATTTTAATGAAGAGTGTGTGACGAATTGTGATTTTTTAATGGAAATATGACAGCAACAAATGATACTCGGGCAGCTGAAATGGCGTTCCTGTAGTTAAACAAGAGTTTCAACAAAATTATATTGCTACAGAGAAAGAAAAACACCGTTCTAAATTCAAGTATTTTCTACTTACTTTGAGTATTCTTAAATTGTGTAAAAAAATTCTTATATGATGTACTACTATTAGTATAAACTTTAAACTATAAACTACTATTAGTGTAAACTTTTTACACAATGTTGGTATTTGTTTGCTTGTTGATAAATTCAGTCGCATGTTGTGCTTTTATTGTTGTCTTGTTGTTGGTTATTCTCATTCTTCGTTGGTTATGTTTATTCAATGCTGACTAATAGCCTACAAACGTCGTATTACATGCTGCTGACTTATACTAGCTTTTAGATGTCGTTCTTTCTATACTGAGCTAGTTGAGTGGTCTAAAGCGTTGTTTTACAAACATGATGAAGTTCAATACTAGGAATGAACAAAAATGAATTTTAAATTAAAACAACTAAGTAAAAATATTAAATTTATTTAAGAAGTAAATATATAAAAGTTAGCCTAATTCGGGGGCTTAATTCAAGTACGCGGCGGGATTGATTATAAAGTACGCAGTTAGGATTGTCAAGAATGCGGCGGATTGATTCAAGTATACAGAGGGCTTGAATCTACATGTAATACGATGATTGTAAGTTACTTGTCGGCTATGCCCGAACAATCAAAATAAACAACAACAACAACAACATCAAGAGCACAACAGTGATTTGTGGTTATCATCAAGCAAACAAACACCACCATAGTACAAGTACGACTGTGTATTAAGTTTATAAACATATTCGTACTTAAAATAAAAATTTTTTCACATGAATAAAGGCTAATCAGTCTACAATTAAGTATTTTGCACTTGAATATTCCGACTTAATAAACCTTTATGTACTTGATTTCAGAAAAACCGGGATTACCGTACTTTTGACACTGCTTGCACAGAAAAAATTGTCACCAAAAAATTTTCAAACAAAAGTTTGTCTAAATATAAATTTAATTTTCAGTAAATGTTCTGTCCATAATCTATCAATTGTTTGTTTGACTTTTATTTGGAACGCAAACACCAAAACAACAATAAAAACTATGTCGTAAAAAACCAGCCCGATGACGACATACACTGAAATAACAACAACAACAACAACAAAAACAACAATCATGACAAGAGGAATGCAAGTTTGTTTACAAAAGATTTTTGAGTAAATCGATTAGGTAATGTCGTTGCTTTAATTCTCATTAATTTTTTTAGGGTATTTAGATAAACATTCAGACTTAAACACATTTAACAAAGTGAAATCTCATTAATGCTTAATGGATGATGATGATGACACAGACAAAAATTTTGTTTGTATTTTGGTTTGATTAAGTAAATTATTTTGCTTAATAATTGTTAGCATTTCTAGACTAATTGTTTATTAAATTCAGACAGAAATATTGTTTGATATTTTTCAGAAAATCTAGTAAATATATTTGTTTGATTTAGTAAATTGTTTTGTCTACAATTTGTAATTATTTTTAGACAAATTCTTTATTTAAACAATTTGTTCACTGAAAAAAAACACATTTTTTTTCAATGAAATTGTTGAGGTATTTTTGTCTATATTTACAAATTCGTTTGTAGGTCCGTTCATAGACAAAATATTTACTATTTCTTTGAATTCCTTTATAGAAAATGAAATTTGTTTTTTTCTGCGTGGGATTAATTTAAGTACGGATGGATTGATTTTTCTTTTCAGTGTAGGAGTTCGGCAATGACTTATTCGCTTTTCAGCGATATTTAATAATTTGGAGGTCATGAAAGCACCTATTATTTTACCAATAAGACTATATAGGAAGATATATCATTCTATTCGAAATAGTCTACACTCAAAATAACGTGGTACATAAATCTGGCCAACTTAAATAGTAAACTTACTGTTAATATAAATTATTGTTGCAATTTTTATGAAATAAGAATTTTCATTAGTTTAAATGAGTTTTTAAAGTTGTAAGTCATTTCATGCTTATGTTAACTGTGTGCTATCATTATTTAACAAGATGACAGCTGAGATGGTACAGACGTCCGGGTCATAAACATGCGAGGAGTTTTTAGAACATATGCTCAAGATCAAAATATTACATTTTACTGAATTTGAAAATATAAATTTGAGAAAAACTACGTTTGAAAATTAAAATTATTTTTGGTGGCTAAATTTACCAATTCAATTTTAAAAAATTTTTGTGATTAAAATGACCTATTTTGACGGTTAAAATGAACAATTTAAAATAACAGGAACGAAAATAGTCACTTTACAAAAATTATTGTATATAAGTCAAGCAAGTCGCCACATGTCTATGTATACTTTGTGCTATCGTTATTTAACAAGATGATGTAGCTGATATGGTAAAGGCGTCCAGTTTAAAAACATGAGTAAAAATAAGAGTGCCCAATTTCAAGACCATAAGATTACAAATAGATTTTCTTTTTAACAAAGACGCTTACTGCTTAAGCCTTGGTAGGCATCGAACCTGCGACACTGCGCATAATAGTTTAGCACACTATCAACTAAACTACAATTCAATTGGTTGATTTTACTGTATTTTATGGGTTGGTGTGTAAAATTGGTTAGATTTATCAATATTTTATTTTGGGTGTAGATTTTAAGCATCATGTTTGAAAACGTTTCAAACAAAATCTACCGATGAGCTGCCATTATAACCAACGAAATGCAGGCATATAGAATAGCATAAGAGCTACAACATAAGCAAATTTTTAAGCTAATTAATTTCTGAGACTATTTCGAATAAATTGGATACAATTTTGTAAATTTGAATTTCATTTTTGTTTTGCCTTAGGTTAGAAATACAACCTCAGGGCTGCGGAGCCGGATTATGTTTCACAGAAAAATCACAAATTATATGAACTGTAGTAGTGGATGCATTTCTTTTTTAATGGTGTTCTCTTTTCCATACTGCAATAATAAGATTTAACATCGAAAATAAATAAATAAACAAAATAAAATAAAAATAAGGTCTTCTAACGAAAGCTAAGAGCGCACAAGAAAGAAAAATTAGTTTACTTTTTGGTTTAGCTTTAAAAAATCTAAAATTTTAGGATCCGTTCAATCTTACGAAAACTTCACTCGAATAATGTTTGTTCGAATAATCGAAGAATTTAAGTCAAATAATGTTCGATCAAGCAAAAAATCAAGCAATTTCGAATAAAAATTTATTCGAGTATGTTTTGTCGATTGATCGAATAACCCGACTGAAAATTTTATGTAAATTTTCTTCTTCTCGGTTGCATTTTTGCAGATAACTAATAAAAACTGGCAACATTTGCAAATTGTATGAAATTTGATCTTCAATTTAAACTTTAACTAATACTGCACAGTGGGGCAGAATCAATATATTTGTGGAAATAAATCAGGCATTTCTAAACAGATAGTCCTATCGAAATAAAATCTCACATATGCACATAGCAGAGGACTATTCCCGTTTATGTTTTAAATACCAACTCTTCAAATTGCTCAGGAGCGCAGATGTGAAGTTTCACAGTAGGGCGATTCGTCCATGTAAAATTTTTCAGCGCTTGCTATTATTTTTTTGTTTCACATACGATTTAAAAAATGTTTTTAGCTATAAAATGATTGATTATTGATACTTTCGAATGAATAAACTGCATTTATTTGTCTACTAATTTATGTACTAAATGCCAAGCAAAGAAAGAAAACTAAGATTTGCTTAGGAGAGGGAATCTCAAAATTCCTAAGAAAGTTCGAAAAAGTCCAACAAATCAAACTGTGACTTAATTTATGTAAAAATATATTTTTTTCATTGTTTTTATCAATAAAAATTTCCTTATATTATTTATCCATACAAAAATAAGGAAAAAAAACCGAGTAAATTTAGATTTTAGCTTTTTTCTGATTAATTCGAATAATTTTTGAAAATAAAAATTACTCGAATAACTCGAACGAAATAAAAGTCTTGATCGATTGATCGAGTAATTTTAAAACCTCAATTTCGATTTATTGATTAATTGAATAATTAAAAAGTCGATTAAAATGAATACCCTAGGAAATAAGAAAGGAATTTTATTATACATATATAATTTGTATAAAAAAATCATCTCGTCAAATTTTTACAGGTACGGTCATTACCACAGACGAAAGGATGGCAGCATTGAATAGAGCTATAGCATCGGTCACCAAATTCGTTACAGTTGTTTGATGTAGGGCCTGCCTAGAAATAAATAAAATTAAAAACAAATTTATTTAGTTTCTGAAATATAGGAAAAAGAGCAAAACAAAAACTTACTTTCACAGCAGAAAATTGCAAAAATACTGTCACTACGAAGCCAATAACGAATAAGATTTTTAAATAGTTCATTTTGAAGTTAATATATAAGAAGTTGTGAGACTTGAATCCAAAGCAAAAATTCACTGTATTCTAATCGTTAAGGCAGCTTATTTATATGCAAAGATTCTGCATAAAAGTCAGCAAATAATATAGCATCATGGAAATTAGTACATATCAAGGCGCACGGTAGTGCGCCAGGCCCAGTTCCGGCCACACAGTGTGTATTTACAGGAAACCCTTCGAGCTTATCTAGGCGCACGGTAGTTCACCAAGCCAAGTTCAGGCCGCACAGTTTGTATTTACAGGAAACCATTCGAGCTGTTTTACTTCCCCCCCCCCCCATAACTTTGCACCACTTAATCATAAAATAATGAAACTTAAAAGATAAGGTCCCCATACAGAGGTGACGTCATAGGTAAAACTTGAGAGTTCAATCGTAAAAGCTTCCCGAGATATTTAAGGTGCAAAAAGTGCATATTTTAGACTATATTCACTGACCCACTGATTCATCAATATTATTGGGCTTACAGGTTGCCTAGATGTGAGATGGTATTGTACCTATCAAGAACTTGGTCCTTATTGTGATCTCAGTACTTTTTACGGGCGAAATTTTTTGAGATGAACTTGGCCTTTTTTTCACATTTATATTTTTGTGCGGATACAAATATACATACATATGTAGTATATGTAGATACTACACAAATATTTACTCTATCAAATGCCCGAGTTATATTTTGTTTTTATGATATGTTTATTAGGGTGACCCTTAATTTTCAAAAGTTTAATTTCCTCCAGGTTTGATGAATATTGATAACAAAAATTATCCTGCCAAATTTTCAGATCAATCGGCTGGCGATGAGACGTAGCGCCAGCCCGCCCAAATTTAGAAAAAACCATAAAATGTAGATTTCTTCACAAATAATAATGGCACCAAGAAATTATGTAGAAAGAAAGTGTTTGTTGCTTGTGGAGTTTACAATATATCAGAGCCTAACTTGTGACTTTTATCAATTGAGTTCCCTTAGTTAATTATAAATAAAATCAAAGCAACAAAAAAGCAAAAAACACCGGACAATTTTAAGTTTTTTATTTTTTATAAATGTTTTAAAAACAAAAATTTAAAAAAAAAAATTTTGCACAAGTTCTACGGCATCTCAGAAACTACTGGGTAGTATAAAAAAAATGTTTGCGCGGTGTAAAGCTAATCCGCATAAAAACATAATTGGGCAAATAAGGCCAAGTTCCTATACAAAAATTTCGGCCGTAAAAGGTACTGAGATCCAAATAAGGACCAAGTTCTTGATGGATTGAAAAATTTCAATTTTCACATTTTTCTTAGTACTTTCTCATGAAGACCTACTTGTGTACCAAATTTCAGCTTTCTAGCTATACTGGAAGTAGCCCATACAAAGAAGGGACACCCTAGTCCCCCAGAAAAAAATCCTCGTTTGCAAAAGTTTTTCGTTAATTGCGTATTAGGCCCTTACCTGTGTACCGAATTACAGCTTTCTATCTATACTGGAAGTGTCCTATACAAAAAAGGGGCAACCTAGTCCCATCCAGATGAAAAGTGATCGTTTTCAAATCGGTTTCGTTAATTGCGTATCAGGGCCTACCTGTGCAGCAAATTTCAGCTTTCCAGCTATACTGAAAGTGCCCCATACAAAGAAGGGGCACCCTAGTCCTCCAGATGAAAAGTGCCCGTTTTCAAAATTCTTTCGGTAAGTGTTCATCATGACCTACCTGTGTACAAATTTTCAGCTTTCTAGCTATACTGGAAGTGCCCCATACAAAGAAGGTGCACCCTAGTCCCCCAGATGAAAAGTGCCCGTCTTAAATTTTGTTTCGTTAATTGCTCATCAGACCTACCAGCTTCCTAGCTATACTGGAAGTGCTCCATACAAAGAAGGGGAATCCTAGTCCGCCAGGTGAAAAGTGCCCGTTTTTAGACTTTTCTGGTTAATTGCTCATCAAGACCTACCTGTATACCAAATATTAGCTCTCTAGCTATATTAGAAGTGCCCAATAATATTGATGAGGCAGTCAGTGAATAGGTACTAAAAGATACACTTTTTACAACTTGATATCTCGGGAAGCTTCTATGGTAGAACTCAAACTTCAAACTTTACCTATGAGGTCTCTCTGTAGGGAGACCTTATGTTTTAAGTTTCATTATTTTATGATGAAGTGCAGCAAAGTTACAAGGGGGTGACAACAGCACAGTAGTGCGCCTAGATACCAAAGTCAATTTATTGTTTTTTTTTTGTTTTAATTGAAAAGGGCAACTTTTTTATTTTTGAAATAAATGTATATCACGAAAACTAGAACTAAAAAAAAGTAAACCGACTGCAGATTCGGTTTCAGTACCCCAAATTACATAGAAAACTATTTTCAACTGATCCAGGCCAAGCCGCTCTAAATGAAGCATTAATATATAAGTACAGCTGATGATTATAAATTTTTTATTTATTTTGCTAATTATTAAATTTAGAGGTAAGTTGTTGCTATATTTTGTAAGTTTCACAATCAAACATTTTCTTTCTACGAAATTTTTGTGAAATTAGAATTTTTGAGTTTATGAGGCAAGAAAACTAAGATTTATGGTTTTTCTTTAATTTGATCGGGTTTTCGGCACATCTTACTACAAACATATTAATCTAAAATTTATCAATACTCATTATAATGGCGGTGAATGGGAGAAATCGAACTTTTAAAAGTGAATGACCACCCTATTTTACATACGTCAATACATTTTCTAAAAATTTTCTACTTTCAATTTTTAAAAATTTTATATGTGCTAACAAATCATAAAACATCATTGTCTAGACTTTATTAGCTTAGTATTGTATAAAGTAAGTATTAAAATATTTTTACTTTAGCGGAAATCACTCTTGGTGGCATATTTGCACCTCTAGGATATAAGCTATCATTTTCTGCTACAAAGAATGAGTGTCTTCTTTAAACATGTAGGAAATACATACATACATACATATATGTGTTATGAATAACTATGTAAATTTTCAAATGTACCATAAAAAACTACTTTTAATTTTTTCTTAATTCATTATTTATAGATTAATTCTGAACTAAGATTTTTTAAAGATGCATACATTTGATATTTAAATACATAAAATAAATGAACAAATAATATAAACGTACACACACAAACCAACTTTGTTTACTTTTCTTGTTGAAGCCTACTATTAGTTTGTATTTTATTTTCATGTTTATGTTTTATACACTCTCAGAGAATCTCTCTGAGTAATTTTGCTAATTGCATATATGCTAGACAAGTTTCCTACAGTTTTCAGTAATGCATATCTGCTACTGTGTAGGAAACGCTAGTTTCTTTTATTTTGTTCTTGTTGTGTTGCATATTGTAGCATATATCCTAGACTTGCATGACCTGTAAGGTCTGCAATAGCAGTTTCCTACGAAGGGTGATTTCCCCTTTTGTTTTTTAACCTTTATATATTAGTTTTAGTATTTTTTTTTTATAAAAAAACAATAAACAGATATAAAAATGCTATTGTGCTTAATAACGGCCGTATATGCAAAACTTTGCAGGAACTTATCATAAGTGTCTTAAAGAGTTGTTCCATTCAGGCGACTCATCACTACACCGTACACCGATTTCTTATGTAAAATTGTCCAGTAGAACACGTTAAGCCCCACTTCTAATTAAACAGTTATACTAGCTTTATGTAAATTTTTCGTTATGCATATGGCCCTAAGTAAATATTAAAATATTTATTTTATCAACAGCTCGTGCTAAATTTTGTTTTGGTGTATTAAAATAGTTATTTAATCAACGGCTCCCCAGCGGTAAAACTAAAAAGGCCTTCCCACTTCAAGTCTTCTTATAGCCCTCCTTACCACTTCTTCTGAACGGCTTTATCTCTCCCTAAAGCGATTCTATTAGAAGGGAGGAGGAATGAGAATTCCATTTTTAAGTTTTCCTTTTTTTTTACAAAAAATGTACTTTAAAAATAACAAACATTCTCGTATTCTTTTTTCGGAAGTAATTTGTATTTAAAACTGAAATTTACGGACAAAAATAAACGTTAAAATTTTAACGATATTTTTTTGGTAAAAAAGTTAAATTTAAAAAAAGGAGCAAGGAATATTTGAAAAAAAGTCAGACGTGGGGAATTTCGTACTAAGCAAAATCGATTTAAGTTGCAAGTGAACATAAGAAGCAGGGGTGTTAAGTATGACGATTTTTTACGATATGACAAAAAACGATATGACATACTGTGTAGTCATATCGTAAGTTTTTTACGATATGACAACACTGAGAAAGCCATGCACGATGTATGGGTCTCTCAGTGTTGTCATATCGTAAATAACTTGCGATATGACAACACAGTATGTTACATCGTTTTTTGTCATATCGTAAAAAATCGTCATACTTAACACCCCTGATAAGAAGTTAGAATCATATTCTATTTCGTTAAACAAATTGATTAGATGGTTGATGTTTCTGCTCACTAGTATCCAACCTTACACTTACAATATTATGACAGTAACGGAAAGCATTTTGTTCAAGAATTATTCCGTGCAATCATTTTTAAAAGAGTAGACATTTATAATTCTAAGCAATCTTATTTTTAACTGATTCTAACATTCAATAAAAAAAAAACTAAATACACATTATACGGATTTTCTGTTGCTTTCAATATAGTCCGTTGTTAATGTTATAATTACCAAAAAAGTACATACATAGAAATAACACACACACACACACAAATACTCAAAATATTCTGTACGTAAAATTAACGGAAATTGCAATTGAAATTATATAAACACACATTTAAAATCAGTGGTGTAGTGATTAGTACGTTAGACTATTAAACGAGAGGTCACATGTTCAACTTCAGGCAAGACCATACGTGTGTTTTTTTAAATTTCTAATGTTAAATGCATAAAATTGAGTAAGTTTATGTTGTCTTCGTGCAGCAAATATCCATACTATGCTTTGACCAGATGGTTGATACGTTGGATTTCAAACACGAACGAGCTTTGTTCGATCCCAATAGAAGTTAACATAACAAACAGTGAGTAAATATATAAATTTAATAAATTAATAATTAAAGATACGAACATTTAAAAATAAAGCAAAAATCAATTATTTTTACGGAACTTGGGGTTGGTTATTTAACAGTAAAAATAGCAGAAATAAGGAAACTTCTTTTATTTTTACGGAAGCTGCTATTAGTTCTTTTGACAGTCAAAATTGATCCAAACAAATAAAGAATAATTAATTTTTTATGGTTTTAAGTCTGTTTACTTTTTAGCATTTAAAGTTGAATAAACTTTTTGTTAAACTGAAATGAAAAATGAGTAGACCGGTTTTTAATTGAGTTTTAATAAATTTTATATTGCAAATTCAGTAAATTTTAAATACAGAAGATTTTAAGTGTACAAGTCATTAAAATGAACATAGAACGCTGATGAGATGGCCTCTAAATAAGTACTGATCCGTTGAAATTTAAGCTTTTATTTTTAACAGAAAAAATATAAGTCATATTGTGAGTTATTTTTGCTAAAAACTATATCGGTCATATTCGTGCCAGTCAATGTATTTTTTCAATAACAACTAGCTAACGTACGATTTTATTGTTTCATATAAAATACTTCAGTGATTTCGTGAAACTCTTTTATTCAGAAAATGAAATAATTTATATATGTAAATGTTGTTAAGTAAGCATATTAACTGAAAGTGTATACAAACATTTTATTTACTAATTTACATCGATTACGATGCAGCCGCTCACAGCATTTCATTTATCTAATGAAAGTTATTATTCTATTATTATATTAATTTAACATTTCATTAATATGATGAAGAAATATCAATGAAGACGCTTCATTAGCTGAATGAATGATTTTTCTCTTAATGTATCTGACTTTTTGAACTGAAATTTTGATAATAACTGATATTTTCGATCCCTTACATCAATTTAATATTCAACATACATAGCGGAACATAGTAACATCACTTCCATCATCACTGCTCATGTGTAAGTTTGATTATCACCACTTTTGAGGTGGCTCTGTTCAATGGGAGAAAAATTCTTATATCTACAAACTTTTCCTGAAAACTGAATTAAATCACTACTAAATTGTATTAATTTTTCTGTTTCACTACAGCAATCACAGAAAAAAATTTACAAGAATTATGTTCAATAACACCATGTTATTAAAAAAAATATGAATTTCAATAACATTTGTCATTAACTTAATATAATATTTCGTTGTACGCATTTCTCTCCCATGCCGGTTATTTCTTTTCTTTTCATATATAAGTACTTAAAAAAGATTTATTTCATAAGAAATTAACTTGGACATGGCTCAGCTGTAGAGAGCATGCTTTACGTCCGGAAAACCCGGGCTCGTATTCCAGGCATGTCAACATTTTTTTTAATTTATATATATTTTTTCTCTTGAAATAATTTTGTTATCAATATAGCGGAATTCTTTATCACAGGAAATTTGAAAAAAAAATTACTGAAAACCGGGATTTTTGTTATCAAAAACGAAACTTATTTTTTCTGTGTTCCCAATGTTACCTTTGGTTTATTTTTCTTCATGCCAAACTTTTTTGATTTTTTGGTCTACTTAAGTTAAAACTTTTTGGATTGATTTTTATACTTAAGTATATATGAAGTTCATATATACTTAAGTATAAAAATATGAACATGTAAGCATGTGAAGGTGCCTTGGAATATTGACCACGTCTGATTTGTTTTAAATATAACCAATATAATCAATTTGAATTTATTAATAAATCTTTATTTGCATCCCACCCATAATTATTATTATTATTTTTTTATAGAGAAGTAACAAAATCAGACAATTAATGCCTACCAGATAATGAATTAATGTAGTGATGAGAGAGATAGAAAGCTTAGTTAGTTTAAAACTCTGATATTGCGTGATTTTGTATAGCAGTGTTGCAAGCCCCTCTGCTGTCAAGTAGAGGAATTGAGTTGTTTAACTGTATAGCCATTTTATTAGTTCTTTTACTTCGCCGACGCTTCTACAATAACGACGAGGGAGGGTGCTGTGAAGTGCATTGCGACATGTTAGTATTAATCGCTGCCGGTACTGCCAAGGTGATCAATGCTATGCCTTCATCATTTTAACAGTCTAACAACAACCAAAACAATAACACACCAACACACATTAGAAAAATGCATGATATTTTTGGCTTGCCTGACACTAGTCATAAAATCAAGACCTCAGGGGTTTGTAGTTAAACACGCTAACTACTCAGCTAACAGCACCCTCAGCAATCTGATTAGTGCAAAGAGTAAAAATATCTTAAATGGTTACATTTTGAAAACTAACGGCCACATTCATAAAAAAATTCTTATTTTAGGTTAAAGGTTCACAATTGTTGTTGTTCTTGAACACTTTCAGGCTAAAAACTGTTTATTATAAAATTGTATACATGAGCGCACTACTATAGATATTGTTTTAGTGCTGCAATTACAAGAACATGACTTCATCCGGATATTGAAATAAATGAATATCTTTTTAATGTTTTCGTTTAAACTTTATGATATATTTGTCAACGTATTTAATACAAGTTTTCTATGAAGTAAAAACAATAAAGTGAAATGATTATAAAAGAATTCACACGACTCTTTATATCATGTATGAAAGAGGTACTCGAATACCGACCCTATTTTTATTTGTTATGATTGTTCGTACATCACTAACATGTCTTTTTGCTTGCATATATTTTGATTTGTGTTTTTTTGTTGCTAATTTTGTTTAACTTAAATTGTTTATTGTCAATTGATTAAGACTTCAAGCTTCAATTTAAAGGACATCATGTGCTCCTGTGTGCAAAATTTGAGAAGACATTTGAAGTTAAAATTGATATTTCGATGATATAAACTGTTCTGAGGTTTATATTAGGTGCACACCATCTATAAGCCTGTATATAAAAGTTTTCACATAAAATTAGTTTTTGAATACAACTTAATGAGATTTTGCTTAGAATTAGTTTAATACCCTGTTTTAAGTTTTTATGAATACGTCCGTAAAACTTTATCTGAATATGAGTCTAACATTAATATTCAAATTTACTTGACGCTTGACGTTTTTTATTTAATAATTTTGTCAAAAACTAACTTAAAGACATATAATATTACTTTTTATGTCAGTTAATAAAATAACTAAATGACTCTTATCAATTTAGGTTAATGCTATAATAGACTATTTTACTAATCTCAATAGAGCTGTTTTTAGACTATTCCACAAGCTGTTCGACCTCAGCACAAAATGCAACACTGATATAATGTGTTGTTATTGCTTTTCTAAAAATATTCATAATATTGTTACGAAATAAAAATGCAGATTCAAATGTAACGACACAAACTGACAACCCGATCATTATCTGCTTTATACCCCTAAATCACTGTAATAAAATCAAAACCTGGCAACCAAGTACCACAATTAAACTTGGCATCACTCGACAACTGCCAATAGAATTCAAAATAACGGAAAATGGAAGTTTCCGGAATCTTCAGGAAACGGTAGCTAGAACTTTCAAGACTATTCGAGACTGCTTAATCGCAATTACAAACAGTGACATTAAACTTAAACTGCAAGAGATGTAGACTTGATGACAGCATAATTTGCTTAAGTTGTGAATATTAGAGTATGTGTGTGTGCGAAGATAAACAAACAGAAGAAAAATCTCATGCATCTACACACGCACATACACTACACTATAGCAAGACCAAATGATCATGCCGTATACTTAAAGATAAAAAGAGACAACTACATTCCAGAAAGTTAGCGAAGTTACCAGAAGGTTTTATAATTTACTATATAAGGGGAGGCTGCCAGACGACAGGAAGAAGTGTGTTTTTAAACTTAGACGAGTAAACATCGCCAAGAATAGTTAGTGTGTACATCGCGTTTAGTTGTACGTGTTTTTAAAGTAATAAATAAAGTGTTACTGAGAATTTATTTGTAAAATAAATATCCGTGTTTTATTTTATTGCAATTCAACGAATCCTGTGAAAATAATAAAACCGTTTTTATGTAAAGGACTAAAAACGTAACAATTGGTGTCAGAAGTGGGATTGCAAAATAAAAAAAAAGGACGTTACTAATTAATAAAAAAGACATTAATAATAAAAAAAACATTATTAATAAAAATTACAAAACGACATAAAAAAAAATAAATAAATAAGATAAATAGAAGCCATGAAGTTTGAAGAGCTAAAAGTGGAGCAGCTAAAGAAGGAGCTGAGTAAGCTGGAACTGCCAACAACGGGCAATAAAGTGGAACTTCAGAAGAGGCTGATAGATGAGTTCAAGCAGCGTGGCATCGACATCGGGACATACGAATTTGAGGATAAAGAGGAAATAGAGGTATGTACTCGTGCCACGACAAGCACCATGGACTTAAGTACAATGTTCGCCGCTATGATGCAAAAATTTGAAGAAACATCTAAAACCACAAATGAGAAATTTGAAGAAACATCTAGAGTGAACAATGAGAGAATGCTGGCTGAAGTTCAAGAAACATCTAGAGCCAACAATGAGAGAATGCTAGCTGAAGTTCAAGAAACATCTAGAGCTAACAATGAGAGGGTGCTAGCTGAAGTTAAGGCCACAAATGAGAAACTTCAAGAAACATCTAAGGCCACAAATGAGAAACTTCAAGAAATTTCTGAGGCCATAAATAGAAGAGTAGATGGCATTGAAGTACAAGTCAACAAATTTGACGGGAAACTCTCAGACTTAGAAAGAGATGTAAATGAGAAACTCCACGAGCTACAAATAACAGTGAGTAATCTCCAGTGCCAAGGCGGACCAGTGCGATTTATTCCAGAGGCTTCCAGCAGAGTAAAGACGCCTTGTTTCGATGGCAGCGCACCTTTGAACATCTTCAAGTTCCAGTTCGAAACAGTTGCCAGCAAAAATGGTTGGAACAGTGAAGAAAAGGCCATAGAGCTGATTTTGGCCTTAAAAGGAGCCGCAGCAGAAGTACTTGAAACCGTACCAGGGAGCTGCAGAAATAATTTTGATGACATAATGGCGGCACTGCAGCGGAAATATGGTGGCGAACATAAGCGAGATATATACCGCATGGAATTGCGATGTAGAGGACAGAAGCCCAATGAGTCTCTACAAGATTTCGCAATGGAAATTGAGCGGTTAGTGCAGCATACGTATCCAGGCGAAAACCATCCATTCCTGGATCACGTCAAAACAGAGGCGTTTGTTAACGGCATCCGTGATCCTGACATCAAGCTTGCAGTGTGTGCTACACAAAAGGCTACCTTTGCGGAAATGGTTTCATTTGCACTAGCTCAGGAGACTGCTAGGGTGATTTGGAAACCGCAGGTATGCAAAGTGCGAAATGTGGAGGTCGTTGCTGAAAAGGAGGACAATTTATTTAGCCAGATGAAAGAGGCACTAATACAGGCGCTAGCAGAAAGTCAAAATAGAGAAAAGGTTAAGTGCTATAACTGTGGCAAAGTCGGCCATTACCAGCGCAACTGCAAGGCGCCAAGAAAAAGAGCCAGATCTGTTTCGTCACCAAGGAATAGTAAACGGGTGAACCAACAAACAACACAAGAGTCCCCGTTAAACTAAAACGAGCTAGCACTAAGGGGCAAGAGCTAGCTCCCACAAAAGACAGCCCCAAAATCTCCATATCAGTAATGCAGCAGAAAAATAGCAACCTTACTGCATGTGGATACATCAACGGCGAAAAGCACATCTTCACCATAGATACAGGAGCGTCGCAGTCAATAATCAGGCCCGATATAGTGAAGGGGAAGTGTGAACCTTTAAGGAATACAAGACTACGTACAGCTACTGGGGAGCCGGCCACTGTCTACGGTAAGACTGAAGCCAAGGTGACAATAGCCAATATAAGCGTGAAACATGTGTTTATCGTTGCCGATATTGTTGACGAGGTTATTATTGGAGCCGATTTTATGATAAACCATGGCATCAACCTGCATATGGGGCAACAAGTGATGATTTGGCGTAATGTTGAAATACCGCTTGATGTTGGATATGACAATCAAACGCACGTAAGGAAACTAGTTGCTATTGAAAACCAGACGATACCACCGCAGTCTGAATCAGTAATATGGGCACGCATGGAGGGAGATTGTGAGGACAATCGGTTGTGGGTAGTAGAACCAACAGAAATTAAGAGCGAGCTATTAACAGCAAAAGCCCTCGTAAAAATTGCAAAGGAGGAAAGATCCCTATAAGAGTACTTAATTTATCAGGCAACGGAAATTCTGCTATAGGCCAATGTACTCCAATATGTACAGCCAACACGTCCGCAAAAGAACGTGAACAATTTGAAGAACACGTGGGGAAATAGGTAGCAGGATTAGCAGCTCCTGATAGAAATAAAGCTAAACAGCTGCTAAAAAGGCACACCAGCGTCTTCGCCTTGAAACATCAAAGCCAAGGGAGAACGGCAATAGTGAAAAATGAAATAAATACAGGCGAAGCGAGGCCGATCAAACAGCCACCCAGAAGTGTACCCCTAGCAAAACGGAATGAGGTAAAAGAACTTGTTCATGAAATGGAGCGGAATGGTGTAATCGAGCCATCTTCAAGTCCTTGGAGTTCGCCCGTGGTCTTAGTCAAAAAGAAGGATGGCAGTACGAGATTCTGCGTTGACTACAGAAAGCTCAATGACGTTACTAAGAAGGACAGTTATCCGCTACCAAGAATTGACGACACCTTAGACACGCTGGCTGGAACGAAATGGTTCTCCACGTTAGACCTACAAAGCGGATATTGGCAGGTGGAGATTGCAGAGAAAGATAAGGAGAAAACTGCTTTTAGCGCGAGCGATGGATTATGGCAGTTTAAAGTTATGCCATTCGGGCTCTGCACTGCTCCAGCTACTTTTGAACGCCTAATGGAACGAGTGCTGAAGGAACTTCACTGGAAGACTTGCTTGGTGTACCTTGATGACATCGTTGTGATGGGAAAAACTTTTGATGAGCACCTCAAAAATTTGGCAGAGGTTCTTCAACGCATATCATCAGCTGGTTTAAAACTTTGCGTGAAGAAATGCGCATTGTTCCAGAGAGAAGTAAAGTATTTGGGCCATCGTGTTACGGCAGACGGAGTCTCAACAGATGAAGATAAAATACGAGCAGTTAAAAACTGGCCTCGCCCGAAAAATCTTCATGAACTGCGCAGCTTTCTGGGCCTTTGTACATACTACAGACGCTTTGTACCAAATTTTGCCAACGTCGCTGCAAGCCTGCATGAGCTGACCAAGAAGTCGAGGCCGTATCACTGGGGCGAACAGCAGGAGAATGCGTTCCAGACACTAAAGGATTTACTGAGTACGTCACCAGTACTAGCCTACCCCATAGCTGGAGAAAAATTTTTGCTTGATACCGATGCGAGCGGCTATGGCATAGGAGGTGTGTTGTCGTAAGTAGTCAATGGCACAGAAAAAGTGATAGGCTATTATAGCCGTATACTCTCAAAGCCTGAGAGAAACTACTGTGTGACACGACGTGAGCTTTTGGCAGTGTTGGAGTGCATAAAACACTACCATAAATACCTGTATGGCCAACACTTTACAAATTATTTAGTTTATTTTTCCGACCTTTTTTAATTATAAAGACAATAATACGTTTTTGTTTGAGCTCGAGGTCAAGAGTAGGGTGTAAATTTTATTATGTTATGCCAATATTTCGCTACAATCTTCGCGTAGCATCATCAGGGCTTATTTTCTAAAAACAATAAATATAATTACATATATAAATATAAATACCCAGATACAAAGATAATAACAAATAAAAATATATGTATGTAAAACATCAATATTTTTATCAACAAACTAGATTAACGCACAAAACAAAGAATGTAAAAATATATAAATAAAAACCAATATTTTAAACAAAAATTGCAACAACAACCTTGCTTACATTAATTGTTTACACACAACCAAACGAGTGTACAGACATCGAGTTGTCCAAGCAATCGTCAAATATACACTAAAAGGGTAAACCTAATATTGCACTATATATTTTTGTATTTTGTTATTATTTAATTTTCTTATTCACTAGGTGTCTGTATATTTGAGCACAATTATCTGTGTCAGCTTTGTAGTTAATTCTCTCTTTTGTTGGTATGTTAATAATGTGTAACATTTCAAGCATATAGCGGCGTCTGTAATTGTTTTCAATTTGTAGAATTTTCGTTCCCTCAAAATTAGGAGAGTGATACATCTGTGCACAATGGGCCGATAAAGCTGTTTTGTGTGCACCATTGTTGCTGCGAGAACGCTGGTCAGATTTGTGGCCTGATATTCTGGTTTTTAATTTGTTTTTTGTTGTTCCGACGTACACCATTTTACATCTGCTTGTGTCATTGCCGTTGCAAGGTATTTTATACACAACGTTGGATTTTTCAAACTTTTCAATTTTATCTTTTGTTTTACTGTAAAATTGTCCGATATTATTAAAAGTTTTTTGTGCAATATTGTACTTTTCTGAATCAAACAGTTTTGAATTTCCGAATCTCTCTGATATCTCCGGTACATAAATCATTGATTTGAATATCCTAGGTTCGTTTGAAACATTATTGTTTGAGACTTTATCCATTTTAAAACTCGCGATTAATTGTTTTGTTAAACTCTCCGGAAAATTATTAGATTTTAAAATTTTGAGGATTTTTGAAACGTTTTTGTTGTGAAATTCAGGATCACTGATAGTCAAGACTCTTTTTATTAGGTTGTTGGCAGTGTTTATTATTATCCTCTTGGGGTGTTTTGACAAATAGTTTATAGTACGGCCTGAGGCTGACGGTTTTTGATACCAGTCTATTTTAATAGACTGCTCTTCTTTTATTAAAAGGACATAAAATTCTGTATAAAAGACAATCGCTATTTCAAATACAATAACAAAATATACTCCCAAAAGAAAGGCCTACCCATGGGTTCCCCTGCATCTCCGATAGTTGCAGATATAGTTATGGAAAAACTAATAGATTCTTGTATGGACAAACTACATAATAAGCCCAAAATATTTACAAAATATGTAGATGACTTATTCAGCATAATACAAGAACAGGAAATTGAAACAGTTTGGGAAACCCTAAATAATTTTCATCCAAATTTAAAATTTACTATTGAAAAAGAGAAACACTCCAAGCTTCCATATTTGGATGTCCTTTTAATAAAAGAAGAGCAGTCTATTAAAATAGACTGGTATCAAAAACCGTCAGCCTCAGGCCGTATTATAAACTATTTGTCAAAACACCCCAAGAGGATAATAATAAACACTGCCAACAACCTAATAAAAAGAGTCTTGACTATCAGTGATCCTGAATTTCACAACAAAAACGTTTCAAAAATCCTCAAAATTTTAAAATCTAATAATTTTCCGGAGAGTTTAACAAAACAATTAATCGCGAGTTTTAAAATGGATAAAGTCTCAAACAATAATGTTTCAAACGAACCTAGGATATTCAAATCAATGATTTATGTACCGGAGATATCAGAGAGATTCGGAAATTCAAAACTGTTTGATTCAGAAAAGTACAATATTGCACAAAAAACTTTTAATAATATCGGACAATTTTACAGTAAAACAAAAGATAAAATTGAAAAGTTTGAAAAATCCAACGTTGTGTATAAAATACCTTGCAACGGCAATGACACAAGCAGATGTAAAATGGTGTACGTCGGAACAACAAAAAACAAATTAAAAACCAGAATATCAGGCCACAAATCTGACCAGCGTTCTCGCAGCAACAATGGTGCACACAAAACAGCTTTATCGGCCCATTGTGCACAGATGTATCACTCTCCTAATTTTGAGGGAACGAAAATTCTACAAATTGAAAACAATTACAGACGCCGCTATATGCTTGAAATGTTACACATTATTAACATACCAACAAAAGAGAGAATTAACTACAAAGCTGACACAGATAATTGTGCTCAAATATACAGACACCTAGTGAATAAGAAAATTAAATAATAACAAAATACAAAAATATATAGTGCAATATTAGGTTTACCCTTTTAGTGTATATTTGACGATTGCTTGGACAACTCGATGTCTGTACACTCGTTTGGTTGTGTGTAAACAATTAATGTAAGCAAGGTTGTTGTTGCAATTTTTGTTTAAAATATTGGTTTTTATTTATATATTTTTACATTCTTTGTTTTGTGCGTTAATCTAGTTTGTTGATAAAAATATTGATGTTTTACATACATATATTTTTATTTGTTATTATCTTTGTATCTGGGTATTTATATTTATATATGTAATTATATTTATTGTTTTTAGAAAATAAGCCCTGATGATGCTACGCGAAGATTGTAGCGAAATATTGGCATAACATAATAAAATTTACACCCTACTCTTGACCTCGAGCTCAAACAAAAACGTATTATTGTCTTTATTGCCAACACTTTACGCTGAGGACCGACCATTCTGCATTGAGATGGCTGTTGCAGTTTAAAAATCCTGAAGGGCAGCTAGCGCGGTGGATTGAACGTCTTCAAAGCATAACAATGCAGATGCTTTATCACGACGGCCCTGCAGCTTGGAGTGCAGACATTGTGTTAAGGCCGAAAAGAAGGAATGCGTTATTGATGTTCGGCTAACACACATAGATTCCGATGAGGACTGGTCAGCGGCACAGAGGAACGACACCATATTGGCGACAATTATAGCAGCCAAAGAGGAAAATAGAAGACCTGCTCGCAATGAAATATCAGCTGAAAGCCCACTTGTGAAATCTTATTGGGCTCAGTGGAATAGCCTGAAGCTGATAAACGGGTGCTTGTACCGCGTATGGGAAAGTGCAGATGGTAAAATGGCTTCCAACCTAATAGTTGTGCCATCCTTCAAGGTGAATAAGGTTTTGCACGAGTTTCACAATGGTCCTAGTGGCGGTCATCTGGGAGTGAACAAAACGCTGGAGAAGCTAAAACAGCGTTTTTATTGGGTTGGATTTCAACAAGGCGTAGCCGACTGGATAGCAAACTGCCCACAGTGCATCGCAGCAAAAGGACCAGTAAGAAAAAGTCGAGGACAGATGCAGCAATACAACTCGGGTGCACCATTTGAGCGGATAGCAATGGATATAGCAGGTCCTTTTCCCGTCAGCGACGCCGGGAATCGCTATGTTCTTGTGGTGATGGACTATTTTAGTAAATGGCCAGAAGTATATGCCATACCCAATCAAGAAGCAAGGACAGTTGTGAATGTATTTGTCAACAACTGCGTATGTCGCTATGGTGTTCCAATAGAATTACATTCTGACCAAGGTAGAAACTTCGAGTCTGCTATATACCGGGAAATGTGCGAATTATATGGGATAAAGAAAACAAGAACGACGCCGCTGCACCCACAGTCCGATGGCATGGTAGAAAGATTTAATCGCACTCTAGAGGAGTACCTGCGAAAAGTGGTAAGCGCGCATCAAAGGGACTGGGACGAGCACATTCCCAAATTTTTGTTGGCATATAGGTCAGCTGTACATGACTCGACATCACGAACACCTGCTAAAATTGTCTTCGGGACGGAATTAAAATTGCCTGGTGATTTGGAATTTGGCGTTAAGCCTACACCAACAAGTGAAGAAGGCACCAGCTCTTCCCAAGAGCAAGAAAATTTAAATGAGCTACATGAATTTGTACGCAACCGAATTAGAATGGCCAGTGACAAGATGAAGGCTAGATATGACCGAGCTGCAAATTCTGAGGGATTCAATGAGGGTCAATTGGTTCTACTTTACAACCCACAACGAAAGAAGGGATTGTCTCCAAAATTGCAGACTCATTGGGATGGACCGTATAAGGTTATTAAAAGGTTGAACGATGTCGTCTATAGGATACAGAAGTACAACAGCCCAAGGTCCAAAATGAAAATCGTACACCTGGAACGACTGGCGCACTATGGAAAAGGTGATTGTGTGCCTATTCGGGACGAACAGGCTTAAGTGGGCGGCAGTGTTACGAAATAAAAATGCAGATTCAAATGTAACGACACAAACTGACAACCCGATCATTATCTGCTTTATACCCCTAAATCACTGTAATAAAATCAAAACCTGGCAACCAAGTACCACAATTAAACTTGGCATCACTCGACAACTGCCAATAGAATTCAAAATAACGGAAAATGGAAGTTTCCGGAATCTTCAGGAAACGGTAGCTAGAACTTTCAAGACTATTCGAGACTGCTTAATCGCAATTACAAACAGTGACATTAAACTTAAACTGCAAGAGATGTAGACTTGATGACAGCATAATTTGCTTAAGTTGTGAATATTAGAGTATGTGTGTGTGCGAAGATAAACAAACAGAAGAAAAATCTCATGCATCTACACACGCACATACACTACACTATAGCAAGACCAAATGATCATGCCGTATACTTAAAGATAAAAAGAGACAACTACATTCCAGAAAGTTAGCGAAGTTACCAGAAGGTTTTATAATTTACTATATAAGGGGAGGCTGCCAGACGACAGGAAGAAGTGTGTTTTTAAACTTAGACGAGTAAACATCGCCAAGAATAGTTAGTGTGTACATCGCGTTTAGTTGTACGTGTTTTTAAAGTAATAAATAAAGTGTTACTGAGAATTTATTTGTAAAATAAATATCCGTGTTTTATTTTATTGCAATTCAACGAATCCTGTGAAAATAATAAAACCGTTTTTATGTAAAGGACTAAAAACGTAACAATATATTTGATTAGTAATACATTTTGTACAGAAGTCGAACGGCTTTTGAGATGGTGTAAAACAGTTTTAATACAGACTTAAGTAAGATAAAAAAATACATATGAATTTTAACAAACTTAAAAAATCACAAACCTTAATCTAATAATAATACTTTTTGTGTCCGTTAATAAAATAACTAAATGTCTCTTATCAATTTAGGTTAATGCTAATAACAAACTATTCTACTAATCTCACTAATATAGACTTAAAGAAGATAAAAATGCTATGAATTTTAAGAAACTAAAAAAATAGAAAAAAAAAGAATTATTCAATCTGAAAATTAGCCTTGACTATGAACGATCCGCTTCCAGTACAAGAATCGCATGACACTTGCGACCCAGTATCCATTAAAAAATTGCTTCCAATAAAACAGGTTTCTACTGTTATGGAGTAAAAGTAGCGCCGACAAACCTGCTGATATCGCTGCTGATTTTTGTATCGCGACTTCCCGCCTTGGAGTACTACAGTTTCGTTAACAAAAGCGTTTTTGAAGCGCTGAAAATCAACAACATTTTCAGCACTAACACTGTAAATATATGAAAATAATGGTTCGATGTGGATTGATGGAGTTAGCGACATTTTGAATTTTTATTATTTCGTAACTTTATTTTTATTAGTTTTATATCTTTATTCACTGTTTGTTATTTTATTATCGAACTACGAGCCTTCAGATTTGAAGTCCAACGTACCAACCCCTCGGCTAAAAACACTGTTGCAGAACGGCACCAAGAACCTTCAATAAACTTATTCCTCTTTCTCGCTTAAAAAACTGCATTGGATCAGCTTTTTTGTATAACTTGTGTACGAAGTTTTTATATAAGTAAAAAGCAAGTACTTTTTTTTTATTCATACTACCTATTGGATGTGTGTGTATGTGCTAACTTTCTCGCTTTAACACCTGCATTGTTGTGGCGCTATTAAATCAGTTTCTGAACAAGCTCATATTTTAAAGCGATATATGATGCGCTTTATTGCTTTAGTGCTACACAAAATATTAAAACTTTTTTACTGGGAACTTTATCACCAATATTTCAGAATAAATTACCATATTATTCTGCTAATATGGTAATGCCGAGCGTTTGATGGATTGTGATTTTTCAATGGACAGGTGACAGTGGCAAGTGATACTTGGCCAGCTGAATTGATGTTTCAGAAAGCACAAATTTTTTTAATAAAAATATAAAAAAAGTTTTGTGAAATCTATTTGAGATAGTCTAGATCTTAACGATCGCGTTTGAAAACTTTTCGAACATCCCAGTAAAAAATGTTCATGTTTTTTGAAGCACTAACGCAATAAAGCGCATATTAATACGCTTTAAAATAAGAGCTTCCTGCAGAGCAGTGAACGTATATGAATGAAACTGTACAAAAAAGTTGATTTTTCACTGCTGATACAATGCAGGTTTTTAAGCAAGAAAATACCATACAATTATAGTTTTAGTGCTGAAAATGGTGATGATTTTCAGCACTTAAAAAAGCACTTTTTGTGTCAAAAATGTAGTACTCCGAACCGGGAACTCGCCATACAAAAATCAGCAGCGATATCAGCAGGTTTGTAAGCACTACTTTTATTCTCTCATAGTAAAAACCTGCTTTTTTAAAGTAATTTTTTTACTGGGATGATGGCTAAAATCTATCGATGAATTAGCATTTTAATTTAATTTAATAATAAGTTGCTTTGGAAGCAAATTAACTTACAACATATTCATAGATAAATATAAAAAAACTGGAAAAACTGATGTAAATAATTGTTGGAATAGTATAACTCTATAATTTACTTAAAATTTCAACCGTGCTTTCCGGAACTTTTTTTGTATCTTTTTACAATAATTTAGAAAAATTTCCAACACAAGATTTTTTTTTGGTATATAACGCTTCTAAAATTTAATTGAAGAACCAAATACATACAGATAATCCGTTTGAAATACACAGAAAAAATTATCACCAAAAAATTTTCAAACAAACGTTTGTCGAAAAATAAATTTCATGTTCAGTAAATGTTCTTTACATAATCAATGAATTGTTTGTTTGACTTTTATTTAGGACGCAAACACCAAAAACAACAAGAAAAACTGTGTGGTAAAAAAACAACCCCGATGACGATATACACAAAAATAACAACAACAACAATGATAGCAAAAGAAATGCGATTGTTGTACCAAGTTTGTTTACTGAAGAATTTTTGGTGAATCAATTCTCAAATGTCGTTGCGTTAATTCTCATTCATTTTTTTAGAGTCTTTAGATAAACATTCAGACTTGAACATATTTAACAAAGGGAAATTTCATAAATGCTTAATGATGATGATGATGATGACCAAGACAAACATTTTGTTTGATATATTACAAAAAAACCACAGTAAAAATTTTTGATTAAGTAAACTATTTGTTTAATATTTGTTAGTATTTTTAGACTAATTGGTTTATAGATTCAGACAAAAATATTTTTTGATAATTTTCAGAAAATCGAGTAAATCTTTTTGTTTGATTTAGTAAATTGTTTTGTTTACAATTTGTAAATAACACGATTTTTTTTCAATGAAATTTTCGAGATATTTTTGTCTATATTTACAAATTTGTTTGTAGGTCCGTTCCTAGACAAAATATTTACTATTTCATTAAATTCCTTTACAGAAAATGATATATAGTTTTTTCTGTGTAGGTGATATAACAGTCTATAAAAAAGTTAGTTTATCCGAAAAGGTCGATTATTTGATATAAATATCATTAAAGAACTACAATAAAATTTTTTGTCAATGCTGAAAAGGCTATTTTCCGAACAAGCTATCTTAGCGATATATATATATATATATATATATATATATATATATATATATATATATATATATATATATATATATATATATATATATATATATATTTTTTTTTTAAATACATTGATTTGTCTCTGTTTGAGTAGCCCAGGTGGGGGCTTACGACTAGGGATGTAACGAATACCGATACCGATACCGATATATCGGCGATACTTCAGATTTTCCGATACATCGGTATCGGCGATATTTTACTGCCGATACGACGATACTTTTAAACATTTTTTCAGAGTTTTTTTAACAAATAATTTATTTTTGTTCGATTTTACCATGAATTAAATACACTTCGTTATTTTTTAAATCTTATTAATATCAATTTTAAAAATTAATAATATTTTATGCTGTTATTTTGTAAACAAATTATTTATTTTTTGTTAATTTTACCATGAATTCAAATTCAAGCCGTTGTTTTTTAAATCTTATTCCAGCAAAAAAGAGATACTCCAAAGAAGTCATGAAAATGTAAAATTCGCGATCTGGAAGTATTGCAAATTTGGATAATTTCTAATTAGTTTTACATATCCTTGCCCTTGCAAGAAGTTCTGTTTTTCGATTACCAATCACCGAATTGGAAGCGATGCTAGGACAAATTTCTTTTTCGGTATTCTATAATGATTTTTCCTTGAGGAAAAAGTATAAAAAAGTACCCATTTTCAAAATTTTTTATGCGAATTTAAACTCAGAACTGTATTTTCATGTAAATTTAAGTGAATAAATATAAACTTAGAAGTCTTTTAATAATTAAGCTATTAAGTTATTTAGATGAATATTAGTTGATAAATGTGCTTTAAAAAAATCGATTTTTTAAAAAGCATGGCGAGTATTTTTTTAAATTATAAAGGAATTAAACAATTTTTCTTGCTTTTCTACTAATTATCTGCATATTTTTAATATAGATTTGTTGGAAGCAAAGAAAATGTAACTCCTTAAAAATTACTTCAAATGTTTTATCAATTTTAAATATTCTCTCTTATAATGTAATTTTGTATAATAAAAAATTGCACTTGAGTTTTGTTAATCTAAACTTGAACTCAATTTCAATATTCGTATCGGTATCGGAATCGGTATCGGCGATATTTATTTTTAAATATCGGTATCGGTATCGGATCGGCAAAACGGCGTATCGTTACATCCCTACTTACGACCCCCATGACCACCCCTTGGATCCACTCTTGACTCAAATGCTGCGTTTTGTTATGAAATTCTAGTCAGTTCTGATTTTTCGTATCCTTGCTGCTCTAGTACAAATTTTCGCAAATGGCTAGAAAGCTCAACTAAAACACGATATGGTTTTATCGTGCAATTCGGAGACTATCTTCCCCTACTCTTATATAAAAGCGTTCTGTATATTTATTTTCATAATTAAATTTTTATGAAAACATTTTCAACAGCAATATAAATTGATTTACAATTGTGCACATTACAGAGACTGCTTTAAATTTTGGCAAAAAGCAAAAAAAAAAAAAACGAAACGTAATGAAAAGCTTTAGAGTAAAATTTATCAAAATCACTCAAGCGTTAATTGTTTGTTTGAGTCTCGTTCATCATCAACGTTCGTAATACTAATTTTGCCAAATTGCGGTTTTTGGTTTGTAGGTTTTTTCTTCTTTTTGTTTTTGGAGAAAATTTGCCGTCAGTGTTGTAGCTATTTATGTTGTGCCAATAAAGTATTTTTTTAATTTTTCATATAAACACTTAAAAGTTTTGTCAATAAATAAATGAGAGGGAGGTTGAATGCAAAAAGTAATGAAAGGCAGCCGCTACATATGTATGCGATAAAATTTTCAATTATTCAGGGAAGCATAAACATAAACGTAGGTGGCGCAGTAAAATGTATACTACATTTATCTCAAATTTTCTTCTCAAACGTTTTTGGTATTTTTAGTTTAAATATATGTATGTTTATTGTAAAAGATTGTTATTGTAATATTGCAATTGCCACACTTTAGATCCTATTCTGGACTAAAAAAAGGTACCCCTAATTTCGCTTTTTCACACATAAAACGTGAAAATGTTTCAATTATATAAAATAATCCTCGATTACAGTAGCAGCAGCCTCCTAGTAGTCTTTGTTGCTTAAATTCCAAAAATCATATTTCTGTTCATGCAATTTGCAATTATAAAAAAGTGTACTCGTATCTATTTCTTTTTTATAATTTTAAGGGATTTTACTTTTTTTGAGTTTGCTCATAATATATTTCAATTTATTTTGTACATTGAATGTATTCGAGTGTGATTTGGATGGCAACATTTCAATCACGTAAATTTATTACCTCAACATTTACTTTACAAACAACGCCTTTTATGAAGTTTTTAATGTATTCAAATTTTTTAGCTGCAAAATTTTGCACACTAGAGCAGAAAAATAATATGAAATTGAGAAAAAGTGTGGAAAAACAAAATTTCAATAGCGTGTATGACCACTAACAGCTGGAGGCAACTAAAATATTCGTAGGTTGAACACAGCAATAGATAAAATGATGCTGTTTAAGCCTTTTCATAGTTCTTTGTATATAAATGACCATTGCTTGATAATATTCATATTCATTAAAATTACATTCATGTATAAGTATATTAGAGTGGTTAAAAAAACCATTTATTTGATTTTGTGCTATAATCTCAAAAGTTTCTAGTATATATAAAACAAGCTCTCTCACAAGATCAGTATATATAATGTGTCTATTAGTAAGATATTAGCACTATTTCGAAAGAGTTGTAAATACTCTAAAAGTATAAGAAATATAAAAAATAGAATAGAAAAAATTTTCGTATACAACTCTGTAGTTTTCTTGAATAAGAGCGTATGCCTAAAAACCAAAAAAAAGGAGAGCCGAAATACTTTATTTTTAATACTATTAAGTTTGTGTAAAAATTTCAGGCAAAAATTCCCTAAGGAATTCCCTAGAGAATAATTAAAAAAACAAGTTGCCAAGGACACTAAAAGTATGTTCAGAAAAAAAGCTTATGTCGATAACAGTTGTTTGTTTCTATTGAACTAATTCAAGCACAAAAGATTTTTTACATGAAAAATGCTTGCGCACAAGTCACTGTAAGTTTTTATTAACTGAACAATAACCAGAAAACATTTCGGAAATGTGTTCAACAGTAACAAAGCATGTCGCTATGTGTTTTTTTTTTTACGGTAAAAAATTGCCAGCACGCAATTGTAAGTCGATTTAGTTCATTTGAGCTGAAAAATTTTTGAATTAATAAAGATGTTACGTTTTAAGACAAACAATTTCGGAATGGGTCCATGATATTGACGAAATTTTTGGTCCATGTAAAAGAGCGTAATTTGGTATCAATAACTCAAAATCGACAAAACTGGACACCCGTGCATATTCAAGAAAACCACAGAACTATGTCTACATAGACATTTGTTTTATACATCTTTTCCAAAGGACAAACTTATCTTCTAAATATAAATTTTTTTATATGAATTTGTTTAAAAAACCTTTTTTGTGGACAAACTGGTGTTATATGATATTTTCTATAAGAAAATTTGTCTAATAACTATTTTCCCATAGAAAAACTTGTTGTATACATTTTTTTCTGTACAAAAGCTTCTTTTATACAACCTCCTACATAAAAAAAATTGTTTTATAAAATTTTTTTGCAGAGAAACTTATACAAAAACTTGTTTTATACAACTTCTTCTATGGAAACCTTGTCTTATATAACTTTTTTTATAGAAAAACTTGTCTTATACAATTTTTCTATAGAAAAACTTCTCTTGTATAACTTTTTCTATAGAAAAACTTTTCTTTTACAAATTTTTTATAGAAAAACTAGTCTTATACAAATTTTTGTATAGAAAAACTTGATTGTACAACTTTTTCTATAGAAAAACATATCGTATACAACTTCTTCTATAGAAAAACTTGTCTTATACAAATTTTTCTATATAAAATTTTTCATAGAAGGACTTGTCTTACACAACTTTTTGAATAGAAAAACTTGTCTTATACAACTTTTTGTACAGAAAACTTGTCTAATATAACTTTTTCTATAGAAAAAGTTGTTTTATACATCTTTTTCTATAGAAAACTTGTCTTATACAAATTTTTCTACAGAAAAACTTGTCTTATACAAATTTTTCTACAGAAAAACTTATCTTATACAACTTTTTCTAAAGAAAAACTTGTCTTATGCACCTTTTTCTATAGAAAAACATGTCTTATATAAAATTTTAATTAAAAGGGTTTGTTTTATACAACTTTTTGTATAGAAAAACTAGTCTTATACAACTTTTTCTACAGAAAAACTTGTCTTATACAACTTTTTTTTATAGAAAAACTTGTCTCAAACAACTTTTTCTATAGAAAAACTTGTTTTATAGAAAAGCTTGTCTTATACAACAATCTTAAAAAAACTTATTTTAAACAACTTTTTCTATAGAAAAACTTGTTTTATACAAATTTTTTTTATAGAAGAACTTATCTTATAGAACATTTCTCTTTGAAAACTTGTCTTATGAAACCTTTTCTATAGAAAAACTTGTTTTATAAAACTTTTTCTATTGAAAAACTTGTCTTATATAACTTGTTCTATAGAAAAACTTGTCTTATACAACTTTTTCTATGGAAAGACTTGTCTTATACAACTTTTTCTATGGAAAAACTTGTCTTATACAACTTTTTCTAAAAAAACTCTTCTTATATAACTTTATCTGAAGAAAAACTTGTGTTATAAAACTTTTTCTACAGAACAGCTTGTCTTATACAACATTTTCTATAGAAACATCTTTTTATACATCTTTTACTATAGAAAACCTCGTCTTATACAGTTTTTTCCTAAAGAAAAGCTTGTCTTGTTTAAGTTTTTCTATAGAAAAACTTGTCTTTTAAAACTTTTTCTATGCCAAAACTTGCCTTATACAATCTAATCTAATCCAATCCAAGTTTTTCTAGTTTTTTTAATATATGTACGAAGGGCCAACTGTGCAGATTTTCAAAGCTGAGAAGGTGATCATTCTCATAAGTGCAACTCATGCACTTATTGTTCACTACCTTGTTATACAGTCCATTTTGTAATACACTATTAATTCTTTTCGTAATGATCACACAACCGTAGCGCAATATTGCTTTTATTATTTACAAAAGCTTCGAGAATTTTTTCATTCGATTTGTCTCGCAGTAAAAAAATTAAAAGTAATTTTTATGGAACAACATTATAATTGATTCCAAAGAATCTATATTAAAAATATGCAAATAATTAGCAGAAAAAGAGTAAAAAATTATCGTGGTCATACAAAAACTTTTAAATACGTTGTAGTTTTAGAAAATATTCTCGATTTTTTTTTAAATTTTATTTAAAAAAAATTTATTAATTAAGTTTTATTTAAAAATGAATAATTATTTACTGAAAATATCACGAAAACAGTGCGTTTAAATTCGCATAAAAAGAACGCGCGGCGAAAAATGTCCATTTTCTACTTTTTTTCAAAACATCATTATAGAACGACTAAAAGAAAATTTTTCTTAGCATAGCTTCCAATTCCGTGATTAGGAATCGAAAAACTGAGCTATTTGGAAGGAAAAGCCTTTATAAAAATCATTAGAAGTTATCCAAATTTGCACTACTTCTGGATAGAAAACTCTTCATTTTCATGACTTCTTTGGAATGACTTTTTACTAGGCTAATTTGACTCGGCTATAAGATGTCCTTTCTTCGCAATTCTTATTATCACACCAGTTGTCCAGCACTCTGGCATTTTGCTGTTCAACCATGAATAGCATGATTGTATAGCGGGAATAAGGGTTCAGTACTTTAGCAATTCGGTTGGTACTGTGTAGGGGCCTGCAGCCTTAGCACCTCTATGTTTAAGTAGTGTGGAATGGATTTCCTCGTACGTTCGGCAATATAATAATATTTCTCTGCCTGGGTTACAACGACGAGAAAGCCAAGGGCAGCTAACTAAGATCAAACCAAGGGTTATTAGTCGGAGTGGAATTAGAGCTGAAAAATTCTCGCTACCTTTGCCATTTTTTCTCGCAAGTAGTGAGATCGTGGTAGTACTCTTTAAGTATTGAATTATTTTGTTATATTTTTTTATTATAGAAAAGTTAGTTAGTTTTGTATAATTTTGTCTATTCCGCTTACATGTACTTTTCTATACAAAATCTACTCTTGGCTTAAAAAACTTTATCCATAAAAAATATATTCTAACTTTCATTAATTGAATTTTATCGAAATATAATTTTTTCTGAAGCATTTTAATTATGATTTATGTAATGTTTGTTATTCTCTTTTAGCTTTTGCTTTTAACAACTTTTACTGGCCTAGAGTTTTTTAATGCTCATCGTTGTTTTTTTTCTATTGGTTTGCCATTAAACTTTTCATTTACTTTGCGTAATATTCATAATGGATTTGCCAATATGAAAATTTTATTAAAATATCAAACAAACACCAGTACATACAGGATATGTATGTGAATATAACAGCCACATATTACTGCTACCATCAAATCATGT